>OX411554.1:42815868-43415868 GCA_948146395.1 Fragum whitleyi
TTAAAACAAAATTTGATGATGGCATTCAAGATTACTTACCACTTCGCACCTACATATCTATAGAGACACAACATAGCTCTGATCATTTTACATGCTTTGTAATAGAATTTCAGAATTGCCTTAGAATATTCAGGAAAAAAAAGAGGCCTGTAAGCAGCTTTGTGGACAAATGGATATCATCATGGCTAACTCTTGGGGAACAGAAAATAATAATTCAGACTGAATGACACTTTTGTCATTTTGTTTATAGCCCTTTTTACCTAATACTATTTACTGTAGTGATTCAAATATTACCAGCAGGGTAAGGAAGTGTTCAGGAAACATTATTGTTTATAGAGAAAAATATGAAAGATATCACAAAGGCATTCACTGTCCTAACACAAAAGACAAAAATAACATTATTAAATCATATAGGACCTTTTTTAATGCAAAGATAAATGGAGAAAAAAATTGTCAAATTTGTGGCCCTTTGAATGAATAAGAAACACCATTCCAAAAGGATTCCTCTCGTATTTTTACTTTACAAAATACCACAATAATCAGTTGACTTCACCCAAATCATACAACTATCAAGGAAGTTTGAGAAAGACTGAGCCAAAATTGTTGTCGGTAAAATGGTATAGTGAGGAAATTATACTTGAGACTCCCTTTTGCTAGATTGTACAGCATATGGACATATTCTGTATATCTTTGCATGTATGTAAGCATTATTTCTCAGGCAGGATGGAGAATTTAAGCCAAATTTTGATCTTGAAAATAGGTAAGAAGCAAATATATCTCGTCACTAAGGTTCTTAAAATGCTTACACAATATGTTCAGAGAAACTGTCCTCACCATGACATAATCAATTTCATTAAGTCAGAGAAAGGTTATGCCAAAATTTTGCCCAGCAGACAGGTTAAAAGGAAATCTAAATTGTCAAAATATTAGGTTTGATAGCAAATGTTCTTTTTGATCATATTAATGACATTTTGAGGTTTGAAGATTGACCTAGAGATGTATAGAAATAATCAGACAATTTTGTTTTTATATAGAAAAGAATGTAAGGGTGCTTGTCAGTCCATGCTAATGGTTTCAGATTATTGTGCTTTATGAAGTTGTAAACCTCAACATGAAAAAATTCATTGACAATGTTGATCTGAAGAAGTAAAAAGATTCAAACAGTTTTCAGATATTTAACTCAGTAAAAAAGTTTTTAGAAAGGATTGAAAAAAGAGAAACTTTTATATCAACACATAGTTTTTCAGACATACGGTTGACCTTAAAAAACTGACAAGGAAAATTAGGAAGTGCAAGAAAAAAATAGGGCTTTTTTAGGAATCTGCCTTGTTTTCTTCATTTTTTTAGGAATTTTAGAAAAACTGAAAAAAATAGGATTTTTTAGGAATTTTAGGGACGCTGGATAGCCTGCAATGATTTACTCCCCTTTCTATAACCTCAAAATCAAGTTATGTTTATCATTTTTTGCTTAATAAGTTGGGACCGAGTAAAAGTTCAAAATTATACTTTCAGCAATCATTCTCAATGGGCTCTTACCAAGAAATATTTGATTAAGTAACCATGGTACATCACAGATAACACTACTCTGAATTCTTGCCTTTTTTTGCATAACAGGTCATGTCCTAAAAATGCCATTTTTCAGTGACAAATGAAAATATTACAACTAAATTGACTGAAGTTTGGTCGCAATACCCCCCCCCCTCCCTCCCCGCATTGACAAAAGTGTTTAGAAGCTAGAAGAGTGCAAAAAGCTCTTAAATATAGGAGTGACCTCACTGGAATTTACTTCTAAAAGTAGATCTTAAAAAAACAAGATGTGTTTGAGAAACATGAATGCCCCTGTAACAGCGATCTCTGGATAAGGCAAAGGTTAAGTTTGTTAAGTTTTCCGACAGACAGACGGACGGACAGACAGACAGACGGACGGACAGACAGGCAGACAGACTGACATGAGTAAAACAATATACCCCGATATCTCGATACGGGGGCATAAAAATAGTTCGGCTTTAAAATGGCATTTTGAAGTAGAGAATAGTGATCCGTGAGCATATTTATTTCATTTTTTGCTAGTTTTGAATATCTTCTTTAATATAACGCCTGGTTCGATCTTTTTTGTGCACGATTTCCTTTCCGGGAGGAGGGATAAGGGACGGGGGCGTACCCGAACTAACTGTCCTCTTCATGGGTGGGAAAAAGACGGTGCCTTTACTCTCGCTTGAATAGCCCAAAAGTTAACCTGATTTGACCAAGTTTATTTAGTTTCAAAAGATAGATCTATGAATGTAGATGAAGAGCTTATGACGTAATATATAAGAGAAGTGTTGTGGAACGTGTTGCAGCACCTGAAAGTTGGGCAATTTTATATAGAACAAAGAAGGCCAAAAATCGGGTGGGGTCTGACCACTTACTCTGTTAACAAGGTATGTCTGTACTGTAACACCATTGGTTTAATGAGTAACAACTTCTGACTGGCTACCTTCCATTTTTCAAAACACTTTTTCATCAGAGACTGATCTAGAACCAGTCTGACATCAGCAGCTTCCTGTTTTTCATTCTCTATTTGCTGTAACCGTGACAACCATTTAAGAAAGAATACTGAAATATGACAACATACTGAGATCAGTCGTGGCTGAAAGGCTTAAGAAATAGTTAACAATCTAATGGTAATATGCCTAGTTAAATTGTCAAAGTTTTTTTTAATACATAACGAAATGAATTAGACAATAACTAAGATACAAGAGTATGATAAATTAATCATTTGACAAAAATATTTTTTAAACAAGAGATGTTATTAAACATTTATGCCCTCCATAAGACCAGGTTGGTGGCATATTCTTTGTCAATAAACAAAAGGCAATAACTAAAACAATATGATAAGTACAGTCATGATTCTTGCGCGCTGCACTTCTCCTCAATTAGGTCCACCAACCTATGAAGTTACATGATTCTAGCTTGCATACTTTTCGAGATTTGCTCCATACAAAAATGTTATGCAAACAGAGCGACTGACTGATGGATGGACCAACCAACAAATGCTAAGCAATATATCCCCTCTTCTTTAAAAGGGGGCATAATAACTGATACATTAACCCCTTGCTGTTTAATACCTGCTTTTTACGTGTCTGTGATTTTATGATTGAGAAAACATTGTGAAAAAAGGAGAAATTGCTTTTGACAAGCAATTTCTTCTTTTTTTCACACTATTTTTTACCCTACTGAATGGTTATTTTTCAAATTCAATTTACTTTAAATTTTCGTCTGCAAAACCTTTGAATTTGGACAGGTCCAAAATTTTGTAAAACAGGAAAGGGTTAACCCCACCTTTCCGTAATGTGAGTTGTCGTTCAGGCTCTGTTTCCCTGAGAAGTCTCACAAGTTTCCTTCTATGACAAATCATCTTCCAGTGATCTGCAGCTTTCCTGAAATGAGATAGAACAGTTAAACAGAAGTGCCACTGAACCAATCTTTCAGAATTTTGACCCTGACAGATGACATTGACCTTGATATCAGCAAACGCATTTTGATGATATCCATCATGTCAAATAGGAGCATTATTTCTTACACAGCCTAAAGCAATTTGAGCAAAATCTTACAAAGCTTGAATTTATTGGAAATTTTCCTTGTTATTTATGATTGATTGATTGATTGATTGATTGAATGGAGTTTAACGCCGCTTTCAACATTATTACAGTTATATCGCGGCGGCTGGAGCACCTAACAATGGTTTCCTGGTATATCTATCACCAGTACAACCACCACATTCTTTCCTAGCCTCCAGCCGCTATCTCACATAGGTCTATGATTATCAACCCATTGGTGAGAGACAAATAGTCGGGAAGAATGAGTACCGCCGTCGGGGATCGAACCCCCGAACTCTAGATTGACAGTCGGACCCTACCAACTGCGCTATGACGGCAGCTCTTGTTATTTATGAATGTCCATGAATAAAGTCTGATGGAGGAGGTGTTAAATGCAAAAGGTAAGATTGGAGGGTAGAGCTCAAGGGTTTTGCTTTGCATGTAACTCCTTCCCCGTCAGACTTTATTCAAGGACAAAGCAACTCAGCAAATTGAAATTATATCCACTATAACATGATCACAATAAGATTAGATTTTTTACCCATTGCCAAGAGTAAATTAGTTTTATTTTATTTTTTCTGGTTGTTAAATTGATAACAGTTTATGATATTGACATTTGGCGATTTTCACAAAAAACGAAGCATGTCATTTAGCATATCAGTTATATGATGTTAAAAGCTCAGCCTTCCCACTTAAGAAGACTTTGAGTATGAAAATGGGCAGAGCTATCTGTATACACAGTAAAACTCATTATAAATGAATTTCATTTTTATTAAAGTTTTATGTAATTTCTTCTTATCGCATAAATGCATTTTACGCAATCCAGTTATAAAGATTTCAATAAGTCTTACCTTGATAGATAACCTTTGCCTTAACATCAAACAATGCCTATCAATGAGAGCTATCATCATGCTACATTTGAGTACTATAATTCAAATGTGATTGAAATTGTTTATTTTAATGTTACATTTGGGTGTTTGCTGGAAAGACAAATTGAAAGAAAGACCAATAGTCAAATCATGGGAGCGGGCATTTATGCATATGGGGGCATGGCACATAAATACCCTTTGAGACGCAGATAAATTTTTGTTTCACTGAAATATGAAACTGAAAACCTAACCCTAATAAATAAATGTGGCAAGTCTAATTAGTTGAACAAAACAGTATTGAGAATTTTGATTATAGAGGATATTGAATGAGTGGTCATCAAATACCGAATTTATTAAACGAGTAATTGATTAACGGATAAAAACGAGGCCACATCCAGTTTATATCTGATTTAGATGACGAGTTTAATAAATTTGGTATTTTATGAGCACAAATTTTTATATTCTTTTTAAAATATGACCGGAATATTAGCAAAAAGCGTCAACAGTTTTGAAATGTTACTTTTCAATTTTCCGCGGTCTTCTAACACCGTTAAAAACAGACTTCACAATATATATAGTAGGATGTCATTTTTGCGGTTAATTAAAAGTGTTGCTATTCGCTCTGAACTGATTTGCATAGTTATCCCATTAGTGTTATAACACCTGTGTAATATCAAAAATATTCAACAGGGTTATTTCACTTCCACGACGTAGGTCATATTATAAGTATGAGTACTTACTTAGCACACATGTTAGACCAGAACTGCTGGGCTCTCTGCTCATCACATTTGACCTTGAACCTCGTTCTCCATAGATCAAGATATTTCTTCTGGGTCTCTATCTCTGTCTTTCTGATGAATAGTCGTAGACGCCTCCTGTAGTATTCAACAAAGTTTTAGTGATGTGTTTATACTAGGGAGGTGTCACAGGACAACTGCTGTTTAGAAAGCAACAAGAGCTGTCACTGTAAGATGACAATGCCCCCGACACCGCTTTGATAGTAATAAGGAAGTTATGGCCAATGTTAAAGTTTTTGGACGGAATGACGGACGGACGGACAGACGGACGGACAGACGGATGGACGGACAAGTCAAATTTATTATGCCTCCCTATCGGGGGCATAAAAACTTGACTAATATTTTTTTTTTCAATTTGACCTTGAACTTGTTTGACTACAGCTCTGGATAAGTTTAATTTTTAATTTTGTCCTTGACCTTGAAATTGTAGCTATCTGAAAATTTCTTTCAAGTATCAAGATATTCATGATAACTAGAAAGCCATGAATGGCTTGAGTCGCTCCACAGGCTTGAAATAGCAAATCAAAGGTTTTTCTAGATTTGAAGATATTTTGGGTTCTACTGATGTTGAAATGAATTTCAAAGTTTCCACTATATAACATATAAAATGACCTCTGCCCATAAAAGACATATCTTTCATCCAATGAAATCAATTTTTCACTGCATGATAAGGGTTCACTCAAGGATTATTCCAGTGAAATTTGGTTGATATCCATCATTTACATTCTGAGAAAATGCTTTTTAAAGTTTCCACTATATAACATATATAGAAATGACCTCTGCCCATAAAATGCATAATTTTCATCCGATTTCAATAATTTTTTGTAGACTGATAAAGGGTCACCCAAGGATCATTCATGTAAAATTTAATTGGTATCCATCAATTAGAATCTGAGAAAAGTCACTTTTTACCATATTTGGAAATTAGCCACGCCCATTAAATCCATGTTTTTCATTGGATCAAAATTTCTTGAACAACTTTGAAAGAGGGTCACCCAAGGATCATTCCTGTGAAGTTTGGTTGAAATTCATCTAATAATTTCTGAGGAGAAGATTTTTAAAGAAAAAGTTTACGACCGGACGCACGCACGCACGACGGACACAACGCCATGACAATAGCCCCAGTGGCTTTCAGCCAGTGGAGCTAAAAACTGCGAGAGGGCTCAACAAAAATGATTACATTGACACTCATTTTGCTCTAAAACATTCCAAAACACTGGCTTAAATGTTCATTCATTGCATTCCTTCTCATTCAAAATGTACAAAATGCTCCAAAATCTTTCAATACCTTTTCAATGTGCAAACTGTTGAACAACTAAATCTGCATGCTTCAGAAATGATTGAAAATATTTATAAAAATTGTATTTTTCTTTCCAATGATTGCATGGTTGTACTTTGGGCCAGACACAAATATAGTATAAATATAGGTTATTATATGACTGATGGGGGCCAGAGAGCGATATCTGATATGGCCTTACCAAATAAACTGATATCAAGTTATTTTGGAAACAAATGTAACTACATCTTTTTTTCAGTAAGAGAATGTTATAATGTAATATATTGAAGTGCAACCCACCTAAGATCCCTCTGGTTATGCGTGTAACCATTCCAAGTCTGCATATCTCGCCTCTGTAACACATTGTGTATACACTCAATAGCACACTCTCTTCTCTGATGCATCAACATAATAATTTCTAAAAACCTACCTAAGATCTCTCTGGTTATGTGTATACCAGATCCAGGTTTGAATAACTCGCCTCTGTAACACATTGTGTATACACTCAATAGCGCGCTCCCGTCTCTGTCGCATCCGATTGACAAATACACTCCATTGTTGGAATGATCGAGTTAGGGCCTTTGTGCGTACATACAGATCCACATCAGCACGTCTCTGAACCAGAAATTTGTATCGGTCATGCCACATCTTGAAAGACTTCCTGTTGAACGATATAATATTATAACCAATTTAGAGAGGAAAATTTTGACAAAGACTGAAACTTTCTCGCTCTCCTTTAACAATAAATTTTATACTTAAAACAAGATGGCAAATAATCACAAGATATGCCCTTACATGGCTGAATGCCCATGTATGTATGATAAACAACAAAGGGAAATAACTAAAAATACTCTACTAGCATTCAAATATCTATCAATCAAAAACTCAGTCAGATTTGGAAGTTAACAAAGAAATTTGAGAGGCCAAAAGATGGACAGAAAATCAGATTTTAGTGTAGGCTAAACCTTATGTTGAAAGCCGTTTTTCAAAATACATAAACAAGCTTTGATTCTAAATAGGAAGAGCTTATTATTTTTATTAGATAGATATGTCTTGATGGGTCTTTATCAATGAAACGATTCTTTATATAGCATGGGAAAATGATGATCATTTTTGTGAACACAAGACCAGAATTGTAGTGGGTGTTGCAGCCACAAGACATGGAAATACCTACTTACATGCTGACATCTTGATGGATCTTTAACAATGAAACAATACTTTATATTGCATGGGGAAATGACAATCATGTTTGTGAACATTAATCCAGAATTGTAGTGGGTGTTGCGGTCACAAGATATGGAAATACCAACCAACATGCTGACATCTTGATGGATCTTTAACAATGAAACAATACTTTATATTGCATGGGAAAATGACAATCATGTTTTTGAACATTAATCCGTAATTATAGTGGGTGTTGCGGCCACTGAAGATATGGAAGTACCAACCTACATGCTGACATCTTGATGGATCTTTGGGAAAATGATGATCATTTTTGCGAACACAAGTTCATAATTGTAGTGGGTGTTGTGGCCACAAGATATAGAAGTACCAACCTACATGCTGACATCTTGGTTGACAGAGAAGATCATTACCAATATACATCCACCTTTGGCAGTGTATATAAGAAATGTGAATATTTTTAGGTTAAATTACTTAGTTAATACAGCATCAGACAATCTTATAGCCCATATCTTAATTTGACCCCTAGAAATTTCTCCCAAGGGGGTCGTTTTGACCCCCTTGAGAGGAATTACTAAGGGTCAAAACATTGTTTTATACCTAAGATTTTCAAATTACTATTTAAAGTTATACAAATTAATTACTTGTTCCATTTTATTAATACAAGAAACAGTCACATGTAAAGTGACTTTCAAATATGAAAAAATCTATGTACAACTTGCTTTTTCAGTCGTTTTGACCCTCTAAAATTTCTAAGGTGAGGATTCAATGACTCCCTAATATCAAACACTAACACAAGCCCTGATCAAAACTGGGAAATTCTTGGTAAACTTACTTAGTTAATACAGCATCAGACAGTCTGATAGCCCTCCTGGTCAACAGAGCATCTCTCCATGTAGTAAAAGTTGTCCTGATAGTGGTCCTGACCCAACATACTTCTGCTACCCTCATGTTGTTGAGTCTTTCTTCTTTTGATAACTCGGCCCCTGTCTTCCATGCCAGTATGGCAACTTTAAGCTGGCAAACCCTGGATGAAGATATATCATTCTTTAATTCAGACATAGTAATGTTTTATTTGAGATAATTTTACTATTTTAGCACAGATTACATAGTCAACAAGATGTGTTTGTGAAACACAAATGCCCCCGTAACAGCGATCTCTCGATAAGGCAAAGGTTAAGTTTGGTTAAGTTTTCGGACGGACAGACAGACAGGCGGACATGAGTAAAACAATATGCCCCCGATCTCTCGATACGGGGGCATAAAAATATCACTTTACAGTACAATATGGAATTAAGGATCAGATGTTTTTGTTTGCTGAAATATGAATTTACCAATAGTTCTATCTGCCCTATGTTTTGGGGGAAAAACTTAAATTGATAAATTTATGCAATTTTCTCCATTTATTACAAAAATTCAGATCTTATTTGTGCTCATGAAATACCAAATTTATTAAACTCATCCTCTAAAACAGATAACCGCAACCTCATTTTTTTTTCTGTTTGAAGTAGACTCCTTAATAAAATCAGTATTCAATGACCACTCATCAATATGCTTTAATTACAGAATCCGGTCTAATCTTTACAGTTTTTTCAAATAAATAGAGAAATGTATACCTGTGTTTTTCCTTTGCTTGTGTATATTTTGTATACTCTATCTGCATTTGTACAAACATCTTTCTTTGCACAGTTCTCTCATAGAGTTGGCTGTAAAATAAATTTGACACTTATTTGAAGAAAAAAACTATATTTATGATAGACTCATTCAAATTTTATTTTCTTATTTAAATTTTCAAGTTTTATAGGTTTCTTGCAAATAAATATGCAAGAGCAAATAAATATGCAAGAGTACTGAAGAATTCATAAGAATTTTGAGTAACTCAAAAAATAGTGACTCTACCCCTCTACTACCACCCAACCCACCCCAAACTTCCTTTGTATTAAACTAGCTTTTAAATATGCCAAAAATAATTGATGTTTGGAAACTTTAACTTCATAAATGTTGTTACAAGGTTTAAGATGCCCATCCATGAATAATGTTTATAACATATAGCATAAAAATGACAATGGTCAACAGACATCCCACTGAAAACAATTGCTTTATCAGTCAATGTTTTTTTCATTGGCAGCAGGTATATTGAGGATGCAGAATAGCAAAGGTTAAATTAGTCTTATAAACAACTCTGGCTTATACAGAGGCTTTAGAGAGGTAGTGTAGACCAAGATCAGATGAGACATACAAGCTAAAATTAAAACCAATACTCACATGGCTAATAATTTTCTGTGTTTCTTTTCTTTAGTAAGAACAACAAACAGTTTCCATGACAATATACTCTGTGATAATAATTTTGTTCTGAAAAATAAAGGACATTCAATAATACTAGCAAGAGAATAATAGTGGCTTTTGAGACCTCATATATATGCTCAAGTTCCTGTTTTTGATAATACGATCATTATAAATCTATATCTTTAAACATGTGCAATACATTTGAGCTATCTGAAAATGTATTTCAAAAAGAGTTATTACATGGCAGTAGCATTTGGAACAGTGTATTAAAATGAGATAAAGGAATAAAAAGATAGGTCTGTAAAAAATGAAGTCATTAACCTTCAACTGAATTTTCTTTAACAGGTGACCTTGACCTTGTCATATGACCCTAACCTTGGTATCTACAGCTGAATATCCTTGAGATATATTATCATACCAAAGATGATCATCGTATCTTGGATAGCTTTTCTGTTGACGTATAGAACAGACAGACAGAAAGATATCAATGCATGCTCAAAAAATACCATTCACCTATAATTTGCATCAGCTCTGTGTTGCTTCACTCTCATGGAATACCTCTCACACCAGTGTTTGAACAGCTTCACCTTCAAATTAGTGTTGGTTTGGTTTCTCAATGTCCGAATTCTGAAACAAAAAATTAACAAAATACGGGAATTTTATTGGAAGGACTGAATTTTTACCTTGAATGTATTTATCTTAAAGTAAAAAAACAGACACTGACAACTTCTTTCTAAACATTTATCATTATCCTATTCTGAAGCCTGTATTAAATAACAAGAGGACCAAGATGGTCCTAGATCGCTCACCTGAGTCTCTTCGACCCCTGGGACAACACATTAATTAGATAGGCAGATGTCAAAAAGAAGATAATTGCCTAAGATCAATACCATGGAACGTTTTCAGCCAAGAGCAAGAAAGACATGCCTTTTTGCTCTTTGATTCTATGTAAAAAGGGATGCACCCGGGTGGACCCCAAATGTGACCCCAGGGTCTTGATATGAACAAACTTGGAATGGTCCATAAGATGATGCTACATACTAAATATGAAAGCTGTCTGCCTTCAGGTTTCAGAGAAGAAGATTTTTGACGTTTTTTCCTATTTTCACCCATCGTGCTTAGATGAGCTGAAACGGATGCGCCCAGGAGGAGCCCAAATATGACCCAAGGGTCTTGATATGAACAAACTTGGTAGGGGCCCACTAGATGAGGCTACATACAAAAAATGAAAGCAGTGTGTCCTCTGGTTTCGATTAAAGAAGATGTAAAAAGGGTTGGGCCCGGGCAAAGCCCAAATATGACCCCAGGGTCTTGATATGAACAAACTTGGTAGAGGTCCACTAGATGATGCTACATACCAAATATGAAAGCTGTCTGCCTTCTGTTTCAGAGAAGAAGATTTTTAAAGATTTTCATATTTTCACCCTTTTTGTTAAGGGTAAAGGGAAAACTAAGGGTGGATTTCATTTATTTGAACAACTTTGGTAGAGCTTGACCCAAGGAACATCCCTGCCAAGTGTCATCAAGATTGGCCCACTGGTTTAGGAGGAGAAGATGTTTAAAGAAATTGTGGACGACGGTCCACGCATGACTGACGACGGACATTCTACGATCCCAATAGCTCACCTTGAGCACTTCGTGCTCAGGTGAGCTAATAAACCAAAATATTACCAAATCAACATGATTTAATTTAGTTATTATTTCTGATGAAATTAAGAGTGCTTAATCAAAACAATAAGAAAATATATTAATGAACACTCAATTTTTAAAAGTTTTATAGATTTTACAATGAAACAAAGCATAATCCTCTATATCTTAGCATTTTTATCAATGAATATTCTCAACAAAGTTGTGCAACCAGAAACCATTGCCCAAATGACCTATGATTGACTCATAAAGTCAAATATGGCAATTCAAAGAAGATCAAAATAAATCCAATCCACTGAAGCAAGTCAAAAAGGTTATTTCATCTAACAACATTATCAAAGTTTAAGAAAAATTATTGCATAGAATGTATGTTTTCAGGTCGTTATAGGCATATGTTAAGAGACAAAACCCAGGCGTTAAATGGACGAAAATGTGGATTCAAAAGTAGATTCATGTGCAGTTAATGCCCAGCTTATTTTTTTACCTAAGTAATGAATTGATCAAATATACAAAATCATTTTGCTAAGGCAAGGCAAAATTTGAAATCAATCAGAGTTTCAAGACAAGTCTGAATGAAAATAACAAGAATCATTTAAATGGAACACATCAATCAAAACAACAAGCATGGAATGAAAAATGCAAAACTTGTGCGATAATATGCCTAAGTAATTGAGATAAATTGCCAAGAATTTCTTAAAATTTTGAAATCTGCAATAGTGTAAAGTTATCCAATATGTGTTATTTGAATAAATACATTATAAATTATGTTGTAAATCTTTTTAAAATTTAAAAATGAATTTCAAAATACATGTATTGACATAAATATTCTTAACAGTTGCCTCAATTGAAAATAGGCATTGTACTATTTTATTAAACCTTTTTGCATCTTATTAATTAAATAATATCCAAAATGGATAGATTTTGGAAACAATGTTATGGCTATGGCTGTTGTGACCTTCATGTCTGTAAGAGTAGCAATTATTTTCCAGAAGATTTATCTATACTTCTTCCAAATAAGAGAACTAGATAACAAAACGCTCTGAAAATGAGCTTTGTACATTTAAAGTGTTAAAGGAGTTTAAAGCATATCTTTGATTCAAATATTTAAAAACTCTCATTGTATGCAAAAAGGTCTAAATGCTTAAATCTTAAACAATTATAAACATTTTTGAACAAGTTTGACTGTTTCAAAATCAAGACAGGTTTTCTACCTCATTGGCTTATGAAAGGCTTTCTAGAAAGTACTTTTAGTTCCTTTTCTTAACCCTTGTCATGTGGATCCTTGAATATTCCTAATTTGGCAGTCGTTGGAGACAAAAATCAGTCTGCACATTCATCCAGTCTGATCTTAGTCTATACCTCCTGTTTTTCTATTCTAATCAAGAACAGTTTGAAAATTCCATTTTCAAAAGAAATACTCACTCTAAATTATTGCATTCAAAACTTTCAGCAGTTTGATTATGCGATTTTGTCAAGATTTTTATTCAGCATGACAAGGGATAAATCAATAGCTTCAAAACAAATTTTCCTTATTGCCTTTAATCAAAATGCTGAAAGCACTGTCAACTTTTTCATAAAACAACCTTTTTGATGCACAATAAAAGGGTCATATAACAATCAGTGAAAAAGCTAATTCAGTTCCACATAATCTAAAACAACTATCGCCTCAAAGGCACAATCTGTTGTAAAGACCAAGATTTGATATTACAAACAGGGTAAAAGCTGCTGTTGTCTACACCATAATATCAAAATATTATTGGTTTAGCTAAATCTTGATAAAATAGGCACAATCAATAGATTTTCCATTTATCGTCTCAATTTATTTTTAGCCAGTGAGGAAGTTCTTGAATTAACAATAAAATGTTGTGTGAAAATGGATGCTGATCTTTACCTCTGTATTGGGGTTATGGGTAAATCTTCAATCCTTACAAAATAATAAAATAATTAATAAAATAAGATAGCAAATTTGAAAAACTCTTGTACAAATATTACTTAAAATCTTCAAATGCAGACCAGTTAATCCACGTCTATAAGAAAGAAATAAAAGTTTGAGTTCTGTAGATAAAGGCAAATACGAAAATATTTGGTAACAGTTCTATTTCTAATTTCTATGGCAAATTGTCACAAGATAGGCACATTACACTGCTAGATGTTCAAGTATGAAAAACAACAAAGGGAAATAAATAAAGAATTAAGCTAGACAGAGTTACAGTTCTTATGCACTACTCTCTGCCATGATGAAAGGAACATTACTGCCAAGTTTCAAGTCAACGATGAAACAATCAGACATAAGCTGAAAGAGTTATGCTCCGGACAAGGATTTGACGCAGCCGACCAGGACGCCACTAGTGATCACAAAAAAACTTCCAGGGGTGTATTAAAATAAATTTAGAACTTATGATAATTTAAATACAAGACATTTTCGTCATAAGCCTTATTGAATTGTAAAGTTTGAACAAGTAAATAAAATTCTTCCAAATGAACACTAAGTATGCATTATATACTACTCAAAGTTTGCTAAGCACCAAACCTCTTTCGCTATCCTAAAGGAGATGATTTGAAAAAAAACAAAAAAAACAACATTTGTGTTTGTGTTTAAAATTGTACAATAATGTATTGACAAGATATCTAATGTATACCTTACCAAATTTGACACGCAATTTTCATGCGAGACTTGTGCAAAATAAGGAACCCCAGTTTCTTACCTGTCCTTTCTCATTTTCTACATGTACAGGTTTTGTGTAGATGCTTAGTTTCTGTTTTTCAGTACCTAATTGACTTTTAAGTTGTCACTCATGGCTAATCCAAATGTCAGATGACATTAATCTGTCAAACAATTGTGGTTAACCAACAGATATATGGTGGCAATTTCTGAATTCTAAAAACTCATATGAATTATTGCAACCCTGTATTATGAAATTGTATAGATTATCCCCAGCAATCAAAATATGATCCAAATCCAATTTTTTTCAGGCGAACTCATTAAGTGGATGTGTAAAAATCTTAAATAACAAGATGTGTTTGTGAAACACAAATGCCCCCGTAACAGCATTTTTTTCAAAGTTTGACCTTGACAGATGACCTTGACCTTGTCACATGACCTTGACTTTGGTACCAGCGGATGCAGATCATCGAGATCTATCATCATGCCAAATATGAGCTTTGTATCTTGAATAGGCTTGAAGATATTGGCAAGGTTAAGTTTTCGGACAAACGGACGGACAGACGGACAGACAGACAGACG
Organism: Fragum whitleyi; assembly: GCA_948146395.1. Lineage (NCBI taxonomy): Eukaryota > Metazoa > Mollusca > Bivalvia > Cardiida > Cardiidae > Fragum > Fragum whitleyi. The sequence goes on from OX411554.1 coordinate 42,830,748, forward strand.
GACATGAGTAAAACAATATGCCCCCGATCTATCGATGCGGGGGCATAAAAATATTAATCCACATGACACACATTGCTTATCCCTTGATGAAGAGCTGAACATTTCATTGCCATGGTGAATATTGCCGTGAATTGGAAATTTGTTCAAATTTCTTTTACATTTATTATCTGGTCCAGGATTTGACTAAATATCTCCACATAAAAGAAGCAATGAAAGTAATACCAATATTCTTATTCTTTTACTAGTCAAAGTCAATACCAAGAAGAAGTATTTTCCCGTAGAATAGCTATAGCTTAATTTTTTTGTGAATAATATTTAAGTTTCTTCCAGGAGTGAAAAATTCTATTTCTAATTCTCCATTGAGATGTTTCAGGTTATTCTTGTTGGTCTTACTTAGTAGAAATTTATTTTAACCACAAAATAATACATAAACCTGTTAAGACAACCAACCTTTCAGGCCTTTTCCACGGGACTGCTTTTCTAGATCAAGATTCGGATTGAACTATCAGGTGAACTATCAATTTTGACAAAACTGTCAAAATGACAGATCGTTAAGCGAACTCCCGAGCTACAGCATTTATCACCTTGAGTAGAATTCTTTTAAAGTCCACTCCAGAATGTTACAAATAAATCCATTCCAGTTTCAAAACAGTTTTTGTTATTGTCAGAAAATTGTCGAAAACAAAAGCGGAAACTCAAAACCAGGGTCGCGCATGCGTGATACAACTGTACAGGCCATTAGGAACACCACTTGGCCAATCTCACGCATTCGTCTCGGCTCGACCGATTCCGTAACCTACATTTAGATAGATCGGAGACTTCTGAGATCGCCCGAAGATTGCCGAGTGAATATCACGATCACGATCTGTTGTAGTTTACGAAATTGCCGAGTGATGTTCCGATGGCTGTACAACATGGATAGACAAAACAAGCCTAATAATAAAGTAATTTGAAAAGCCATCGAAATGATTTCTCCGTAAATCCAAGTAAAAATTAAAACCTAGGAAATTCCGAGGCTTTAAGAGTTTATTCAAATAGCCTTGTGCTATTTTAGTATTTATCCTTTACACTACGACATGCCCGGGAGACGGATAAATGAAGCAACTTTAAGGGCACACAAACGCATAATTCAACGAGAAATAGCGAGTCTAAAATGGGGAACTGAAAATAGCTTGCCAATGCATAAAAACAGTTGTTGGATGCAATTGAATATTTGGAGCAAATGAAAAAGATTGCAGCCGAAAACGCCCTAAAACAGCACCACTTACGAATGCAAAACACGTTTCTGCAGACGACTTCTGCATGGATCACGTGTTCACTCCCGGCCAGAATTTAGGTCAGCACCAAAATTTTACGGTATTTTACTACACTATTGATTATTTCTGCTGCGTTTATTTTTATGAATGGGTCTACTTTTTTTAGCGTAATGACACATGTTGGTTTGTTATCAAAATCCGATGGCGACGATCCCTATATTGAAAGACAGGTAAACCTGTCTTCAATAAAAATGATAGATAAAACTCTTTCTTCAATCTATTTAAGTTAAAATTCATTTGTAAATTGAAAATCTGTTTGTAAGAGAAATAATAAAATAGTAAGATTCACATTCTATTAAACCTGGAAATAAACAGGAACCAGTAATAATTATTGAAAATTTTTCATGCAATAAAATTCATTAATTGTATATAAATCTGCAAAAAATGATAACCAAAAATAGCACTTTATTTCTTCTAGGTCACAATTCTGACGATTTCCAAATTTTTGGTGTCTTTAAATTTCCAAGTCTTTTATTTCTGTGTCATTGCCATAATGACCACATATATAGCAATAACAAGAGATGTTTGTAAAACATTTATGCCCCCCATTAGAGCATTTCAGTGGCAATAACTAAACAAGAGGACCATGATGGTCCTAGATTGCTCACCTGAGTCTCTTTGACCCCTGGGACATCAAATAGGCAGATGTCAACAAGAATGCTTTCAACAAAGATTATGGTCAAATTATTTACTGCTTTGGGTTTTTTTGTAAAAGGGATATTCCTTGACACAGACCTTATTTGAACATAAGCGTATATAATGAAACTAAAGTGAAAAAAAGAAAATCTTCATCAAGGCCCCTTCTCCTGTGGAAGGCAGGGATCTTTCCAATTTTCTATAGGCTACATCTTTGGACCTTATACATATTCTGGCCTTATTTCAAATAGTTTGGGTAATGCCTCTCTAGAGTAAAGAAGAAAATTGTCATTATGGCCCTTTTTCCTGTGACATGGAATGGATCCTTCCCATTTTCAAAATGGATTATCTTGTGTCCTAATGAAGATTCTGACAGAGTTTCATGAAGATGGGGCAAAATTTGTGGTCTCTGGAGTGTAAACAAGTGAATTTTTATGAAGGCCCCTTTTCTCATAATATTGAAAATTCCTACTTTAAAAAGGTTTAATTCTTGTGACCTGGCCAATATTCTGACCAAGTTTCATGAAGATTGGACAATATTTGTGGCCTCCAGAGTGTAAACACTTCAATTGTTGACGCATGACAACGCACGACAAACAACAGACATTCAATGATCACAAATGCTCACCTTGAGCATGATGTGCTCAGACAGGCTAAAAATTATGACAAGAATAATTAAGGTTCTTGAGCACTACACTTTTCCTCAATGAGATCTATCCACCTGTGAAGTTTCATGACTCTACCTTGGATACATTTTGAGATATGCTCTGGACATCAAGATATTAATTCAACAAAAGGCAATAACTCAAGAAATATAAGTAGAGTTATGGTTCTTAAGCACTGCACTTCTCCTAAATAAAATCTATATGCATGTGAGGTTTCATACTTTTAGCTTGCATATCTTTTGAGATATGCTCTCAACAAAAATAGTCTGCAGACAGACTGACCAACAGATGGACAGACCAAACAACCTACCGACTGACAAGTGCAAAAAAATACACTGCCCTCTTTGGAAGACCAAATTGTTGTCTTTAAGATGTAGATTTTACATTTTTTTAACAATATTATTTAACTAAGAAAGGATTAAATTAAAGAAATCACAAAAACTTAAAACTCATAGAATGAGAAGCAACCCCATAGCCTTTTATGAAGTAGACCTAGAAATCATAAGAAAAGTTTCAAAGAATGTTTTGTGAGATCAAACTTACAAGGGAAATAACGCCTTAATTCTGAGATGAAAAGCAAGTTCCAATGTTAATAATAAAGTCTTTAACATTCATTTTATGATCTGATTGACAAAGCTTGTTTGAATTAGGAATAACTTTTTTTATATAATGTGATTTGTTTGATTAAAAGCATTTTTTGCCATGGTAAACAATTTTTCAGTCAAATCATAATGACCTTAGCACCTTTCCATGGATTCCTGATCACCACTCTAGTACTACCATTACACACTTTCCTAGCGTCCAGCTGCTAGCTCACTTCGGTCTACGATTATCAACCTATCTATTTTGCCTAAAGCTGTCCTTAAGGAATAATCCCTTAAATACCAATAACTGACACTTTTCATCATCTTATAATGTAATTTTAGTTGTTTCCATTAATATTTGTGCGGTCTGATTGACTGATAAGTTGGTTTTATTCCCCAATTAAAACAATTTTGAGTATGAAGCTGTTTTGGAGCCTTCCACAAAAAGTTAAGTCCCATAAGAAATCTGTTTCTTAACTGACAAATCTTTACATTTTTGTTTTACGATATAAAATTTTAAGATATGAAGAAAGTACTTCTTTTAATTTTATGAAGATATGAAACTACTAGCCTAATCACACTGTATGAATATGTGAAGCAAGTTAGATAAGTGTGATAAGGTTTTTAGTTTCATACCTCAATAAAATCAACAAATATTATCTTCATGTCATATAATTTAATATCATGAAGTAAAAATGTAAGATTCATCAATAATGAAAACAATTTCTTACATTGTGGAAGCTTAAATAGCTGCATACTTAAAATTGTTTTCATTGAGAAATTAAAACAATTTTTCAGCAAACCAGAATGCATGAAAATTGGTGGAATAATCTAACATTAAATAATTTCATATTGGCAGAAGATGTTAAATTCCAATGATCACTGCCATGAACAACTTATCAGATTTAAATTAATTTAGATGACAAAGGTCTACATCAGGTCAATGAAACAGACCAATTTGGTTTTGTCATCCTTGACACAAGGGAGGCTCTGTTAACTTACTTTTGAGCTTCTTTTGTGTACTGTCTCCATCGCAGGAAAGCTTGCTGCATTCTTAGACGGCGGTTTTCAATGGCTCTGAATTTCCACTGAAAAATAATTACTCTTTCTCAACACTTGAGTGAATTCTTGAACAAAAGATGAACATAATGTGTTTGTGAAACAAGAGATACCTCTTGAATCAGGGGTGTGGAATTCCCATGCCCGACTTGTCCGACATGGGCTTTTCTACTTGTGGACAAGTACATTTTTCTAGGCCACTTGTCCGTGGACAAGTAAATACCAAGCAAATCTTAATACAGTACTAAACAGATATAGGAGAAAGGTAATCCTTTTGTTTATATCTAAGGGGAGAAAACATTGTCTTTAATGAAGAAAATGCTGGGTTTCAGCATTTTCTTCATTAAAAACAATATTTTATCAATATTCATGTACCCACTTTTTTGTGGACAAGTTCATTTTGATCCTGGACAAGTAATAAATCAGCTTTTACTTGTCCAAGGACAAGTGGAAAAATTCTGTATTTCCACACCCCTGTCTTGAATGACTCTTATTTTCAGAAATTTGACTTGATCAATACACATGATGTCAAATATCCTTGACCTTTGTATCAAAAGATGCTTATAATCAAGGTTTAACATCATGACAAATATAAGCTTTGAAACTTGAAACGTCCTAAGGTAGCTTGCAATTGAGTATAAGAATATGTGTTTCTTTAAAATCTATCAAAATGCAAAATATGACCGTTGTATTAATTATACTCTTAAAGTAATTGGCAATGTTTAAATTTTTGGTAAATTTTTTGCCCAGGTTTGACCATGATAGACGACCTTGACATTATCATATGTCATTATTGTTATTAACGAATGTACATCAACGAGATCTATCATTATGCCATATATGATCCTGAATCTTGAATAGATTCACAGAAATTAGGCAATATTAATAGGTTTTTTTTGGTCAAGTTTTGAAATAGATCTGAGATTGACAAAGAGATGGAAGGTCATTCAGCTAAAATATGGGCTACAGGTCTTTTGATTCAGGAGCACAGATATTTCAAACAAGCATAGTTTTGAGAATAAATATAACATGAGATTATTCAGAGATCAATTTTGATGGTAATTTACAAAGAAGTTTCAAAGCAGTTAATTCTCAAGTTTCATTTACTTAATTTTCCATGAATCTCTGTAGACTTATAATAGGTTTATATTGTATGATACCTTTCTAAAGTTAGAAGCAAGTAGAATCCCTGAGACCCTGTCTTGTAGAATACCCTGTCTGAGTTTAGACCTGTTAATGGCCCATTTGAAAGCATTCATGCCTTTCTTCAGTAAGTGTTTCCTCTGTAAGTCAGCCACGGCATTGTTCAGTTTGACATCCTCTAGCTGCTCCTTCCATCTAGTGAAGTAGCGAGTAAGTAAACCTGTTCTGTAACAGATCTCACCCCTGGAATAAAACAAGATGAGTTAACCCTTTGCTGTTTAATCCCTGATTTTTACGTGCCTGTGATTTTATGATTGAGAAAACAGTGTGAAAAAAGAAGAAATTGCTTCTGACTAGCAATTTCTTCTTTTTCCACACTATTTTCTACCCTACTGAATGGTTATTTTTCAAATTAAATCCACTTTAAATTTTCGTCTGCAAAACCTTTGAATTTGGACAGGTCCAAAATTTTGTAAAACAGGAAAGGGTTAAGTCAAGTCAGTCCTTTTCATGATGGTTTCCAAAGATATTGACTAAGTTGGGGGACATTACAAATAAATTGGAAATTACAACCAAAATATGTTGCATACTGCAGAGCTGAAAACTTATCACCCCATAATCTGCAGTCCACTACGCTAAAGATTGGTTACCACTATGATTAGTTTTCCTAAATGATACAATCATAAGCTCTTAAAACAGAGAAAATGATAGACATAGTGAAGTTAAAGATAAAATTGTATCAATGTAACTAAAGTTCCTTTTTTCGTCTAATAATAGCACCCTCCCTAATAGTAGCACCCCTACATTTTCTACAAGTAAAAAAGGGTCAAACCCACTTCAAATGTCTAAATTTTAGGAACTTTTTGAGACTTCTTCTCTATTTTGAGATGGATTTCCTTTAAACAATCATTCTCATGATTGTTTAGAGGAAATTAACTTCAAATTAAAGGAAAACTTTTTTAAAGGGCCTAAAAGACATGAAGCTTAATGATTTTTCAAATCAGAAAATGCATACTAAATAAAGCTCCCTGGCCATGTTATGTATAGCTCCCAGGAGCTTTTATAAGGAGGAATATGGTAACTTACTTTCTGATCATGACTCCATATGTAACAGGACTAACTCTATGAGCAGCCTGTGTAATCTGTAGATTCCTGGCTTTGGCATACAGAACATTGTTGAGCCATCGACGGAAACATCTTGCCTGAAAATGAAGAATTTGTTCACAGTTAATTTGATTTGATTTGAATTGGGGTTTTACGTCGCTTTCAACAATCTCTCAGTTATATCGCGACGACTGGAGCACCTAACGATGGATTCCTGGTATTTCTCACACCAGTACTACCACCACATCCCTTTCCTAGCCTCCAGTTGCTACTCCACATAGGTTTACGATTATATACCCATTGGTGGAAGACAAATGTCGGAAAGGATAAGTGCCGCGGCCGGGGATCGAACCCGTGCGAATATAGACCCCTGGATTAGAAGTCCGGCGCGCTACCAACTGCCCTATTGCCGCGGCTTTGTTCACAGTTAAGGTAGTGGACCTATAATAGTTCATAAATACTTTGGAAGTAATAGACTTTAAAAGTTTTAACCAAGATTTTCTTATGATTCTCATTAGAAAACCTTGGCCAACATTGTGAAAGTTGAGTTCTGAAATGTTGCAAAACTGTAACTATTTCCCTACCTTAACATGCTGAATAAAAATCTTGGCAAATTTGCAATTGTATTAAATACAGATTGATGAAAGCATGAGATGGAGTTTTTTGAAATTTAGCATTTAGTTTGAAGACACAATTTTTTGGAATTTCCTGATTACAAAAAGGGAATTAGGTGACAAATTAAGATAAGACTGCAAATATGTGCAGGCTGATCTATGTCTATACCTCCTGCAAAAGTAAGAATATTCTGGTTACAACATGACAAGGGTTAGAATTTCAATTTATGATTCATTTCAAATTTCAGTGTAGTTTAAGGACATTAAATAATTCAATAATTGATGCCCAAATTCAAAATAGTTGTAACCGCCTCTTAACATGTAGGCAGTTACAAATGACATGCTGAGCCATCAAAATGCAATCTTTTTATTTCACATATAAACACATAGGGAGATACAACTGTTTTGCGCTGAGTCATTGATATACTTCCATATACACAACATTAGAGCACAGCATACAGGTGCCTACACTCAGCTGCTGAGTGCAAGATTGTGAAAAAAGTCGAAAAAGGGATTTTATTTGCACAAAATGCAGAGTTTACCCCTTTGATATTATAGGTTGCTCTTTAAATGGTCAACACACATTGTGTGCCAAGTTTCAAGTGAATGCCTTCAGTAGAACCAGAGATATCACAAAATTTCAAAGTTTTCAAACATAACAACAATGATGACGTCATGAAACTTGGCAAAAATGCACACAAAGCTACTTCTGTGTTTCCAACTCTCTTCTTGCTGTGCTGGGGACAGCATCCCCAAAAGGGCAATCAGTGTTTGGAATTTGAACCATGGACTTAAGGATATGTAGTCAAATGTTTTACCACTAAAGCACTGCGCTGCCCCTATCCTAAACTTTCTTGTAGTATCTTATCTTAAGATTGTAAAATAAACAAACAGACGAGTTACCATAAGGACAAGATTTTGTCGTCTATCTGGTTCCACATGGTAGAGTTTCCGTAGTAACTTGACCGCCTGTATGGTGGACGAGACCGATTCACCAGACCTGACAGAAAACGGTAGACTCAAGACAGAGGATCTGCAAGGAAAACAATATGTAGAGTAATTAACCCCTTCTTATTCCACTTCGATTGAGACAAAAGCTTAAGCTTATTGAATAGCTTTCAAACACTAAAACCAGATGTTTTCACTTCCCTCTGAGAGAGGCAGTGGTTTAAAATGACTGATGCCCAATTCTACAACTCTATGAACTGGGGCTAGCTATTAAAAGTTTTGCCCATTAAAAACATCCCAGAAATGGTTGGGCTAGAACCACAGTCTTCCAGGTCACGGGTCAAGTGACTTTACCACTAGGCCACCAAAGGAGTTAATTCACATACCCATAAATTGATACTTAAGAAAAAAGAATATTATTTTCATATTATTTTCTACCACATAGTGATTTTTTCTCTAATTCTACATTTTATTGTTGTCTAACATAATTGAAATTTCATTCATCTTAAGTTTCGATAAATAGGAAAGAGTTTAATAAAACTTTCACCAAATCATTACAGACTTCTTTTAGCTTAATTTTAAGCCCATGCATTTGAGGTTCAGGTCCAAGTGATATCTTTTTGTGAGTAATTTCATTAATTTGCTGTTTTTACATTTTTTTAAAGGAAATGTATATAAGTTTTCACATTCCCAATGATTTTTTTTTATAACAATCATGAAAATACATAATGTACTCATTTTTAGCAATTTAAAGGCATCATCAGTCATGCATTTTAAATTTCCTTAGCAAAATATTCAGAAATTCAAAAAGATAAATAAAAGCAAACCAAGTAAATTGTAAAAAGAGATTCAAAATAATATCATTTAAGTCTTAAATTATAAAATGTATGCTAAAAATTGGATAAGGAAAAAATCGCATATGGTTGTGAGTGAAAAAGATTGAACCTAGAAAATTTGTAGCAATCAACTCAAATACTTTAGCAGCTACACATTGAGTCTTTAGAGATAATTTTGGGTGAGATATTGAGAAGTTCTCTCATTTTTCTGCTCCATATTTCATTGAAACTGTCTTAATGAGAGGAAAATTCCAAAGCAAAATATGATTAAGTGAAGGATTTGGTTAAATATCTTGCAGAAAATTCTTAATTTCTCAGTAGATATGGCTAAATGAGATAATGCTCGTGGTATTTTGAGCAAGAAATATCCCTGAGTCTTGTTCAGGGGAATTCCTAAGTGTAATCAAATCACATGAAAGATTGACTTTCAAACATTCAACCTTTTGAATAAATATCTATAGCGTCATTTACACAGGATCGAAAAACTAATTTGATAACTTGTTCTTATCAAAATTTTTGATCCACTTCCAATAAGCAATATCTTCCAAACGACTGGCTAAACATACAAAAAATCCTTTACATTACATTAATACCAAAGTTTTACTTCCTATCAATACGTCAAAATCAATTCAAAAGGAGAGGTTAACTTAAGAAAGGCAATAGAATTTGTCCTGCATAAATGAATAATAAATTAAAATAGGTTTAAAGGTACTTTTATCGGTTTTCCAGTCAAATTTACACGACTGGAGCACACACACATGGATTCTTGGTATTTCTCTAACCAGTATGTACTACTATGACTTTCTGCTGCTCATCATATATGAGCCTATGTGTGACATTTCCAACAATTTTAAATGTTTTTGAGGTGTTAACATTGTGCAGCATAGACAGCCACATGCTGTACATATAAATTCTGGTTATTCATCTGATTATCTACAGATACTTTGAGACATTATCTATCTACTGAGTGCATAGTGGAGACTCTGGTCAGACTGCAGATGCACAGGCTGGTCAGGGTCATTGCTTTGCCCATATTTGAAATTGTTGGAAATGTCATGCACAGGCTCATAATAATTATGTAACCCATCAATTGGTGGGAGGAAAATGTCTACATGAATGAGTGTTACTGAGCCAGGGATTTAATTTTGGACCAATGATTAGGCGACTGAGGATTCTTACCTTAATCATGAAGTATGATGTTGAACAGTTCAGTTGATAATGAAGGCATTTATAACCCGCTTTTTAAAGAACAATATTCTAGATTATAAGGCATAAATAGAGGATATTAAATGAGTTGTCATGGAATACTGAATTTATTAAACAAGTAATCTATAAACAGAAACAAGAGGACTAAGATGGTCCTAGATCGCTCACCTGAGTCTCTTTGACCCCTGGGACATCACATTAATTAGATAGGCAGATGTCAAAAAGAAGATAATTTCCTAAGATCAATACCATGGAATGTTTTCAGGGAAGAGCAAGACAGATATGCCTTTTTGCTCTTTGATTCTATGAAAAAAGGGATGCACCCGGGTGGATCCCAAATGTGACCCCACGGTCTTGATATGAACAAACTTGAAAGAGGTCCATAAGATGATGCTACATACTAAATATGAAAGCTGTCTGCCTTCTGGTTTCAGAGAAGAAGATTTTCCTATTTTCACCCATCGTGCTCAGATGAGCTGAAAGGGATGCGCCCGGTTGGAGCCCAAATATGACCCAAGGGTCTTGATATGAACAAACTTGGTAGGGACCCACTAGATGATGCTACATACCAAAAATGAAGGCACTGTGTCCTCTGGTTTCGATTAAAGAAGATTTTAAAAGATTTTCGCTCTTTGATTCTATGTAAAAAGGGTTGCGCACGGGTGGAGCCCAAATATGATCCTAGGGTCTTGATATGAACAAACTTGGTAGAGGTCCACTAGATGATGCTACATACCAAATATGAAAGCTGTCTGCCATCTGGTTTCAAAGAAGAAGACTTTTGAAGATTTTCATTTTTTTACCCTTCGTGCTCATAAGAGATAAAGGGATGCACCCATGCAAAGCCCAAATATGACCCAAGGGTCTTGATATGAACAAACTTAGTAGAAGCCCACTAGGTGATGCTACATACCAAATATTAAAGCTGTCTGCCATCTGGTTTCAGAGAAGAAGATTTTTAAAGATTTTCGCTCTTCGATTTTATGTAAAAAGGGTTGGGCCCTGGCAAAGCCCAAATATGACCCCAGGGTCTTGATATGTACAAACTTGGTAGAGGCTACATACCAAATTTGAAAGCTGTCTGCCTTCTGGTTTCAGAGAAGAAGATTTTTAAAGTATTTCATATTTTCACCCTTTTTGTTAAGGGTAAAGGGAAAGTTAACGGTGGATTTCATTTATTTGAACAACTTTGCTAGAGCTTGACCCAAGGAACATCCCTGCCAAGTTTCATCAAAATTGGACCACTGGTTTAGGAGGAGAAGATGTTTAAAGAAATTGTGGACGACGCACGACTGACGACGGACATTCTACAATCCCAATAGCTCACCTTGAGCACCTTGTGCTCAGGTGAGCTAAAAAAGGAGGCTATCTGTTTATAGATGACAAGTGTAATAAATTCTGTATTTTATTAGCACAGATTTTATATGCTATTAATAATATGACCAGAATTTTCGCGAAAAATTGTCAAAAATCTTGAAATTCAAAGTTTCTATTTTCCGCAATAACTTAAAACGCATTCTAAAACTGACGTCACAATATACACATTATGATGTCATTTCCGTGGTTACAAAATAGCATTGCTATTGGCTCTAAGGTCATTTGCATAGTTATTCCACTAGTGTAATATCACCCATGTAATATCAAAAATATTCAACGGGTTTATTTCACTCCCCCAACATAGGTCATATTATAAATACATGATCTATTTTGAAGGCCTGCATTCTGTCATAAGGCTATAGGTTTCTTTCAAACAAGGTTTAGGACTCATCAATATATTGGCTGCAAACTCTACTGTTTAAAAGGTTAAGACTTTATAGAAGATTGAAATCATCATGAAATGACATTGTAGCGTACAAAATTTGCATGATCAAACACAGCAATGGCAAAACCTGAGTGCTCCACAACCCAACACTTAATTCATAAAAAAAACAGGGTGGCAAATAGTCACAAGATAAGCTCAATACACTGCTGGGTCTCAAAGAAAGAAAAAAACAATGATATCTACTAATCAAAGGCCTGAAAGGCCTGAATGCAGTCAGGACGGAACAATATCTGAGTATTGAAATATTTCAATTATAACAAATTCTCTAAAATCTAAGGCTAAAATCTACACTTCAGATCTTTGGCCATCTATTCTGACCTTTCATTCCGAAATATTGCCTTATTCATGATTAAAGCCCTTGCTTTTGAGGAAAAGAGCACTGCTTGGAGGGCCGATGCTTTACTAAAAGGCAAGAATAATAATATAAAAACAAGAGGACCAAGATGGTCATAGATCACTCACCTGAGTCTCTATGACCCCTGGGACATCACATTAATTAGATAGGCAGATGTTAAAAAGAAGATAATTGCCTAAGATCAATACCATGGAACGTTTTCAGCGAAGAGCAAGACAGATATGCCTTTTTGCTCTTTGATTCTATGTAAAAAGGGATGCACCCGGGTGGACCCCAAAAGTGACCACAGGGTCTTGATATGAACAAACTTGGAAGAGGTCCATAAGATGATGCTACATTCTAAATATGAAAGCTGTCTGCCTTCTTGTTTCAGAGAAGAAGATTTTTGAGGTTTTCCCATTTTCACCCATCGTGCTCAGATGAGCTGAAAGGGATGCGCCCGGTCGGAGCCCAAATATGACCCAAGGGTCTTGATATGAACAAACTTGGTAGGGGCCCACAAGATGATGCTACATACCAAAAGTGAAAGCAGTGTGCCCTCTGGTTTCGATTAAAGAAGATTTTAAAATATGTTCTTGCTTGATTTTTGCTCTTTGATTCAATGTAAAAAGGGTTGCGCCCGGGTGGAGCCCAAATATGATCCTAGGGTCTTGATATGAACAAACTTGGTAGAGGTCCACTAGATTATGCTACATACCAAATATGAAAGCTGTCTGCCTTCTGGTTTCAGAGAAGAAGATTTTTGAAGATTTTCATTTTTTCACCCTTCGTGCTCATAAGAGATAAAGGGATGCACCTGTGCAAAGCCCAAATATGACCCAAGGGTCTTGATATGAACAAACTTGGTAGAGGCCCACTAGGTGATGCTACACACCAAATATTAAAGCTGTCTGCCATCTGTTAACAGAGAAGAAGATTTTTAAAGATTTTCGCTCTTTGATTCTATGTAAAAAGGGTTGGGCCCAGGTAAAGCCAAAACATGACCCCAGGGTCTTGATATGAACAAACTTGGTAGAGTTCCACTAGATGATTCTACATACCAAATATGAAAGCTGTCTGCCTTCTAATTTCAGAGAAGAAGATTTTTGAAGATTTTCATTTTTTACCCTTTGTGCTCATAAGAAATAAAGGATGATGTGCAAAAAAGCCCAAATATGACCCAAGGGTCTTGTTATGTACAATCTTGGTAGAGGCCCACTAGGTGATGCTACACACCAAATATTTAAGCTGTCTGCCATCTGGTTACAGAGAAGAAGATTTTTAAAGATTTCGCTCTTTGATTCTATGTAAAAAGGGTTGCGCCCGGGCAAAGCCCAAATATGACCCAAGGGTCTTGATATGAACAAACTTGGTAGAGGTCCACTAGATGATGCTACATACCAAATATGAAAGCTGTCTGCCTTCTGGTTTCAGAGAAGAAGATTTTGAAAGATTTTCATATTTTCACCCTTTTTGTTAAGGGTAAAGGGAAAGTTAAGGGTGGATTTCATTTATTTGAACAACTTTGGTAGAGCCTGCTCCAAGGAACATTCCTGTCATGTTTCCTCAAGATTGGCCCACTGGTTTAGGAGGAGAAGATGTTTAAAGAAATTGTGGACGACGCACGACGGACGACGCACGACGGACGACGCACGACGGACATTCTACGATCCCAAATAGCTCACCTTGAGCACTTCGTGCTCAGGTGAGCTAATAATAAGGGCTTAATTCTTATATCTTCCATCGTCATCCACCTTGATAATAGGGATAGCTCCTGTGATGGCTAATACTCATGCCGAGTTAACAGAAAATATTTACAGACATAAAACCACCCCAAAACTTGCACTCGAGTCTACAAATCAACATGATATTGTTAACTATCTAACTCTGCTATTCCCTTTTTTATTCACAATAAACATATAATAACGTTGGGTTTCTCACCATACTTAAGCCAGTAATATCTGTCAAGCAAGTACGTGAGAAAACCCCGCTTTTCTTTGGTTTTTAGATCGGCAATTTTTTAAGTCTCTTACTCGTCTGCTAGATTTTCGTTGAGGGTGTAATATGGACGTGGACCCTGTGAAATCGGCCCGGGTTCATTAGAATCTATTTCTATATTTACTTTTGCCTTCTCTTCGGAAGACCCGGCGAAAAAGTTATAAATCGTCTTTGATCGCCTTTAATCTTGATCTATTTCGTAAAGAAACGTGTAAACATAGAATGGTTCCGATAATACAGCGCCGATTATCATAACGCTGTGCGGGGTACCATAAAGATTTTTATTTTGGAATAGGTCAAAACGGCAGGTCGTCGTGGAGGTCCGATTTTCGTCGATGTCGTATTTTAAGATTCGGCGCGGCGTTGGGCCCATTCTTTTGATTTTTATTCGCAGTCTACAACTATTTAGTTCTAATCGCACAGCCTTGGCAGAACCCTAACACCGGATTTCAAATAAACGATAAACCTGTCTGAAAAAGGGAAGTAACTCCAAAAGACGATTGTCCTAATTGCATTCCCTTTAAAAAACGGTCGCTGACTACTTTCGATTTCGTGTTTACTTTTCGGCGCCGTTCAAAATCGTTTTTTTCCCCGGAATTTTGATGTCCAAATTCGTAATACGGAAATATGGCTTTGAAATCGAATTGTTCACAAAAATCTAGGTAGCTGGCATTCAGTCTGATATTATTTTCGCGGGCTAAAAATAATGAATGGGTTTATTTTTTCACGCTCATAGATTTATTCGAATTCGGTGTTGTGAGGATCCGATTGCCGACAACCACTATATGCAAGTCAGACTTTCAGTCTGACTGCATAAAAATTAGGCTAGGTAGAGTTACAGTTCTTTCACACTGCACTCCATAATCATGACAGGAAAATAATTGCAAAGTTTCAAGTCATTAGGACATAAAGAGACAAGAGTTATGTCCCAGACAAAGATATAGATGCTACCCGCCCTCACAGCAGACACAACATGTGATCCATCAAAGCCCAGTCTTTAGATGGGTGTATAAACATTCAGTATATTTAAAAGTACCCAGTAACAAAATTAATAGGTTATGTATAGGATAGAAAACGAGAGCCGTGGTATATGGGAAATAGACAGGAGCATTAGCGAGTGTCTATTTCCCATATACCACGGCACGAGATTTTCTATCTGACTTAGACCACGCTTTTCTTACACTATCAATATTTTTTACCCAAACCTCTAAACAATGAAAAAGATTAAATATCAGTGTAATATTACTCTAATCAAATGTAAATATGCTGAAATCACTTATGAATCTATTTCCGTTACCATTTTCTGATCTTTTGCATTTTTGCGTCTGTCGAAAGTCTTTAGGAAAAAAAAGCTGTATAAAATACTTGTCATCTTTTTTTAATAACTTGGCCCCCCCCAGCCCAAAAAAACTGTCGAGATTCACGTGCAAGACACACTACAACCGTATATCTGTAAATACAACGCTCAGAGTTGTATCTGTGATATATACTTTTGAAATACTGTTCTCTGATTGGCCGATTTGCTTTAAGCTTAGTCTAATTATTGTTTGAAGAAAAATATATATATTGTAATTAATATGAAACATGTACTTATCATATAGAGCAATACTATTGGCTGAATGTTCATAATTATTGTCAAGATAAAATTCAGACACCATTTTAAAAATTTGACATATCTCCAGAGAAAGGATTAAGCTCATTATCACTCAAATCAATATCTTATACAGAAGAAAGGCAAACAAATGGAACTGATATAAGTAATATAAATATTACCCTTTCCTTTACCCTCATAAGCATTTGAGGATAATTTATTCTGACAAACCCTCAAAATCATTGAAAGAGGTACAGATTGAGAGGGGGTATTGCCATATCAAAATCTTTATTTCTCATTGAAAACCTATGTTGTGGGTACTTATTTGAATTGTCTCATCGAGACAATTCCAATGAGTACCAACAATCAAGGATTAATTTAAAATCCAATGTCATATGATAAGAATAGAGGGTTTTTGCATGCATAATTGAAATAGTTTGAATTACTTCAAATTTAGATCCAAATAACCACCTCTATCTGTATCTCTTATTGTATTTTAATGTAACTTTAGTTGGACAATTATCAACAGACAAACTTGTATTGGTCTAAAATAATATTTGATGGTGGTATCTACAAGATGTTGGTGCATCAAAATGAGGCTAAGTGCAAGTCAAGCATGGCAGACTGTGATCAAACTGATCCTTGAGGATCAATTCAACCTGGGTCTTCAATTTTTCCTTAGACTAGCCTGTCTGAATATTAAGGTTCATTTAAGGTGGTGGACCCGTAATAGTTACGCAATGTTTCGGAAGTAATTTGAACTTTCACAGTGTTAACCGAGGTTTCCTAATGATTTTCATTAGGAAACCTCGGTGAACATTGTGAAGGTCATGCATTCTGAAATGTTGCAGAACTATTACGGTTCCACTACCTTAATACATAATTACAATAAGTGAAAAATTAAGAATTTTATTTCCATCACAGCATTTTTTCCATAGCTTTAAATATATGAAATTGTTTTCAGTTGCATTATTCTTTAACTTCAGAGCTTTGTGAATGCAATTCAGTATTGTGAATTTTTGATCTCTTGATATAATATCATCATATGAAATTGAAAGAAGATACAAAAGCAGTAATAAATGAAACAAAAACAAGATGTGTTTGTGAAACACGAATGCCCCCGTAACAGCGATCTCTCGATAAGGCAAAGGTTAAGTTTGGTTAAGTTTTCGGACAGACAGACGGACGGACAGACAGACAGACGGACATGAGTAAAACAATATGCCCCCGATCTCTCGATACGGGGGCATAAAAATCAAGGTTACTGAAAATTTTAGAATTACTTAATTGATTATCAAATACAAACTAAAGATGCTTGCTACACCAAAATGGGCTTAACAGTGTTAATAACCTTCCTTTAAAAAAATAGTCTCAAATAGTAACAGTTAGTTACATCGTAAAATTAACACTCAGTGCTCCATTCATTCATTCCAAACACTCACTTAAACCATTCAAAAATGCTACATCCATTGAAAATTAAAGATTCAACAACATCATTCAAATAAATTTGGATAGAGAAAAATCAAAATTTCACAGACATAATTCAAATTATACGCATCTAATATGTTCTTTAAGAAATAGGAAGCTATCTATAGAACTTGTATGCATCTCATATCAAAGGGAGGTAATCAATATTGCTAATTTTGTTCATCCTGAACAAAATTTGAGATGTTGGATTACCTCCCATTAATTTAACTAAAACTTTGCTCCACACACTCATTAAATTTCATTCCTTAATCATTCACCTTGTCAATTTCATGGTGTTGTAAACTGTACCTATATCAAAGGAAAAGATTCTGAGATAAATATGAAGACTGCATAAAAGCTTATTCTGTAAGATAATTCTAAAGGCTGATTAAGTGTGTTTAATTTCCATTAAGGCACACCATTTTCACAAAATATTTCACCATAATACTATCTATTTTTTCCAAGAAAAAAAGTTATTAATATTTATTTTCAAACTTACTTCTCCAGGTTACACTCTAACCAAAAACTTATGTGACCAGTCATGAGAAAAAAGGACCATCTGGAAAGTCCATAAAATAACAAGATGTGTTTGTGAAACACGAATGCCCCCGTAACAGCGATCTCTCATTAAGGCAAAGATTAGTTTGGTTAAGTTTTCAGACAGACCGACGGACAGACAGACAGACGGATGGACAGACAGACAGACGGACATGAGTAAAACAACATGCCCCCGATCTCTCAATACGGGGGCATAAAAATTTGTACAAAAGCTTGCTACCAGGTGAGGTCAATCATAATTCGAATTCAAAAATTAGATGGGCAATTATAGAGGCTCACAGGGAAGACTGGGTTACCCAACTGTGTTGCCTTGTAACATACAGGCTTTATTATTATTATTTACTATAATTTTATAGGATGATAAAACAATCACCCCAGATTCAGAAAATTGGCAAAGTCCAAAGTTTTTGCATTCTGTCAGGCTGCACCACCATACCTGCAGTCTAACTAGAAGGGACACTTATCACACTAACCAGATGATCCCTTTTCACCTGATAGGTCATATATGAGCCTATGGGTGACATTTCCAGCAGTTTGCCATGTGCCACAAAAGGTTAACATTAAACAGGTTAGACAGCCAAACAGCGCCATATTTATGTTGCCTGACTGTCTAAGGTACCCCAAGACTTCTCTATCTACAAGGCACATAGTGCAGACTCTTGTCAGACTGTGGTGATACACAGGCTGACCAGAATCTTTGCTTGGCGCACATCAGAAATTGTTTGAAATGTCACACATAGACTCATTTGATCAATGAAAAATGTTTTCTGCTTAAATTCCAAAATAAATTTATCAAACTAGCTTGCAGAATGCAAGATAGGTAAACAGTACTTTCAGTACTTTGAATAAAACCCTGGAGAAGCTTGAGTGTACTGTAGGACCACAAGATGCTTTCAAATAACCACTTCAAATTTCCCTAGCAATCTACAGTTGACAAACTTTTACCTAGGTTTGAGTAAAGCAGGTTTCCTAAACAGTTTTAATAATGGATATTAGATATCAAATTCATAGAGCTTATTGGGTAAGAATTCTATTAGAATGCTTAAAGATAATATTTTACTCAATTGGGTTAAACACTTCAGACAAACAACTTAATTTGTAACTAAGATAAAAGCACTCAGTATAACAGTTTTGAAAGTTCCTTCTAATGTTACCATAATTGATAAACAAACACTTGATATCAGCCTAATTGATAACAAACTCTTAAAGCACACATCAAAATAAGACATTGAATTTGGGACAATCTAAACAGATATAAAAACTTGCCAATTAGGAATATTGCAGAAGGAATTAAAATATTAGATACAAACATTTTTTCATTATACAAGGAAATATCGAGATAATCAAAATGACATCTGTTGAGTTTCATATTAGAGTTATAAATGTTAGAACAGAAGATTTACCTTAAGTTTTACAATAAATGTCTAATGGTTGGTTAAAAGAGCAATCAATCCAAATATTTATAAAATTAATTAAGGCAGTGGACTTGTTATAGTTCTGTAACATTTTGGGACTCATGATCTGTCACAATATTAACCAAGGTTTCCTATTAGAACCATTTGGAAACCTTGGTTAATACTGTAAGAGTTCATGACTTCTGAAACATTGAGGAACTATTTCAGGTCGCCTACTTTAAAGCCACTTACTCTGTTTCAGAGCTGTCAACATCTGGTAGGGCTTCTGGACTTGCTGGTCCTCTCATCTGAACATCTCTTGTTGGTACTTCATTAATGTTACCCTGTAGATCTTTTAGATCATCTCTAGAATGTAGTACCTGACTCCTTACTGTAGCACCTGTCAGTCTTAATTGTCTGGCTTTATTACTTAATGATGTACTTGGTCTAGAGTCTTTAAAATCTACCTTTTCCAGTTTGACTGGAATTTTATCGCATGTGTCATTAGAGTCATTAGTAGCAGCTTCCGTTTCTCTGATGTTATTTGTAACAACTTTAGTGTCTCTTACAGTATTTGCTTCATTTCGTATACTAACGCTCACACTAAGCTCTTCAATAACAACTGCTTGAATGTTTCTTTGGTTGTTTGAATGATAATTACCACTCAGAACCTGTTGCGTTTTGATCCAATCCCTGACTTTCTGATCTACATTTTCTTCATTTCCTCTTTCAAGTTTTTCTTCACTTAGAAGTAAATCTGCTAATGTGTTAGACTTTACTTTAGACTTTTGTCTATTATGATTTGAATTACCCTGTATAAAATCACCTTTTGCATAAATCTCCTGAGAATTGGAGTTTGACTGCTTGGTAGTATCTCGGTCCATCAACCAAGAAAGTTTGGATCTTAAATGTTCTAGGTCCTTATCAACTTGTTTGTGACTGTATTTTAATGCCTCCCCTGTACCCTCTCTTGCCTTTAAATAATCCCCAACATTGGTTTGTTTCTCCTCATGAAAATTATGTTTCCCAGGTGATATATGGTCAATTTCATTTTCAAAACCTAAGTCACCAATCAAATTCTCCTGGATCTTACAAGGAGTTTTTCTATGTCCTTTTTCATTCGAAAAATTGTCTTCGACAGGTCTATTTGTTTCATAAAAAGGTACATTACTCTGAACACTATGTATCGAATGGTTCAAATTTGTCTGAGTTTCTCTACTCTCCAATCTAGCACTTGACCTAGAACTAGGTCTATCATCTTGTCTTAACTTCATTTCCTGTCTAGAACTTGGTCTTAAGTTAGAGGTAACCATTATTTCTTCCAAGTGAATGTCTGTCACATGACCAGCATGTGGATCTTGTCTTATTTTTTCAGAACTTCTTAAAACCTTTCTACCAGATTTGGCATGAATTAAATCATCATCTGAAACTTCTCCTATCTTTGGCGTAGAATTTCTATCTGTAGCATACACTCTTTTTAGCTGGCTCTTTTGTCTGTCTTTAATCATATCTTTGTTCAAATCTTTGGCTTTTTGTCTTTTTTCTTCTAAATTAGCTCTTAGTTTATTTAAATCTACTGAAAGTCTGCCATCATTATTTCTCGGCTCAAATATATCAGCACTTTTAACACTCCTAGCTCTACTTTCTCTGGATCTATCTCCCCTATCACTTATAGACGGAGACATATTTGATTCACCCTGCTCTTTATCACTGTCCCTCTCTGGTCTTTTTAAGTCCTCAGACACAACAAATGTGTCTCCTCCACCCATATGGTTTTCTTTTAAAGAATCACTTCTAGAGACCATAATCCTTTTTTGACTAGATTTATACTCATTATAATATGCTTTGCGATCCAGAATATCTCTAGTGTCACGACTTTTACCTATAACATTCTTTATGGCTATAATCTTATCTGTAAAGTCCAGATGACCTAATTCATTTTCAGCATTAAGTTCATCAATATCTCCATTATCAATATTATCAAATTTTAACTTTCTTCTAACTTCTTTCAAGGGATGATTACTTGTAGGGCTTTGAGGCTTCTCTTTTCTTACTGATTTTCTACTCAAACCCTGAACAGTCTGTGGTCTTTGTTTGTCTGGCAGTATTTTGATGTCAGTTTTACATTTTCTAAACTGAACAAGCTTTTTACTAGATTCCTCTGATTTTCTGCTGCTACTACTTCCTGGTCTTTTAACAAGGACTGGGTTACTGCCTCGTCCAATATCTGCTATGGAGCTTACAGGTGCAAGGTTATTGTTTTTACTGGAAGAAATTAGTGTCTTGCTGCGTTTCTGTTGTGCTTTGCCTTGACTAGAATTAGCTCCTGTTTTGACAGGCATTTTCTCTTCTACATTTCTGCCCATATGTGTAGGTGTTTTTGCTCTTCTCTCCAGAGAACCCATCTTGGAACTAATTCTAGTTTCACTGGCTGGCCTCTCTGTGGCTCTCTTTTTGGCAAGATTGGTGTACTCATATTTCATATATTCCAAATCATCCGGTCTGTATGCAGCCAAAACTGGTGACTGGCGAGCTTTTGCAAGGATTTTTGCCATTTTACTTTGTCCCTTTAAGACTATATACAGAACCTGCTAATTATTTTTCTACCCATAATCCATTGTGAAATTCATTGTTCTGTCTTGGTAAGTATCAGGTCAAGGAGCATGATCTTCCATACTTTGTGCTCGCTCCAAATCTGTCACTACATTATAAATACAAACCTGAAATAAAAGAAAACACTCTTGAAGAGAAGCTTTTGGGGCAATTTGTTTCTAATGAATTTTTTTGCATGTATTAGTCCCACAAACTTTGAATACATTGGTTAAAGAATGTGCAAACTTTGAAACAGCATTTCATCATGAAAATATCTTGGCTTGAGCACCTAACTAAGGATTCCTGTTATTTCTAGCACACGTTACTACCATTCCATCATTTCTTAGCATCCATTTACTATCCCTCATAGGTCTATGATAAAGGCCCGTATAGGGGAAGAGAAAGAGTCAATAAGGATGAGTGCAACTGTAGGAAATTAAGCCCAGTCCCTTTTGAATGATAGTCCTTTGGGCTACCAACTGCACTATGATAAACTTAATCCTTATCATCCTGAATAAAAAACCTTGCCAAAATTAGATTAAAATCAAAGTGCTAAAAGCTTTGATTTCCTAATTGTGAGTAAGTATTTGATTATGTAAATATGAATTTGAAACTTCTCTGGTTTGAAAAGGAAAATCAGGTGGTATAGCCTAAGATCAGACTGCACATATGTGCAGACTGATCTTAGTCTATACCTCCTGCCAAAGCAGGAATATTGCGGGATCAGCGTGACAAGGGTTAACCTTTAAACATTGCACACAGAGCAATGTATACAATATGTCAATCATAGATTAACTTTTCCTTTCGAAATTCTTGTTAAGATTAAAAAGGCTTAATCCAACACATTAAATGCCACAGTTTGTTTTTCTTTCAAATCTGATTCAGTATAACTAATTCTGGAAGAAGGGAAGGGGTTTGTCTTTCAGAAAGGGGGTTGTCTTTCAGAAAGGGGGTTGTCTTTCAGAAAGGGGGTTGTTTTTCAAAAAGATCTAATTACAAATGTTATACAAGAAATTTTGAGCTAGACTGTCCCTTAGCTTATTCTGACTGAATTTGGGGAAAAAAATAAGAGAAACTTTTATTTTTATTTTGACTTGCAAAATTCAACTACGTTGGTGAAATCAGGAATTTTGTTTGCAGATTTTGAGATTGAATGTAGATGTTGGTCTTATCATTTTTTGAGATTTTGGAGCGTTTTTGAATGGTTTGAGTGTGTGGAATGAATGAATCAGCACTGAGTGAGCGATTAAGAATGGTTTTGATCAGAATGACAGTGAATTTCACCATGTTATTAACTGCACTTGGCTAATATTTAAATTATCAAATGAGGCGGACGATGTAGAAAAAATAAAATTTGGGGTTTGTTTGCATAAAAAGCATGTAAATACCATTTTCAAAGAAGCAAAGCCACATAAACATTTCAATAATTCATGCCTTTTTGCTCATTTAGGGGTGTAATGTGAAATTGAATAGCAATGTATCCAAGGTTTTAAAAAATAGATGTATAGAAATTTTGTCATACAAAAAAGACCATATTTGGAAATACGATGGAGTTTTAGTACTATTTTGGATCAAATACTTTTCAGAAAGTCAAGTTACTTCTTTTAATTTTCTTCACTATAATAATTCTGATTCCATTGGACAAACACAGAAAAGTAACTTAACCCTTTGCCGTTTAATCCCTGCTTTTTACGTGCCTGTGATTTTATGATTGAGAAAACATTGTGAAAAAAAAAGGAATTGCTCCTGACAAGCAATTTCTTCTTTTTCCACACTATTTTCTACCTTACTGAATGGTTATTTTTCAAATTAAACCCACTTTTAATTTTTGTCTGCAAAACCTTTGAATTTGGACAGGTCCAAAATTTTGTAAAACAGGAAAGGGTTAAATTTGAAGAACAAACAATAGAATTTGACAAAAGTTGTCACTCTGAACTTAAATGGACTGTCATGTCCTCAAGCTTCTATTTGTTTGCATGTAAAATTAGTAAACTATATTATTTAAGATCAAAGAACAAGTTAAGACTTCGTTTTTCCATTTTTTTCATTTGAAAGAGAAAGAATTTAATAAATATTTTTTCTATACCAAATTTAAATACCAAAGATTAATAGGAATAAATGACAGACAAAACACGGGATTGTATTGACATTTTTTCATAAATCCTTTAGATTCAATACATTTTGCATTTCTAAAAAGAATGACTAGGCCAAATCAAGGAGTCAATGCATACTAATCTATTGATGCTGCTAATAAATACATAGGCACTTACTTAAGTTTTGCACTGAACCCCTTCAAATTCCAGACTGGTTACAATTTTATACCTTAAAATGCAAGATGTTATTACACATTTTTTTATTATTTTTTTTATTAAAGTCATCTTTATAACTTTTTTAGGAAAAACAACCATATTTATTGTGAAGTCTGAAAGATTTATAGGTTGGACAAACAGAAATAAAAAGAATTAAAGCAGAACAAAATTATAGTGGCATACACAATGCCATATAGGGAAGAAAATATTTTTTTGAAATTTTAATTCACTCAATCATAATATCACAGCTAGAAAAGTATAAGATAAAGATTATAACAGCATTAATAATTACCTTATTTAGTATAATAATTTTCCATAAAATGCCGGCCAGTCTCCCAAAAGAAATAATCCTGGCTACTTTGTAATTTTTAGCTCACATTCATAATACAATATTCATCAATTTCCAAACCAATGTAACTGCAATTTGAATCAAACTATAGTTACACTCCTTTAATACCCTCAAAGGCAATAACTTGAATCTTATCAGAAAATCCAAGAGTAATAACTGAGAGCCTTATTATAAAATCAATAGCTAAACACCGTTTCTGTTCGCTTTGATTTAATCCGTCACAGTCTATCATGTGACAAAATGATCCCTTCTTCGAATTATCACACAATCAAACTCTCCTCTTGTCAAATAAAAATCATACACGTATTTTTCAACAAATTTAAATAAGTCACTGTTGATGATTAATGTGATGCTTCCTAATTAACTACTGTATCCTTAAAATTGTAGATTATGTACACTCACTCACTGCCACTCATTCATTTGTTTGAATGGGTTTAATGCCGCTGTCAACAACTCGCAGTTATATTGCGGCGTCCTGAGCACCTAACAATGGATTCCTGGTATTTCTTTAGGCTGTACTACCATTACACCCTTTCCTAGCCTTCAACTGCTATCTCACATAGGTTTATGATTATCTACCCATTGGTGAGAGACAAACGTCAGAAAGGATATTTGCTGCCACCGGGGATCGAACCCACGACTTCCAGATTGGAAGTCTAATGCCTAACCAACTGCGCTATGGTGGCGGCGCCATTCATTCATCTTGCGGTCTATAATTTCTCTCAAAGATTAAAGTTAACAAGATCACAGACTACTGGTGCCTACGCTTGGCTGTTGATTGCTGGATGGTGGAAAAAACTTTTAGTAAAAAAAGGGGACATTATTTACACAAAATGCATCTAGAGTTATCCCCCTTGATAATATAGGTTGCTCTTTTGATGGTGAACATGTGTGCCAAGTTTCAAGTGAATGCCTTCAGTAGAACCAAATATCACAAAATGTCAAAGTTTTCGCATGACAACAACAACTTCAACGCCAACAACATAAAGGCTATAGAAATAACATGGTTTTCTTCGAAAACAGCCAAGCAAAAATATGGAAATATATCTAAAAAAAAGTCATGGCTAAGGCAGTCAGTTTTCTATGATGTATAATATTTAAAGCCCTATCGTGCTGAATTTAAATTTTGTTTCAAATTCATTACCAATTTGGGGATAGTAATTTAACTAATCTTGATCCTGTATCCCAAAAATATTTTCAAGTACAAAGCAGACAGTGTAGGTTAAGATCAGATTGCACAATTGTACAGGCTGATCTTTATCTATACTGTCTACCAAAGCTTTGTGTTCAGGAGGAATATGCTGCGAACATCATGAGAAAGCTTAAGTATTTATCTTCATTTGTCACAAAATCTAATATATCAATATAGTAATACAGGCTACTATTGGTATGATGTTGCTTTGATCAGTTAACCTAATCGCCTTAATCACCTTGCAAATAAGAACTAACTATATGATTCATGAGTAAACCTGGTCTTGATTCCATGTTTAATGAAGTCGCAACTATAAATAATTAGTTGACTCCAGTAAAACATACAGTAACCATGATCTCAGCTTTGTTAAAATAAATAAGTTATTGACTCAGGTCAAACTGCATGAACTTTATGATAATTTCTGACCCTGCTGAATTTAAAACTGTTTCAAACAAATAACCAATTTTTAAGACATTTTAACCAGTCACAGGCCCAAGGTTTTTCGCATTATAATTGATAAGACTAGAATTTGATTTTTGTTTTGGGCTGAACATCGCTCTTAACAATATTTCAGTATGGATTGCTGGTATTTCTCGTACAATTACTATCATTAATCCTTTCCTAGCCTCCAGCTGCTATCCCACATAGGTTTATGAATATCAACCCATAGGTGGAAGACAAAAAGCCGGAAAGGATGAGTGCCCCTGTAGGTAAACCAACCCTCAGGACCTTTTCAATGATAGTCTGATCCTGCACTATGAAGGCAGCAAAAGTAGTCTTAGAAAACAAGGTTACTAGAAAGCAGGCAGTGTAGGCTTAGATTAGAATGCACATCTGTGCAGGCTTAATCTATGCTGTTTGCTTAAGGTAGTGGACCAGTAATAGTTCCGCAACATTTCCGACCACGTATTCTTTCACAATGTTAACCACCGTGTTTCCTAATGACAAGAGGCCCAAGAGGGCCTGTATCGCTCCACTGGCTTTAAAATCTTTAGACTTTCATTAAATAAAACTTACTTTAAATGAATACATTAACACTCCGAAATCTCCTAAGACCTATTTAATAATGATAAACTGGTTCTGGTCCATATTGCACCAAATTACTCAATCACAATGAACCTGCAACCCTTGACCCATCTTATTAAAACATAAGGTTCAGAAGATGTTGTTCAAAGATTTCGGGCTCAAAATAGGCCCCGCCTGCCACGCCCATATTTATGGACCGATCAAAATTTCTTAATTTAAGTAAATAGTCACCCAAGAAATATTCTGGTAAAGTAACATTGAAATTGGCTAAGTGGTTCTGGAGGAGATATCGTTCAAAGATTTTGACCTCAAAATAAGCCTTGCCCTGCCACACCAAAATTTATGGTCCAATAAAAATTTAGCAAATAATTTTTGAAAAGAGATACTCAAGGAACATTCTGGTAAAGTTTCATTGAAATCAGCCTAGTGGTTCAGGGGAAAATGTCATTCGAAAATTTCGGGCTCAAAATAAGCCCCACCTTGCCATGCCCATATTTAAGGACCAATCAAAATTTCATGAACAATTTAAGTAAAGGGTCAACCAAGGAACATTCTGTTAAAGTTTCATTGAATTCGGCTCAGTGGTTCAGGAGGAGATGTCGTTCAAAGATTTCTGGGTCAAAATAAGCACCGCCCTGCCACGCCCATATTTATGGGCCAATCAAAATTTCTTGAACAATTTAAGTAAAGGGTCACCCAAGGAACATCCATGCCAAGTTTCATTGAAATCTGCCCAGTGGTTCAGGAGGAGATGTCGTTCAAAGATTTCGGGCTCAAAATAAGCCCCGCCCTGCCACGCCCATATTTATGGGCCAATCAAAATTTCTTGAACAATTTATGTAAAGGGTCGCCCAAGGAACATCCATGCCAAGTTTCAATGAAATCTGCCCAGTGGTTTGGGAGGAGAAGATTTTTAAAGATTTCAAAGTGAAAAAATGCCACACCCTGCCACGCCCATATTTGGGGGCCAATCAAAATTCTTTGAACAATTTAAGAAGAGGGCCACCCAAGGATCATTTCTACCAAGTTTGGTTTAAATCCACCCATTGGTTTGTGGGGAGAAGATGTTTAAAGAAAAAGTTTACGCAAGGAAGGACGCACGGACACACACATGGACACACATACTGACGCACGACGGACACTCCGCCATGACAATAGCTCGCTGGCCTTTGGCCAGTGGAGCTAAAAATCATTAGGAAACCTCGGTTAACACTGTTAAAGTTCATTAGACCACGCTTGATGCGAATTGGCCAATCAGAGAACAGTATTTCAAAAATATATATCACAGATACAACTCCGAGCGCTGTATTTACAGATATACGATGGCAGCATGTCGTGCACGGGATCCTGACATATTTTATGTGCTGTGTCATTTTAAGAAACTGTCTAGCATATTATATTATCGCTTTAACAAAAAGACTTTCTACAATTTCATACTTGCAAAAGAGCTGCAATAAGTAATTATAATAGATTCATAAATATAGTTTCGGTTTAAATACGCAAAATAACAGTAATATATCAGCGAGTTTTACTCGTTTTCGTTGTCCAGATGTTCGGGTTAAAATTACAGACAATGTTAGAAAAGCGTGGTCTAAGTCAGATAGACAATCTCATGCCACGGTATATGGTAAGTAGACACTCGCTGAAGCTCGTTTCTATTTCCCATATACCATGGCACTCGTTGTCTATCCTATACTTACTTCTGAGATGTTGCAAAACCATTACGGGTCCATTACTGTAAGTTTTGTATTGCCATACACAGGAGAATCATATTAAATTAAATATTCAAAGATATTGATAGATTTTGAATCTATTTTTTTTTTTAAACTTTCCCTTTGATTACTGAGGGTCATTAACTTTTGGGAAAAAAAAAATGTCACTTTTGGTTTCTTATAATTGTTGCCAAATTTTTCAGTAATACCCAAAAATACAACCTATAAAATTATACCTTTCACCTTTTCAGGTAGGAAGAAAAGCTCTTGAAATAAATCAAGTTAACAATGGCTTATTCTTTGATTATTTACAATGCAATAAAATCAATTAACATTTTGTATACTTGGAGGACAATGTATTGTGAAAACTAGTTGTTCGATCCATTATGTTGGTAAAATTGGTAATTCAATTCACCATCATGCTCTTCTAAACATTTTGCCCATTGACAAACAATTCCAATTTTGCATATTTCTAAAAATTTGAGATACAACTTTCATGAGGATTCTTGGAAATAATTCGTAACCATTTGGGCAGTTGTACTAATAAGTTCAACTCACTGAGTCAATTATGGGCTCAAAATGATAAATTGCATGCAAATTTACAAATCATGAGTTGTTTTATCTTTGAAATTTTGTTTCATCACCCCATGACATCCATAAAGCATTCTTTTTATGTCTTAGATATAAAATTGTAAACCTTAATCATGCCAAATAACAAATTTCTTGGTAAAATAGCTTTAAAACAAAAGTGCTGAAATTACTGGAAGAACTTATTCAAAATTGCAAGCCTATATTTATTTGAAAATACATCTTTTTAACTTTTCAATTCAAAAAGGAAATTTATATTGGTGTAGATTAGGCTAAATTTTGTGCAACCTGATCTTTAACTGTGTTATTTCCTGGTGTTTTTCCACCTTAATTCTCTATTTCAAACCTTTTTCAAATTGGTCAAGTATGTACAGAAATATTGAAAAATATCAAAAGAATTTTGTCACATGATTTCCCTATGTGACAAACCTCTTGTAATTTTTATCAAATACAACATACAAGATGTATTTATTGGGTGACAAGTCAAAAAGCCTTCAGCACTTGGAGCACACCTGTTCATTGTTAGGTAATTTTTCAAGCATAATTGTGATACCCCCCCAGTTATCATGAATTATATATCATGAATTATATATTAGAATGTTTATATGTATAAAAAAAATCTTTTCATATAATAATAAATTTATAGCAAGGTCAAAATTACTGTTTAATTTCACATTCCTTGGCTTAATGTCAAGTTTACATAGGCATTATCCCTTATTCTGCTGTAAAATAAAATAAAAGTTTGTTTTAGAAAAATTGCATATTTCTTATTCAATATATAATTCATCCATCTACTCGCTTCAGAAAGTTGGTAGTGTAGACTTAGATGTGCAGGCTTATCGTAGTGCCGAAGCCTTAAGTACAAAAGGGAATTGCTGTAAACAGTATCATCAGGATGCTAATGCTCAACTGTAGTTGATGGATACCGGTATGCAAAAAATCTAAGGAAAGAAGGGGCACAATTCTTATAAAATTTGAAAAAAATGCTTTAGAGTTATCCCCCTTCATAGTCTGGATATCTCTAATTGGGAACACACATGCCAAGTTTCATGAAGATAACTTCAAGAACAACAGAGATGACCAAATTTAAGTTTTTCATGCAAACCCCAACGTCAACAACTACACTAACAGTGCCAAGGTGGTTCCAATACCTCGGGTTTCTCTGAAAACAGCCTAGCTTATAAATGAGATGTATTCAATATTTGGAGTTTCAAGTAAATAAAAGTCTTTTAACATATAACCTATTTCCCCTAATACAACATGTAATAGAGCCCTCCCTAATCACCCCTACATTTTTTACTAAGAAAACTCACTTTAAATGCCTAAATTTTAGCAACTTTTTGAGACTTTTTCTCTAATTTGAGATAAATTTCTTCTTAACAATCCATTAAATGATAGTTTAGAGGAAATTCACCGCAAATTAAAAGGAAAATGGCCTAGAAGACATCAATTTTAATGATTTTTTAAATCAGAAAATGCACACCAAATAAAAGCTCCCTTACCATGTTATGTATTGAGAAATATAGTAGTACTGGTATATTAAACCACTGAAATTGTAAAATTGTCATAGAAGGAACAACAAGAGGACCAAGTCCTAGATCGCTCACCTGAGTCTCTTTGACCCCTGGGACATCACATTAATTAGATAGGCAGATGTCAAAATGAAGATAATTGCCTAAGATCAATACCATGGAACGTTTTCAGCGAAGAGCAAGACAGATATGCCTATTTGCTCTTGATTCTATGTAAAAAGGGATGCACCCGGGTGGACCCCAAATGTGACCCCAGGGTCTTGATATGAACAAACTTGAAAGAGGTCCATAAGATGATACTACGTACTAAATATGAAAGCTGTCTGCCTTCTGGTTTCAGAGAAGAAGATTTTTGAAGGTTTTCCTATTTTCACCCATTGTGCTCAGATGAGCTGAAAGGGATGCGCCCGGTTGGAGTCCAAATATGACCCAAGGGTCTTGATATGAACAAACTTGGTAGGGGCCCACTAGATGATGCTACATACCAAAAATGAAGGCAGTGTGTCCTCTGGTTTTGATTAAAGAAGATTTTAAAAGATTTTCGCTCATTGATTCTATGTAAAAAGGGTTGCACCCGGGTGGAGCCCAAATATGATCCTAGGGTCTTGATATGAACAAACTTGGTAAAACTTGGTAGAGGTCCACTAGATGATGCTACATACCAAATATGAAAGCTGTCTGCCATCCGGTTTCAGAGAAGATTTTTGAAGGTTTACGGTTTTTTACCCTTCGTGCTCATAAGAGATAAAGGGATGCACCCATGCGAAGCCTAAATATGACCAAAGGGTCTTGATATGAACAAACTTGGTAGAGGCCCACTAGGTGATGCTACACACCAAATATTAAAGCTGTCTGCCATCTGGTTTCAGCGAAGAAGATTTTAAAAGAGTTTCGCTCTTTGATTCTATGTAAAAAGGGTTGCGCCCGGGCAAAGCCCAAGTATGACCCCAGGATCTTGATATGAACAAACTTGGTAGAGGTCCACTAGATGATGCTACATACCAAATATGAAAGCTGTCTGCCTTCTGGTTTCAGAGAATAAGATTTTTGAAGATTTTCATATTTTCACCCTTTTTGTTAAGGGTAAAGGGAAAGTTAAAGGTGGATTTCATTTATTTGAACAACTTTGGTAGAACTTGACCCAAGGAACATCCCTGCCACTATGGGATGTTGAAAGATTAATGAACCCCACTTTTGAAGCTATTCCTTAACATATTACCTCTCAATTTTCATTTAGCCCCTTTTTCATGTAACAGTCACTCATTCATATTACCAGTACAATATTTTCATAAACTATTATTCAATCCTTTATTATCAATATTGAATTGCAAAATTCAATTAAAATAAATCTAATTGACTGAAAATGAGCATTGTGTAAGATGATCAAAGAATCTCAAGTACCATACTTGTTCCCACTGGGTGCCCATAATTAAAGCTTGAATGGGAATGTAGTTACAAGGCTTTGGTCACACACAGACAATATGTTTTGTATAATGACTATGCTAATAATTTTGCAATGAATAGAATAAATCTAACCAAATTTCCATGAAAAAAAACAACACAAGGGCTTTAATGGTGGGCCAATTCATTCCAGTACATGTATTTCAACAACTAATAAATATTGAACAAGTAGCTGTCAAGCAAAAGGGTAATGTTGGTATCTCAGAAGAAAGACAAATTTCATTTTCTTAATTAAAATTGGCTAATTAACTTGCAAAGACTAGCATCTTGCATTGGATGGTTATCACAAGTTTAACCTTGAAAGATGATGTTGACCTTGTCAGTGAAGATCTTTCATTATGCTAAGTATCAGCATTGTACCTCAAATAGGATTTCAGTAATTGGCAAAGTTAAGTAAACACTAAATATAGGCACTTACAATAGTGTTGCACTGACCCCTCAATTTGTCTTGATCTCATCAAAACAGGGGTATAATAATTGTGCTCAAGAAATCCAGAAGAATGACCAAAGACACCGTACTGAATCTCTGAAAAAGCCCATGACCTGAAAATTCAAAGGACTTTGTAGATTTGTTCTTTTTCCATCTTAATGCATGTGTCATTTTGGGGTGAGATAATGAGAGATTCTCTCATTTTTCTGCCAGAAATCTCATTGAAACTTGCTGAATGAGATAAAAAAACTCAAAGCACAATGTAATTTAGTGAAGGACTAGGTAAAATTTCTCACAAAAATTTCTCATTAGATTAAAAATTGCAAAATGAGATATTTTTGCAAATGATATTTTGAGCTGGAATAAGCCCTATTAATGTACAAAGTATACTTTGTACAGCAATATATTGTTGTTCAAATATTCATATGTGCCATAATGAAAGCAAAACATTTATGAAATGGCACAACACTTTGCAAGACCTGTGCAGAGGTGCAGATAAGAGGGGTAAAGCTACTCTAAAATCTTTATTTTTCAACACAACCCCAGGTTTTAGTCTGACCTAGAGAAAAGGGGGTCCAAAGGACTTCATAATTCGGATCTAAGGGGTCCTTTCTTGAATTTAGGGAGTCCCTGCTTTAAATATATAATATTCACTTTAAGCACTAAACTTGCTTTTGTATGAATTAAGAGCTATTCCCTGATTAAAGGTAAATACTTATAGGAACAAGTGGCATCCTCCTCCCCCTCCCAGCTTTTTCACCACGGTAACTTGATAGCCAACATTTGACTGCTGATTAGATATTAACTGTTACATACATAAACTTTCACCGAGAAGTTATACTGTGGAGAGATAACTTGGCTTTTCAGTGGTCTTTTATCCTAGATTCTTCTCTCATTTTCAGTGTTACATTTTATAATTTCCAAATTTCTTACACAGTTAAATCCATATTGCTACCACTTCAGACCTAGCATCAGTGTCATTTACATATTATAACATCTGCCTGTGTGAAGAATAACTTGAAGCTATGGATAGGTACATCAGCTTCAACAAAAGAACTGCAACAAGTTACTATTAAAAATGGCATGAAACCCCACACAAACAAGATAACTTAGTGAGATATCTGTATATTAAGAATTACAGCTGATACAAGGAGGACCAATCTTAGATAAGTTTCCCCATGACTAAATGATTTTTCAAGGAAATGTCAAATTTTGCATAATAATCTGATCTGGTGTTTTTACTTTGTCTTTACCAAAGCATAACATCAATTTATCTACCAGCTTTCATTCTTGTTATTAAGCAAAAAGAAAAACGAACACAGTAATTTAGTGCACACTGTTAAGAATTCAGTATATTCTAAGCTTTTTCCGAAACCTTGTAACAACGACTTTTTAAGTTATAGTAAATACACTATATTTACAGTTAAGAACATCGTGAAATTGACATGATGAATTATTTTGGAATGATAATGGAATGAAATTGAATGTGTTTGTGGAGCGAGTTTTGAGTGAAATTCAAGGCGGAAAGGGGGGTAATGAACAAAATATGCGATATTTATTACCTCCCTTTAATAAAATATACATTATTTTCTATTACTGTGCCTTGTTGGACCTATCAAACATTATCGAGGATTAGTGAGATTCAGCTGCATCATGGAAAAAGGGGCCTTTATGTAAATGTTCTTGTGAACGCAACTCCTCCCTCAATAATGGATTGATTGGGATGAAACTTTCACCTATTGTCCCTATTCACCTGACAATACCTATAGTATCACGATTTGTAGAAATGTAGCCGGGTTTCAAGTAAATTATACCAAAGGTACCATAAAATTTTAAAGTATTCTACATCAGCTATGGCAAAACTACTCTAGGGCTATAGTAATTGCTATGACTTTCTCCAAAAGCAACTGATGTAAAACTGAACTTGACCTCGATGATAATGATAACAGTGAGGCGCAAAGGCTTTGTGCAAGCAATACACATTTTAAATATGAGAACACAGTTTCATTACAATAAAAGATGATGCTAATAATTACAGAGAGAGGGAGAGTATTTAACCCAATTTTTAGTTAGAACGACCTTGACCATCATACTAAATGGATTTGCTTAAATCTGTACTAAAAGGATGATTTTGTTACAAGCAAATCATTTGGGATAAACTTTATCTCTTTCAATTGAACGATTTCATAGACAATGAGGAAATCTATATTTTACATGAATGTGACATTGAAAAAGACCTTGATTAATAACCCTGAAGAAAGTACCAACAGAAAGGTCTTTTCAAATCAATTGACTTGTGAATGTGCAATAGTAAAAGGCGATTTTTTTTTTCGATCCAAGTGCAACCAATTCATAAATAACTATCCATAGTGATTTGAATTTAAAAGGTCAAATGCAAAACCCAAAATCATACAGAATCATTTAGGAAAGTTTTAGGTTATTCAGTTGGAAACTAAATGATGAGTTTTACACACAAAATGTGATGACTACCTGACAGAAAGACAGATAGATGGAAAGAAAGACAAAGAGAAGGAATGAGAGAGGACTGAGTCATATCATAATAAACCCTTCCAGAAGTATGATACACTTTATCAACTTTGGAATTTTACTTCCTATCAACCAATACCAAGACTAAGGCAAGCATGTGCTCAGGTGAGCTTTTGTGATCATTCAATCTCCGTTGTGCGTTGGTCGTCGTCAGAAGTCAACAATTTAAGTGTTTACTCTCTAGAAGCCAAAATAATGGACCAATCATCACGAAACTTGGTCAGAATGTTTGTCAGGTCACAAGGATGAACCCTATCAAAAATGGGAAGGATCTGTTCCATATCATGGGAAAAAAAACCTTAATGGCATTTTCTTGTTTACACTCTAGAAGCCACAATAACGATCAAATAATTACGAAACTTGGTCAGTAGGTCACAAGAATGAACCCTATTGCAAATTTGAAGGATTCCATACCATATGGGAAAAGAGGCCTTAATGACAATTTTCTTGTTTCAACTCTAGAGGCTACAAATATGGCCCAATAATCATGAAACTTGGTCAGAATGATGGCCAGGTCACAAGGATGAACTCTATTGAAAATGGGAAGGATATGTGCTATATCATGGGAAAGGGGGCCTTAATGACAATTTTCTTGTTTACACTCTAGAAGCCACAATAATGGACCAATCATCATGAAACTTGGTCAGAATGTTTGTCAGGTCACAAGGATGAACCCTATCAAAAATGGGAAGGATCCATGCCATTTCATGAGAAAAGGGGCCTTGATGACATTTTTTTTTTTGTTTTCACTCTCGAGTCTACAAATTATAAAAGTACAATTATGACTTTTTCTGGAATATTTGATGATTACCTAAACTAAGAAACGAAGGTGAGCGATATAGGACCATCATGGTCCTTTTGTGCTTTTTTTATCTTAGCTCCACTGGCCGAAGGTCAGCTAGCTATTGTTATGGCGGTTTGTCCGTTGTGCGCATGCGTGGAATATGGCGGTCACGATTTTAAACTAAGAAGGAAAAAATATGAAAAAATATTTATTCAACGTACTACAAAATCATATTTTTAGTTATAATGTGATCATTATTAACAAAAACATTTACAGTGATGTTGGAGTGTATTTGTGGGGATATAAGTTGTGAATTAGACAATAAAACGATTATCTATGGGAAACAAAGGTAAATCGAAGAAATCGAGGGCTCCAAACAAAGAAACTACATCGGAAAAAAATCTTTCGAACCCGCCAAACCTAGTAACTACAAGTAAAATTGAGGAGAGCAAGAGTAGAAAAAGGACTAAAAGTGAAGCTTCCCCTAATTCGGTGAGTGGACTGCCCGAAAAACTACTCATAATGAACAATAGTATTTCACCAACTAATCAACCATATAATATGGCGTCACCAGTCCTGTTACCAAGTTTCACCCCATTACAGACCCCTCCCTATCAAATCCCGCAACCTCAG
The DNA here is from genome assembly GCA_948146395.1 of Fragum whitleyi. Classification (NCBI taxonomy): domain Eukaryota; kingdom Metazoa; phylum Mollusca; class Bivalvia; order Cardiida; family Cardiidae; genus Fragum; species Fragum whitleyi. Next base: position 42,867,178 of record OX411554.1, read on the forward strand.
CCCCAACCACAATACAGTGTACAGTACTCGAGCCCGGCGACTCCAGTGATCGGACACTATCAAATTCCCCAACAATCGCCCATACCATATACACAACTACAACCCGCAGCCCAATTTCAGTCTACGGTGAATACTGATCAGATACATATTACGTTAACGAGACTAGAGACTAAGTTAGAATCGGTCAACCATAAACTCAAGTGTCTCGAAATTATAGAATTAAAATTGACTGAAATGGACCAAAAAATTTCAGGATTTGAATCTAGATTATCAAGCATAGAATCAACAAGTTCGCAGAACAAAATTAAACTAACTGAGATCGAAGCCAGTAGAAATTACGACTCTGAACAGTGAGATAATTTGGAGAAAAAGTGTAGAGAAATTGAAAATGAGAAAAAACTTAGTGAGAAAATGTCGTATGAATTAACGTCATGTAAAAAGGAGAATAGTAGGCTTAACGAGAGCATCCTAGACCTCCAAAGTCGTTCTATGAGAGACAACTTATTATTTCATGGCATCAAAGAGTGTGAAAATAGTGATCTGCGACGATCAGAGAATTGTGAATTAATCATTAAAGATTTTTGTAAAGATGAATTGTCAATTCCTGAAGCAGACGACATTAAAATAGACCGAGCCCACAGATTAGGCCCCTTTAATCCTCATAAAACTAGGCCAATTGTAGTGAAGTTCAATTACTTCCAGGATAAAATGTTCATCAAGAGAACAGCATATGACAAACTAAGTCACACTGTCTATAGAGTAAGTGACCAGCTTCCGAAAGAGATCCAGGAGCGTCGCAAAAAACTGTATCCGGAGCTTGTCAAAGCACGTGACGACGGAAGAAAAGCTGTTTTGTCCTACGATAAACTGTACATTGACGGTGAGATGTTAACGGTGGACAAAATAGAAAGGCGTAACCAGCACGACTAGGCCAGTGGCGGTCGGTACTTATCATTCCTGCAATGGAATGTTAACGGAATAGTCAATAAGTTACAGGACAACTCGTTAACCAATTACGATATCTTGCTTTTCACTGAAACTTGGCATTCAAAAAATAGTAACATTAAAATACAGGGTTTTCAAGAGTTTTCATGCCCTCGACCAAAATATAATAAACATGCTAAAAGAGAAAGTGGTGGTGTAATTGTGTATTACAAAAACTGGTTAGAAAATAAATTAAACCAAGTAAAAACTGATAGAAGAGGAAAAATTTGGTTTAAATTGAAATGTGAAGATTTTGAATTTGATAAGGATATTTATTTTTGTCTTGCATATGTCCCTCCCGAAAACTCTCGGGTTTATAAAAATGAACAATCTGAACTGTTCCAATTTGACTTTTTTGATAATATTAGTGATGACATTTTACAATATAGTAATCAAGGTCAAATTATTCTTGTCGGAGACTTCAATAGCCGTGTCGGTGCAGAGCCAGACTATGTACATAGTCTGGGTCTACATCGATTCAGTGATGTCCTAGGCGATGAGTTTGAGTGCTATGAGAAGGATCGACAGGCTTGCGATTTGACTATTAATAATTTTGGTAAGAAATTATTAACGTTGTGCAAACAGCATGACCTGCATATAGCAAATGGAAGACTTGATAATGGTGATTTTACGTGTTTTACTGTCAAAAATGGAATTATTGGTAAAACCACTGTTGACTACGTAATCACAAACCATATTAATTTTGATTTTATCTCTGGTTTTAATGTATTAGAACTCAGTGAATTCTCTGACCACTGTGCTTTAACATTTAAATTTAAATTAAAGGAATTCTACTTAATTAATAAAACTATTGAGAACTGTAGTTAAGAAAAGATAATATGGAATGACCAAAATAAAGATATCTTCCTACAGCATTTATCAAACAATGAAGATTCGATCGAATCAATAGTTAAGAGTTTAGAAAATAATGACGTTTCATTAAATGAGTGTATAGATGGGTTATCAAATTTTGTATATAATACGTTGTTTGAACAATTTTGGTAAAAAAATACATAAAAATAAAAACTCTTTTAAAAGTAACAAAAAGCCTGAATGGTTTAACCAAATTTGCCAGCAGGCAAAAAATCAATTTTTAAAAAGCAAACAAAAATACAAAAAAGATAAGTCGCAAATAAATCTTGACGAATTTCTAATGTATAGAAGTTCTTATAAAAAAACGCGAAAAAAAGAAAAACAGAAGTATTTTAGGAAACAAAAGGATATTATAGCAAATCTAAGCAAAACCAACGCTAGAAAATTCTGGAAAATTATTAATGAAGCTAAATCGGCTAGTGATCAAAGTTCGATATTGAAAAAAGATGAGTTTTTTGAGTATTTTTCAAATCTATCGAACAATACTTCTTCTACTTTCAATATCAATAACGTAGCCACGCCCACTAGTAACGTGACTTATTTGGACGCACTAGACAAACCCTTTACACAGGAGGAAATTAGCAAAGTTATTTCTTCATTACAAAGAAATAAAAGTCCGGGTATTGATAATATTCCTGTAGACTTTTTCATTGACTCTACCTTGTAAGAATTTTTAACATTATTTATGAATCGGGTTCATATCCTGAGTCATGGACGAAAGGGGTCTTGGTGCCCATTCATAAAAAGGGTAGCAAATCCGACCCAGGCAACTATAGAGGGATAACGCTAATAAATACTTTAGCTAAAATATTTTCACTTTGTTTGCGTAATCGCCTTAATAGCTGGTGCGAAGAGGAAACAGTGTTTAATGATTCTCAATTTGGTTTCAGAGATAAATGTAGTACTGGGGCCTGTTTCATCAAAACATTTAGGACATATTTTTGTCTTACTGATGACTTTCGAAACAGTTACAACAACAATCACTTTACATAGGTATTGATAGATTGGCGATACATGATTTTTGAACTAAATATGTGGTAAGACATAGGTAAGACAAAAATACGTCTTAAATGTTTTGATGAAACAGGCCCCTGTTGATTGTATTTTTATCCTACACAATATTATTCAAAAAAAATTACTAAACCAAAGATAAATTGTATTGTGCGTTCATAGACTATGAAAAGTGTTTCGATACTATTCATAGGGAAGCGCTATGGCTTAAACTAATTTCTATCGGTATAAGTACAAAATTTGTAACAATGTTAAAAAGTATCTACAGTAATGTTTCAGCATGCATTAAAATATCGACAGAAAAGGGTTTCTCCGATAGCTACAACATAGGGCTTGGATTGAAACAGGGAGAGCCACTTTCACCGATACTATTTTTACTTTTTTTAAATGATATAAGCGATAAAATTAACTTTGATAATCTTACTTTGAATGATCTTAATACACTTAGTTTCTATTTACTCTTATTTGCAGACGATATTGCTGTTTTCACCACTAATAAAGAAAGCCTCCAATCATTATTAAATGATATAGAAATGTATTCAGATTTATGGGGCCTGAAAATTAATGTAAATAAAACTAAAGTTTGTATTTTTGAAAAACGCAAAAGCGAGCAGAATTTCGAATGGAAAATTTATGGTGAAACATTAGAAATTGTAGACAAATTTTGTTACCTAGGCGTTAATTTTTATCGAACAGGCAATTTTGTGCCTGCGATTCAAACTCTGCATGATCAAGCTATGAAATCTATGTACGGTCTTTTGTCTCTTTTTAAGAAAGTGCCAATGGACATCAAAACTAAATTACTTCTTTTTGACAGAATTGTCGTACCAATAATCCTGTATAGTTCAGAAGTATGGGGAATTTATGAATATAAACAAGCTGATTCTTTACACATAAAATTCTGTAAGATAATTCTCGGTGTTAGTAAAAAAAGCTCAAATGATGCTGTTCTTGGAGAATTGGGTAGATACCCACTTTCCATTATTGCCCTGGAAAGGTCGATTAAATATTGGCTAAAACTCCGCCGAACTCAAAATCTCATTTTGAAAAATACATATCTAGAAAGCTGTAATGCATTGATTGCAAATAAATCCAGTTGGGTTTATAGAATTAAATCGCGGTTACAGAATTTGGGTTTAAATAATATTTGGATTGAGACAAACACCGATAATAATTATTTCCCTTTAATACAAAGACGAATAAGGGATCAGTTTATTCAGAAATGGTTTTCTAACATTTCAAGTTGTAGTAAATTATATTATTATAAACAATTCAAGAAAGAATTTGAAATAGAAACATATTTGACCAATATTAAAAATGATAAGCATAGAATTCTTCTTACGAAACTTAGAATATCTGACCACAGGCTAGCTATCCAAACCGGTAGATATAATAACACTGTGAGATCAGAAAGAAAATGTAATTTATGCAACCAAAATCTTTTGGAAACAGAATATCATTTCGTTCTTGTTTGTTCTAGGTATAGAGAAAATAGATTGAAATATCTTAAAAGCTCTTTTCCTAATTTACCTTTATTTCTTCAATAAATGTCATCTTCAAGAAAAAAGACGCAAATTAATCTTTCTAAATATTTAGCAGAAGCGATGGAAATTCGTAACAATTCGAACAACACATAAAATCATTTTCAAATTGTGACGAAATTTCATCGTACAAAGTGTACGAAAATAAATTTTGAATAATCATTTCGATTAAATTATTATTTTTGTCTAATATTGAAATATGAATTATGGATATAACAATATTATGCTATTATTCCATGTATGTAAATATGTTATTATGTAAATGTTTGTTTGGCCAAAGGCACACCAAGTGCCGACATGCCTAATAAAGCTATTTGAAGTTGAAGTTGAAGTTGAAGTTGTGCGTCTGTCCATCCCTGCTTGCTGAAACCTTTTTCCTTTATACATTTTCTCCAATGAGCAAACTTTAATGAAACTTGGTAGAAATGACCTTTAGATGACCTTTTACTTAAATTGTTAGAGAAATTTTGATCTACCCCCTAATTATGGGCGTGGCAAGTTGTGGCATTTTTTACTATAAAATCTATAAAATTCTTCTCCTCCCAAACCATTGGGCCGATTTCAATGAAACTTGGCATGGATGCTCCTTAGGTGCCCTTTACATATCTTACAAAAACGGTTGACCTCTTATAATGGGCGTGGCAGGACGGGGCTTATTTTCTCTGTAAAATCCTTAAAAATCTCCTCTTCCAAAGACATATGGCCAATTTCAGTGATACAAGGATGTTCCCTTTACTTAAATTGTTAAAGTTTTTTTTATTGATCTTCAAAATTCTTCTCCTCCCATTTCTTTGGGTCAATTTTGATTAAACTAAGCATGAATATTTCTTAGGTGTACTTTTACTTAAGCTGGTCGTGAAATTTTGATAGGCCCTTAGATGTGGAAAAAGCATTATGAAATACATGTAGTTCAAAAGAGATTTCAAAGTGTTGTTCAGTCAGTGTAAGCTTTGTTTAATGAAAGTCTAGAGATGTTAAAGTCAGTGGAGCAATACAGGCCCTTTTGGTCCTCTTTTTTTTCTTTTTTGCATTTATCAAATCAGAAAAGCTCTTGAAGCAAAATGATCCTCATGTTGTACCAAGAGAGTCACCTGAGGTAATCTGAAACCAAGACTGATAAGCCGTCAGCTTGGACCCTGTGTTTATTTTATTTATGGCCAGAGGTATTTTGTTACTGTAACAGTTATCAGTTAGGTAAATAGCTTCTAAAATTAGTAACACCTTAGAATAAGGCATTTCTATCATTTGTACGTAGAGGTAAAAGGAAGTATTTGATATATATTGTACGTTTAGAGCTAAACATCAGAAAAGAGTTGAAGACTGTCTTAAACAGTCTTCAAATCTTTTCTGAAGCTGATTCCAAGAGGGTCTTAGGGACTCACATAAGACAGTTTTGAGGGTCCAGATTACTTAGATGAGGGTCTTGGACTCGCAAAACCCGCATCCCTTAAAACCCTGCAACCCCATCTTGTTGGTTCTCATTTTTTACATCTTGACAAGACAATTCAAATGAGTACCAACAACATAGATTTTCAGCTATTATTATTGAAAAACTTTGATCCAAAATCAAAAGTAGCCATTTTTTTTAGCTCTGCTTGTGTGCTCAATGGCAAAGTAGCATACCATTTCTTAATGTTCACAAATGTGTTTGAATCCTGAACAGAAGTCATTGTTTATTCTAGGATTTCATGACTGTGGGGGATTTCAGCACAAAATTGAAGCAATTGAGAATAAGTGGTATTCCATACTCTTCATTAAAAAAAAATCCCGGACAAATCTATAAAATATGAGGGTTCTTTGAAACAAGAGGACCAAGACGGTACTATTTTGCTCACCTGAGTCTCATTGACCCCTTGGACATCACATTAATAAGATAGGCAGATGTCAAAAAGAAGATAATTGCCTAAGATCAATACCATGGAACGTTTTCAGTGAAGAGCAAAACAGATATGCCTTTTTGCTCTTTGATTCTATGTAAAAAGGGATGCACCCGGGTGGACCCCAAATGTGACCCTAGGGTCTTGATATGTACAAACTTGGAAGAAGTCCATAATGCTACATACTAAATACGAAAGCTGTCTGCCATCTGGTTTCAGAGAAGAAGATTTTTGAAGGTTTTCCTATTTTCACCCATCGTGCTCAGATGAGCTGAGAGGGATGCGCCCGGGTGGAGCCCAAATTTGAGCCAAGGGTCTTGATATGAACAAACTTGGTAGGGGCACACAAGATGATGCTACATACCACAAATGAAAGCAGTGTGCCCTCTGGTTTCGATTAAAGATGATTTTTAAAGATTTTCCCTCTTTGATTCTATGTAAAAAGGGTTGTGCCCGGGCAAAGCCCAAATATGACCCCAGGATCTTGATATGAACAAACTTGGTAGAGGTCCACTAGATGATGCTACATACCAAATATGAAAGCTGTCTGACTTCTGGTTTCAGAGAAGAAGATTTTTAAAGATTTTCATATTTTCACCCTTTTTGTTAAGGGTTAAGGGAAAGTTACAGGTGGATTTCATTTATTTGAACAACTTTGGTAGAGCTTGACCCAAGGAACATCCTTGCCAAGTTTCATCAAGATTGGCCCACTGATTTAGTAGAAGATGTTTAAAGAAATTGTGGACGACGGACGCCGCACGACGGACGACAGACATACTACGATCCCAATAGCTCACCTTGAGCACTTCGTGCTCAGGTGAGCTAAAATGTGGGGCAACCCCCCTGCCTAGAATAAACACGGAACAGAAGCCCCTAAATTTTCCATAAATCCAGACAGATTATACATTCAGTTATCATTCAAAGGTAATGATTAGCAAACAATAAACAAAATAATTTGTATTCCATATCAATGTAATTTAAGGAGTTTAATGTACAATAGATTCAAGATTAAAGCCTTATCTCCTTAAAAACCGGAGTTAAAGAACATATGAACATTGGAGTTTAGTCTATTATTTTCTATTGTCTTAATTTAGCCTTAAAGAAAGAGCCTCAAAGTTTTTCAGAGGATTTAATTTGAAATGGTCTTTATAAAACTGCTTTTTATCCCCCGCCGTTTTCGGCGAGGGGATATAGTAATGGTCTCCGTCCGTCATTCCGTCATTCCGAGGTTCCATCACTGAACTTGTAAGCCTTGTCATGCTGAACCCAGAATATTTCTGCTTTGGCAGCAGGTAAAGACAAAGATCAGACTGCCACTTTGTCCAAATGGATTAATCCTTCTTAAGCATTTCACTACATATTCCTTGAAAACAGCATTGACTAAGGTCAGATTAGTGCAGTCTATTCTTGCCTTCACCGCCTGCTTACATTAAATACTTCCTTCTGATTTTGATTTTTGATCAAAACTTGATCTGTAAATAGATTTGGTGAAACTTTTCAAAAATTGTCAATTTTATAGTAACAAAATTTATATTCAGCAGGACATGAGTTAAAGCCAGGATGAGGTAAAGGTTGGCTCTTATTCAATCCTTGGATACAGTTAGTTAAATATTGACTTAGTCTACATTCTATATCTATAAGTCTTGGATGTATTGCCTACCTTTAAATAGTTCAATAAAGAGAGCTAATTTAGGAGTTGAAGATTGATGACAATTACTGTATCTCCCACTATATTAAATATATAATTTCTTAGCAAAAAATATATGAACTTAACTGTTTCAATTTACAATACAACAGGGATTTAGAAACTCAGTTTCTCTGTGCAGTTTTCAATACAAAATCAAATATTATCCCTCTGATTTTTTTTTACTGAAATGAGAGTGGAATTAAACTTTTGTCAGTGCAAAAAATGTTGAAACCACTTAAAAGGCTTCTCTTTAGAAACTTGTTGATGATCAACCAATTCAAGTCGAGCAGTAAATCATTAATTAACAAGTTTTTTAAGAAAGCAATAAGATTTCATATTCAAAGTATAAAAAATTTTCATTAGTGATTCCCACTAACCTAAGATGATTATTCAATGGCTTATCAGCATAATCTATTTGATAATTTAATACATGAAAGGCAACTTTTATACTCTTTTATTAATCTAATTCTACAAACTTCAACTACAGCTTAAAACATGCTGTAGCTCTGAACTTCAAGAACAACAACGACTAAATTTCTTAGGTACTGTTATTCATTCTTTTAGCCTGTGTGTTTAAAACATTACATATTTTTGAGAGAAAAAATATTAACACAAGTATACAAATATCATACTTACTATTCAATATTATAACAATCCAGAATAAAAACTTTATCCAGCTACTTTAAGGAAATTAACACTCAGACAGGAAAGAAACTGCAAATCCACACTTAAGATTATCTCCAATTTCAAAATATAAACAAGGAAAAATCCAAATAATGGACTTATTAACTTATAGAGCCGTACTATAACAATAAACTCTTTAGTACATGTATAATTTGATCTTACTGTCAAAATTCAATAGGTTTAGCGCCCCATGTTCAAATATCTATACTACCGTTATATCAGGCTATTGAAACGTAACGACCTGCTTGAACATGAAAGGGAGGGAAAAGTTTTGTAAACCAATATTTTGAAAACTTTATCCTTCTCATGCTTTTATCATAACATATTTCTACTGCACACTAAACTTTGTCAGACAGTGTAGACTAAGATCAGCCTGCACAAATGTGCAGTCTGATCTTAGCCTAAACTGCCTGCTTTCTACTTAACTTTAGTGGGAAAAACTTAAGCTTTACTACTTAAAATGATGCAGAAATTGGAAAAATGTCTAAAACAAAATTTAAATTTAGTAGGATAAGAGTTGATCCTGATCATTTCAAGTGGTTATCATTGATTCTGCCAAGTTCATTGCTTGTTGACTGATCTGATGGTCAAGTTACTGTATTAGATAGCCTATGAATGACAATAACAAAATATATATATACCAGTATAAAACATTCTGCACAAGTGCTGTGCTGAGTCTCAAGCAGCCTGAACAGAATGAAAATAGAAAGCTTTGAGATGAGAGCAATCTGCAATGTGAATTCAAGTGAAAACTGCAAAGATCATTTTGGGGCAAAATTTTCAGAGATTGCTCATTTTCTTACCAGAAATCTCCTTGAAACCGATTGATTAATAGTGGTGTCTTTGAGTGAACAACAGAGCATGAGATTGATCAATATTTTTAAAGTTTAAAATTTGATTTGAGCAACTATTGGTGTTGGTTCTTTAATTGGCCCCACATATTCTGCACAAGAACAAATTAGTTTTCCAGCAAGCCACTATCTAGAGGGATTAAGTGAAAAGTAAGAACTTATTTATTAAATTATTTAATTGATTGATCGATTGATTGATTGCTTTCTAATTGGTGAGAGATAGAGCATGGTTTAATATGATCAAAATGTACTGAAATTGAATCTAGGAGCAGCCTTTGATCTGGGATCCTTAATAATTGCCCAAACATTCTGCACAAGTTCTAGTTATTTTTCTATGAAGCAGAATCAAGAGTGATTGATTTAAGATGTAATACAGAATTTGATTCCAAATCAATGTACATGTACAACAGTAACAGATAGCAGGGGGTAAAATGGACTTAAGACTGGAAAATTTCAACAATTATTGCACAAACCCTATATTTAGGTTTGTTTTGTTTGAAGGGGTTTAACACCGCTTTCAACAATCTCGCAATTTGGAGCACCTAACAATGGATTCCTGGTATTTCTTTCACCTGTACTACCTTTACACCCTTTCCTAGCCTCCGACTGCTATCTCACATAGGTTTACGATTATCTACCCATTGGTGAGAGACAAACATAGGAAAGGATATTTGCCGCCACCAAGGATCAAACCCACGACTTCCAGATTAGAAGTCTTATGCCTAACCAACTGCGCTATGGTGGCATCCCTATGTTTAGGGAACTCATTGGAATTGTCTTATCGAGACAATTCCAATGAGTACCCACAACATATGTTTTTTTTTCAGAAATAACATTTAAGACTGACTTTACCCCTTCTTATCTACAACTCTGTGTATCATAAATATTAAAGAAGCAATTGGTTTATTGATTTATTGATTGATGGGTAATTGTCTGATCAGTAAATTTGTTGATTGATTGATTCTTTCATTTATTCATTCATTGACCCAGACATCTTCCAGTCATTTTGATTTCATCTTTTGATGAAATGATTTATTTGAAAAATGGTAATAAAAACCAATCATTAATCATTTAAATAAATCAGTCTTCATTCATTCATTCAAATGATATTTGCCAATTCCATCTTTTCCTTAACTAAATTTTCTTGGGGACCATCAAAAATTTCTTTCATTTAAATTTATGCAGGGCTAAAGATAAAGGAGTTAAAATGGAATTTAAGATCTGATTATTTCAACAAAAGAACAAGAGCACCACCTTCGGGTGCCTACGCTCAGCTGTCGAGTGCTGGATGGTGGGAAAAAATCTAAGTCGAAAAAGGGGCATAATTTGCACAAAATGCATCTAGAGTTATCCCCCTTGATAGTATAGATGCTCTTTTGATGGTAAACATGTGTGCCAAGTTTCAAGTGAATGCCTTCAGTAGAACCAGAGATATAACAAAATGTCAAAGTTTTTGCACGACCACAACGGCAACAACGACGATGACGACAACCTGCCAACGACGACACGGAGGCTAAAGCAATACCTCGGGTTTTCTCCGAAAATAGCCGAGCTAATAAAAGGTAAGGGATACTCATTGGACCATCTCACCATGATGATTCCAATGAGTACCAATAACAAAGGATTCTGGTGTAAAATAATGATTTTAGAAAGGTGTTACCCACTTTTATCAGGACACTCTATCTGTTTCATATATATATGTATGACAAGATCAAATTTCATACAAAATGCTGTACGAAAAATATTTAATAGTAAGGTTTTAAAATCCCCTGTCAATATAACCCATTAGAATTTAATATGAAATGATTGATAGTCTGTCAGGTTTTTGATTAGACCATTACCAGATAATGAAATTGTAGATGGTTCTAAATTCAAAATGGTAAAATTGGGGGGTTATTGAAAGTGACAATATGTATAAAGCAACCAACAATAGAAATAATTTGAACTTGAACAACAAAGTTAATAAAATTAAAAATACAGGTGCTTTACAGTAATTTTACATTTTTTTAACAAATAATTATTCATACTCATACTCATAACAGAAAGCTTTATTTTCTATAATCTAAGTCATGTTAATGATAAGAGCTCAATTTAAACTTATAATCACAAAATGAAATACAGTAAAACTTGTGTTAAGCGACTACCTAAGGGACTACCAAAAAGCGATCGTTTATGGGAATGGTCGCTTAATACAAAATGTTATAATAAATGTGACAGTTCATTTTGATCACATTTATAGATTGTCGGTCAAGTCGTACTGAATCCTATGATGTTTAAACCCATTAGAATCGTCTTATTGAGACGAATTTAATGGGTTCAAACAACATAAGATTCAACAATAACCAATTTTTTGTTAAGAATGACTTCTTTTTCAGAGATTTTGCTTCCGTTGAAGGGACTTTTTATGGTGGTTGCTTAATAAAATTGGTCGCTTAATAGACGTGGTCGCTCGTGCAATATCGACTGTACATCTATTACTATAAAGCTTCATATCTGATCTGCCAGTCTGTCTGCCTTATAGCCAAGCACAGTTTTCAGTGCATCAGGCTCCAAATTTGCTATCAGTCAGTGTCACGATCTCAAGCACATAATAGTTCCGCCATTAAACCTTGTCATGCTGAACCCAGAATATTCCTGCTTTGGCAGGAGCTATAGACAAACATCAGCCTGCACATATATGCAGTCTGATGTTAGTATACACCACCTGTTTCTCACTTTCAAACCAGAATTGTCAATAGATTTAGTTTTTCGATTACAAATTGCACTACAGTTGGTACTTTCAGTGCTTTTTGCCCTTTGATTTTAATGAAAATTTTCAGCCAAAATTTATTCAGCATGACAAGGGTTAATTTTGTCTCCTGCCAATAATTGATTGATACAATTTTGTTAACCAAAGTGGGGCTAGGAAAGGATGCAATAAGATGCCAGCAATCCATTATTAAGGTAGTGGACCCGTAATACTTCCACAACAATTCAGAACACATGAACTTTCACAATGTTGACTGAGGTTTCTTTATGAAAACCATTAGGAAACCTCCGTTAACACTGTTAAAATTCATTACTGTTGCAGAATTATTAGGGGTCCACTACCTTAATTGTTCCAGCTGCTGTGATATGTCTGAAATATTGTTAAAAGCCAGGTTAAACCCCATTTAAACAAATAAATGTTAATTTTACCTTTGTTTACAACAAGTTTACAACTGAAAATGAACTAATACAAATGTGGCAGAAATTTTAAATTTCTTGATTACAATTTTAAGCAGGGAACAAAGTCTCACTCGTTCAACTTAGGGGCCCAGACTTCCAAAATTCAGTTTTCAACATAAGGGGTATAATTTGCATTTTCTCCACAAATGCAGGGGCCAGTCAATAGTCTAGGGACCATGAGCATCTGGGCCTCTGCTAGTCGTTTTCCCTGACTTTAAGATGAAAATTTAAATGAAGAAACTTACATATATACATGAAATGTTATAGCGGCAAATCCAGACAGATACAGGAAAGAGACTGTTAACCACTTGTGAATGTGTAAATGGGTCCCTAATAGCTCCCTGACTACAGTGACTCATACCACTTGACTGCTGCAGTCGCAAAACCTAGAAAAATTACATATATCCATGATAATTTTCATGTATAATTGGGACCCTTAGCAATTCCCAATAAAGATCAGAAACTGCAAACAGTCGATATTGCTCAAGCAACCACCTCTACTAAACAACCACTTTCATTTAGCAACCATCATAAAACATCCCCTCTAGCAAAATGGACATTCTGATACAAAAAACTGTTTATTGTTGAATCTTATGGTGATGCCAGATGGATCTCATTCGAATTTTCTCAATGAGATAAGTCTAACGGGTTTGAACATCATAGGATCAGGAAGATTATTAGACATATCTATAATCTATATTAAGGGTAATTCTCATAAGTCCCCTAAGTGGTAGCTTATTGCAAGTTTTACTGTATTTATAAAGAACATTCATTTGCATATTTCAATTATTCTATCATGGTTCACCGTTCAAGACACAAACCTTTGGCAGACAGTACAGACTAAGATCAGCCTGCACAGATGTGCAGTCTGGTCCTAGCCTACTCCCTCTGATTTCTACTCAATTTTTTTAGAGAAATTTCAGCTAGACTGGTTGATAAGTCCTTCTATTTGGCAATTTGCATGAAACAAAGGTTAAAGTACTTGTAAAAGATCAGGTTAACTTTGGAATGTGAAGATAGGAATTTTATTCCCCATTAAAAAATGTCAGTGTTTTTTTTTCATTTTTTCATACATTGGTGATACAAGTGATATTAATTTCTTAATAATATTTTTGTTTGGAAACTAAAACCTCATAACTCTAGATTATCTATGCTGTAATTATGAGGTTTTAGTCAACCCCTTACTTGATATGATAATTATTCTCTCTCTCAAATTATCATCTTCAAACTCTAACAGTAAATGTTATTTTTCTAAAAATGATAAAGTGAGACAAATATATAATCATTGTTTTGAGCAAGCTGTGGTTACAACATTATGCTCACCTTTTGATTGAATGTTTCATTTGATTTTTAGATTGTCAAATACAAAGATCCAGTTGGGGGGGGGGGGGGGGGGGTTCTGCCCTGCATTCAGGATGACAAAACAACATAATAAACTGTTTGCATATTATACCCTGCTTCACACGAGCACTTGCTTGCAAAGCAGGGTATAATTTGGAAACAGTTTGCTCATCGCAAGGCTGGTCTTTGGATCACACTCCTATTCAGCATAACAAAAGTTCAATTGCCTAATTGTGAAAAATTTGTGTTTACAGCCCTATCTTCACCCAAAACTGTCATTTTCCCCCAACACTTCGGTGCTAAACTTTTTATTACATAAAGATCAAAAGACTGTATAATGCTATAGTAATGATATTAAACGCATTCATATCATTGGATATTCAGCTGCAATATTGTTAAATTACCCTTTGACCTTTACATTTTGATGGCCTTGCAAAAAACAGTTGTAACTGCCTATAAACATACATGCAGTTGCAAATGTTTTACACTGCGCCATCAAATACTGCTGCAAGAAATCAGTCTTTGAATTTTTGCATAGAAATCAGATGTCAGGTTTCAGTCTGACTGCAATGAAATAGGGTCCAAAGGACTCAGCAATAGGGATCATATGTGTCCTTTCTTAATGTTTTGGAGTCCCTGCCTTAGATAAGTCCATTTCTCGTAATGGATAATTTTGCTTTTTTGTGATTTTAAAGCTATATTTTTGTGTTTAAAAAGGATAGAAAGTGTCTGATATATACCCGGTATGAATGTTTGGGGCTCAACTACAGGAAATAATTGAAGACTATTTCAAAAAGTCTTCAAATCTTTTCTGAAAATGATCCAAAGAGGGTCCATTTGATTTGCATCCCTCAAGACTCTGGATTCAAAAATATACCCTCTCTCACGCTACAGGTAGTGGAGGTATTTTGGATTTCAATTTAAAATATTTCATCAATATTTCACAAATTCTATGTAGTGGGTACTCATTGGAATTGTCTCACCAAAATGATTCAATTGAGTATATACAACATAGGATTTGAATGAGAAATAAAGATAGACTGGCTTTAGTTTACCCCCTCTTATCTGTACCTCATATATCCTGCTATATGATCAAATATAGTTGATATAGAAAACAATGTAGCAAAAGAGACTTTTTACTCTTAAATTCAATCCTTTTCCTTAATGTAAAGGAATGCAATTACAATACCTAACCCTCTTTCTTTTCATATAACAAAATACTTAAACATAGGCGTAACTACTATTTTTAAATTCATAGCACTCAGCAGATCAACATAAAATATATAGGATAAAGGCGAAATGTGGACTGTAACAAATTTTGAATGTCCCCCACCCGCTCCTCTTTTCAATGATTTGAGCGTTGGTGAATAATCAAAACATCGTAGCTACAGCTTGAATAAGACATTCTTCGAAATAAAAATTATTTCTGTTGTGCACTTCCGGAATGTGCCTTATGCTCTTGCTTAAAGGTATTGCCTAAAGTTACTAGAATCTAAAACTTGTAACAAAAATATAAAGATTTTTTTCAAAATAAATTTCGCGAAAACACGTTACAAATTGAAATGATCCCAATATTCACGGAATTTCTTATCTAAATTTCCCTTGTCTTTGAAACAAAGGCTAAAACGACCACACAAAAATAAAGTAAATGCCAAACCAATTTGCTATCAGTTAATTAAAGCACAAATAAGCAAAATTAGCAGGTGGAGAAATGCCCTTTTCAAGCGTCTGCTATTCGGAAAGATAACTTAAGCGATTTCTTAATTTGGCAGACTCGGTTAGTTCCCTTGTCTTTGTGGCATTAATAAGTGTGACTTGAATAATGAAATGAATAAGGTGTAATTAGAATTAGATTTGGATTGAATGGGATTTGTTAAATTAATTAAATTAACATACATCGAATTGAATTGAGCGATTGATGAATTGACCGATCGATCGATTGCTTGCTTGATTGATTAATAGATTAATTGCTTGTTTGATTGGTTGATTGAATAGAGAAATGAATGATTGTTTCAACATCGTTAAAAAAAATCGAAATTGTTCAAAAATTTCATTGAAATTGATAAATTATTTCCACAAAGCATCTAACTGGTACGTGAAGAAACAACAATTTTTTAAAGTACCTTCATTTTTAAAGGGAGGTTTTAAATATTTATAATTTTGTCCATTTTAAAAGTACGAAAAAAGCGATATCTAATTACCCCCTCTAAACCTCGCTACGCACACCCATTCAATATAATTTCGAAGTCATTCTAAAATCATTCAACTCGTAGAATTTTACGACGTTCTTAACTGTAGTGATTGGAAGGCTAATGCCCGCTTGCAGGCTACGTTTAAGCCCCGGATCATAACGGATAACGGGACCACTCAATTGCTGAGCCCCGGGTTTGGCCAAGACAGGTCTTTTTCTCAACGGAGCCTCAGTTGGCTTGCACACTGATAAACGGTATCGATTTAACCGTTTAAATCCCGGGTTCAGCCAAACCTACTCCTTAGGTGGTTTGGTTGAGCCCGACTTTTATATTTATAAATGAATAATCCTTAAATTATGTATTGATAATGTAAATTCATTTAAATGTTTGAAATCATTTAAAACTGAATTTTAAAATTAAGTGTCGGCAAAATAAATGTGAGAAAAAAAATTAAGATTATAATCTGAGAATGTTGCTTGAATTGCATATACTGGCATAAATAATTAAATCGCAGTGATAAAAGACTTACGACTTCTTTATCAATTTAGAGTTACGAAAATGCTTAGTTAGAACTTTTCCATCTAGGGATGCTTCATATTTTTTTATCAAATTAGGTAATAAATCAAATGATAAGAGCCTGATTTTCAAACAATCACACGTATTGTTCGACGAAAAGATAAGAAACGTATACAAATTGTCGTTGGTAACTAAAATATTTAAGCTCCATGTAAGAGTAAAAGTTCTTCTTCCCTTCATAGAAAAACGTAACTAAATGTATTTTTCACTGTAAAAATAACTTGGTTTTGAATACACGTGCGAACTGGTACGTTTTAGCGGACAATTTTCGCAATGACACGAGCCATTAACGAGAGAAGAATTCACAACAATACAAGCTATAGCTCAAACCTAGGCTAGTCTGAGCCCGGGATCAAAACCGTTATGGCAAATGGTCATGAAGTCGAGATCATCTCGGGTTCAAGTCCGGCTTATCTGAACTCGGATTCAACTTGTTTTTACCGTTTGAGCCACACAGTAGCCTGCAAGCGGGCATAAGACTTTTGACCAAACAGCAAACACCTTTCGAAGAGGCCGTTAGAAAAACGTTTTAATTTCAATAATGATTTATTCTTGTTTGTAAGACTTATTGGCCAGTGCTCACAATGTCCGTATAACGTATCAGCAAGCTAATATTTTATACAGTTAAGATGTTTATCTGTACCCGCCAGTCACAATTTGAAAATTTAAAAAAAAAAGTTAAGTACTAAATTGTCAACAAAACAGAAAGTATTTATTTACGATAGCTTATGTTAATGATTAACCTGCTTACCTAAATTGATCACAACATGCTCAAGTCGAGCCTTTGTGATCATTGTCGTCCGTCGTGCATCGGAGTGTAGTGAGACCCTGTGAGTGAGAACTCGCGAAACAAAAACGCATTTGATAAAGGTAGCCCGACACCATTTTGCACTTGTCCCAATTTTAATCAAATAAATATATTTCGAAGAGTGTACATTTCCGAAAATGTGACCAAAAAAATCAGCATAGTTCCATGCATTTATCGGAGAAAATGGGATCTTTTTGAAAATATTATTTTTTTCTTGCAAAATGCCAAGAAAAGGACGATAAGAAGCTGCATTATACCCTTCAATGTTGGTGAGTTGGTACACACGGTTCATCGAATACAAGGAATTGTAAAATATTGGATAAGTAACACTTACAAGGCAAATATGCAGGAAAAAAACGTTCTCGAAAAATACTATTTTATTCACCGAAATCTAATTTTATTTTAAAATCAAGACAAAACATACTCCTACATTAAATTTAGTTGAAATAATATAAGATATAAGATGGAAAATTAGTTTGGCATTAGAAGAATTAGAAAAGGTAAGATAAAGTAGGTGTATCCAGGCATTTTCTGGCCACTTTGCTTACCATGAAGCCACAAACCCTCCAATTTCAGGCGCTCACCATTTTTCGTATTCTGTAAATATATATCCATAAGACAAGAATTTAATTATATTTGCTGTAATACAAAACATGCATTTCAATGATATTTGTGTAGCCGCTATTTAAGTTTCAAATATTGATAATCCAGGCACGTAGAAGGCAGTTTAGGGGGATGGGTGGGTTAGATGAAGACTTGTTCCTTTGGGGCTCTTCTTTCCTTACAAGACCAAAATAAAATGTCGATTTCTACACGTGCAATAATTACTGAGAAGGAAGGGAGCTTCTTCTTCTATAAATTTACCAAGGAAAATACATATTCAAGAAAAAATACATTTATAAGCAGCCCAAACATCATGTATATCAGTCATAAGATGATTAATTTCAGGCAACAGTTTTTAAGCGTGCATGACGTACTAAATATCTAAGTCTTATTTGTTGAATCAAAAATGAATCAAATTACAAAAGACAGTTGAAAAATAATGCAATGACAGAAGTCAGGTTATACCATTAAAAGAAAGGAAAACATTGCTTGCAACAATGGTTTTTCTCACTTTCAACTTGAAAAAAATTTCCCGATTTTTCGAAACGTCAGCTATAAAAGAAATAAACGTTCGTCATTTTAGCTTCTGTGCCATTGTAACTTGCCAAGTTTTATTCCAATGTCCCAGTCGGAACAAGTACTTATATCAATGGAAAGGAAAACTTGCCCCTGAATCAATATTACACAATTTTCAAAAGAGTTTACAATTTTATAACCGAAAAATTTTAACCTCAGCAGAAAAAAGTCCTTTCATTGTAATATAATATCAAACAACATAACAAGAAACTACCAAAACGCACGAATCTTTGATACAAAAAATAACGAAAGGGATAATTTTTATTTAAAGAGGGGTAATATTTGTGCTAAATCGAGATAGGTTCCCAATTGTGTTCGATAGCCTTAATTTAGTGGACATCGTGGTGTTCATGCAGAGAAACTGTTCTTCAGCGACTTTAAACCAAAAGGAAAAGTAAATGACGGTTTAGCCATGTTCGACTTCTTTCATCTCTCCTTATTCTACAGAAAGTTAACAACAGTGTGACATAGAAATACTTGTTGAACATTAAGACTTTTTCGTTAAAATACAAGCCCTTAGACAACTTATTGTACAAGTGAGGGGAAAGAGAGAGAGAGAGAACGAGAGAGTGGAGAGAGAGAAAGAGAGAAAGAGAGAGTGAGAGAGAGAGAGATAGATAGATATAGAGAGAGAGAGTTGTAATAAGGATATTCAGTCAGCAACAGGAAAAGTAATAACGCTGATATAATTTGAGATTTCGATTTCTTAAAAAACTCTTTGTAGGACGACAGCCGTGCCGTTTTGAATAAAATTCTGATATGTGTCATTCACGTTTCAGGGCTTGTACTAGCTTTTTAAACTGATCCCTTGACCATAGAATTCCGGGGGACAAAACTGGTTTTGAAGGGGTCAAAAAAAAAGCAAAACATAAAAACTTATCAGCAGACACACTTTATTGTTTATAATGTATCATTTATATACATCTTTGTAATAGTAAAAATAAAACAATTGATCTCGATATTTTTTTATATATATTTCTCGGGTTGCACCACCGAGAATTCAGTGGGTGAAAATGACCGCCTGCAGGAAATTTTTGAGGGTCAAAATTGGATTTTTGGGAATCAAAACCCTGGTTTAAGGGTCAAACACGAGCCTTGCGTTTTGAAAGTCATGAAAATGGCGTCATATTCCACCTAATCAACACATTTTTCAACGTCTGAGAGGAGGCACGCCCCTACACCCCCGTTCGCCACCCAAATTTTAAAACCACGCGACGCGCCTGGATTTTTCCGTAATATTAGCCCGTGACAGTCAACCACAATATATAAGAAATAGTAGATTCTATTCTGTGATATTGCATGTTGACGGTTACCGATCAGATCGTGGGGCTAACTGTTTAGTATTGCTTTTTTTCTTATCAATCTTCGTAGATGTAAAATGCTGAATTAAGGTAGTTGACCCGTTATAACCCCGCAACGTTTTAGAAATAATGAAGTAAAAGCGTGTTAACCGAGATTTCCTAATGATTTTTCATTATGAAACCTCGGTCAAGATTGTAAAAGATCATAACTTTCGGAATATTGCGGAACTATTACGGGTCCACTACCTTAATTACAGGTAAAGCGTTAGAGACCTTTAATAAAAACAATCTGTCTAATTGACCATGTGTGCGTGTTTTAGAATAAATGATTACTTCTCTACTGATAACGGCTCGGTGTTTTACGTAAAAAATGGACGTAACAAAAATCTTGGTTCTAATCACAACATGGATAAATTGCGTAAATGGTTTGGAATATTCCGTGCAATCTGAGGGTATGTAAGCTTACTACTGGTTTCCTTTCATGGGGAATGAAGATACTTTTTTATCATTCATGGAGGTATGGAACTGAATGTCCAAACACACTTGTGCAATACCTGAAGGCGGATTCATACATCTAAGTGACTAGTTTTTTTAGCATGGCATTTTCACGATTAGGATAAATATAAAGTTCTTTTGATTAATTAATTTAAGCTAGTGGACCCGTAATAGTTCCTCAGCATTTCGGAACGCATGATCTTTCAAACTGTTGACCGAGGTTTCCTAATGAAATCATTAGGAAACCTCGGTTAACACTGTTAAAGTTAATGACATCCAAAACGTTTCGAAGCTATTGCCGTCCCACTGCCTTAATGGCATAGATAAAAAGGCTTTTTATTTTATAAAAAGTTTCAGACGTTTTGTAAATGCTAAATAACTATTTTATGCGTAAAACGAACAAATTAGCCACGTGATCAAGATTTTGTTAATGGATGTCGGAATCAAATGTTTAGACCATTTAGAAAGCTCGGTAAAGATAGATGAAACAAGAAGAAAGAAGATGAAGAATCTTAAAAGATAAATTGACAATTGCCATAAAATTTAGAAATAAATTATAAGGAGGGTAGGGAATTCTTGCTTCATTTCAAAATCTACTTATCTTTCATTGCGTGAACAACAACGGCTATATTTTCTCGAGCGGAGAAACCACGAGTGAATATATAAGTTCTGGTTGACTGAAAAATTACTTTTATTTCCCAATGAAAACAGTTTTGAATACGCTGTTTTTTTTTCAGTTTGCGCGCAAAGTCTTCCCTCAAGAAATCTGTCTTTCTAAGGAGAAATTCTTCCATTTTTTGCTTTATGATACTAAATTAAAAGATATGAAGAGAGCGTTTGTTAATTTCATGAAGGCATGAAAATAAAAGCCTAATCACACTTACGTATGAATCCGCTTCGCTTCCAAGAAATCAACAAATATTCCCTTCATCTCTTAAATGAATATATTTACCAATCATATACCAAAAACTATTGTTTGTTCTATTTCTTAAGTGCCTCAATGATTCGAAATATGAGAATTTTGCGTCGTTATATCATGCCTTAACCCTTTACTGTTCAATCCCTGCTTTTTACGGGCCTGTGATTATGTGATTGAGAAAACTTTGTGAAAAAAGAAGAAATTGCTTCTGACAAGCAATATCTTCTTATTCCACTCTGTTTTCTACCCTATTGAATGGTTATTTTTCAAATTAAATCCACTTTAAATTTTCGTCTGCAAATCCTTTGAATTTGGACAGGTCCAAAATTTTGTAAAACAGGAAAGTGTTAAGGATTGTTCATCGGGCTCTGCCAAGATAACGTCAAATAGAGTGTAATGAATAAAATTTATTTTTGGATAATTTCACTGGTTTTGCATTGAGTTTATCAATAATAATCAACCGTTATTTCTCGGTAATCCACCAAAAAGGAATAAAGAAAAGTGGGAAAAAAAAAACCCAAAACATTTCATTAGTAAGGGCGGTTTGACATATTTAAGTGAGATGTATGAAACTCAAACAGACGCTTACCACGATGGCATAGTTTCCCCTCTTGCATAGTATGCTCGATGGAATAACATAAACATAACTTTTAGTGAAAAATGAGACAAAATGGTATAGTCAACAACATCGTGAAATTGACAAGATGAATGATTTAGGAATTATTTTGGAATGAAAATGAATGAGTGTAGTGAGTGAGTTTTGATTGAAACTGATTAAAGGGAGGAAATCCAATATCGCTAATTTTGTTCAGGGTGAACAAAATTAGCAATATTCTTTAATGATTTTTGGTGGTTTATCGAGAAATAACGGTAGATTATCTCTTGATAATCTCACCGCAAAAGCAGTGAAATTATCAAAAACTTATACTCTGCTTTTGTGCTTTAAATCCTTTCTGACGTCATCTATGCGGGGCGAAATAAGTGACGTCACAATGAACGTTGCATAGCAATCACGTGCAAAATGACGCGCTTTACGAAAATATATCATAGAAATTACACATTTTGTCTCAATTTTGCATTAAAGAAATAAAATAATCGTTTGTTTTACGTGTAAGATCGATTTATTTTTCATTTCGTCAACACCAAAAATTATATTTTCACTCGAGGCTCCGCCACTCGTGAAAATATAACTTTTGTTTTTCACTCAATGAAATATAAATCGATCTTACACTGAAACAAACGATAATCCTCTACTAGTATTTCATTACCACCCTTTAATAAAATATGCATACAAGTTCTATGATGGCTTTATATTTCTTCAAGAACCATCAGACGCTTACAATTTCAATGATGTCAGTGAAATCGTGATTTTTTTCTAGCTATTTTAATTCTAAATGCAGTTGTCTCTTATCTTTTTTAGTGATTTGAAGCGTTTTTGAATGGTTTGAGTGGTTGTTTAGAAAAATGAATGGAGCGCTGTGTGGGCGATTTAAAATGGTTTTGATCGGAATGAGAGTCTATTTCACGATGTTACTAAGTATACATTACATTACAGACGTTTGAAAAAGAAATAATTCATCAAAGATGCATTTTTTAATATTCCCTTTTCAATGACAAAGTCTGCCTTGCAGTCCTCCTTTATAAAAAGTCCAAATACAAAACGAAAACAAAAAAATCTTCAAAATAAAGAATTCTTCGGACACCCATGATGACAAAACGATGCAATCTGTCTGCAAATTAAACCCCTGCTTTTGCACGTGCACTGCGTTCATGGCGGCATATAATTTGCAATCCCATTGCACCGTTCTGTTATCCCGAACGCAAAGCACGTCACTCTACAGATTCCAAACACGAGCCTAGGTGTTATTAACCCATTTCCAGTTAACACAATTTTCGACTTGTCAAATTTCAAAGAAGTTGCAGAAAACAATTTTAAGATCATGAAATTTAAAATCCTTTGCGTTTAAATGGAGAAAACTTGGTTTGAAAAGAAGAAATTGCTCGCCGGACGCCGCGGGTGTTCCCATAATACGTATTCATTCGATAGTTGTATCAAATTCTGACAATGAATCAATCGCCTGTTATTTTTGTATCATGCCTTTCTTTGCTTTAGACAACGACTACTGGTACAGAATCGCCCATGAAGAGCTAAATCGGGCCAAGCTGCTGAAACCACATGTTGGCGTGGCTAAAAATGTCATCTTGTTTCTAGGAGACGGAATGGGCGTGTCTACTGTGACGGCTGCCCGCATACTCAAAGGACAGTTAAATAACAGACCGGGAGAAGAGGAAAAACTATCCTTTGAAAATTTCCCTCACATTGGATTGTCCAAGGTGATATCTGAGCCTTCTCCTTTTTTTTAAAAATTTTGAACAAGTTCAAGTTCAATGAAGTTGCAGACGAAAATTTTTTTTTTTCAGTAAATCGCGTGATACTAGAAATTTATTGGTTCAAGTTATTCCGCGAAACACGTAACGCCGTTTTTAATATGACGTCACCAAATGCATTATTACGTCATTTTCGCAACAGAAATATGACGTTGATATACACTTTTAGCTCATTTGCAGGGTTATTCCATTAGTGCAATAACACCCGTGTGATATCAAAAATATTCAATGGTTTTATTTCACTCCGGCGACGTAGGCCTTATTATAAATAGAAACCATCGATTCTCGCCGGAACTATACAAAACATGGAATTGGGCCTCCTTTCTGGAGATAAATCTATTAAATTAATGTTTTTGAAGTTAATTCGTTATTTGATTATTGTTACAAATAAACAAACCTAACACAGTTCTTTCAGTTAAGGTATAGTTTTAATCAACATCAATAGGGTGTTCTAGTGTTGTGTAGGGGATCAACTTTTATGGAAGACACCAGGGATTTATTTGTAAATATAACCCAAAAGCTGACAACTGAAGATAACTGAACTTCACTTTCCTTGATTTATACTGCATGCGTAAATGATATTTTTGTCGAAGTTAGGCTTTGTTTAAATGTCAAAAAATATTTTCTGAAGAGTATACTTTCAAAAGTTAAAATGCACCAATTTTGGTAATTTTAAAGTGGAAAAATGCCACTAAAACCTATTGTTTGTAAAGACATTGTCCTATGAATTTTTCTTATTTTCAAATATGTTTAAGAACCACGTTTCCCTTTGCTAAAAAAAAAAAAAAAAAAAAAAAAAAAAAAAAAAAAAACACGCCTTTCCACGTACATAAGAAAGTTTTGATCATTTATAATAACTCCTCCGAGTTATTTGGTATTTAAACATAACTTTATTTATAATTTATAATAACTCCTCCGAGTCATTTGGTATTTAAACATAGCTTTATTGCTAGATGCAAAAGTTTAGTCATTTTATCTATAGCCAATCTATAAAAGTTTAGCCATCATATTTCCACGTTATTTCCTAATGCAGAATCTTAAGAAATATGGTCTTTTATAACAAGGCGACAGAAAGCCGTAAAATAAACAAATACTAGCTTCCGATATTGAGAATCTGGGGCCTGTTTTACTAAACATCTCACGATCATTTTTTGCGTAAGTCAAAAATTAAAGTTGTTTCCACAGAAGTTACTTAAAAAGGAATTCTGCCATGCATCATCTCATTGGAATCGTCTTCTCAAGACGATTTCAATGAGATTTTGCAAGGCAGAATCTAACATTGAATGAAAACACCAGGTACGATTTGTGATTTTGACTTACGGTCAATTTTTTTCGTAAGAAGTTTAGTAAAACGGGCCACAGGAGAGCGATGTTCAGTACTACCTTTATGATAGCATCGATCATGTTCGTATCCGCTTTTCCCTTGACAGTCTAATATTGTAGTTAAATGGGCGTTTTTAGATCATGGGCGTTTTACAGAGTTTTTACGGTACCTAGATTCCTTCCCCGTGTTCACATATCAGTGCCAACAGTTTTCCAATTATACCCCGCTTTGCACGTGCCATTGCGTGCAAAGCATCGTTGTGTCATCCTGAACGCAGGCCAGTCTCGACTACTTAATTATCAGTCACGGGATTAATGCAGCTTGGAGCTCGGTTGAAATGATGCAGGTGACAGTTCGTTGAAATATATAAGATATAACATAAATATTTAAGGCCTATTGTGTAGGCTTACGTTTAGCATCTGCGAAATAACTAAAATGTTTTTAATATTTGTACTAAAATTTAAGAGGAGTCATTTTCTGTCTGACAGGTCACATAATGATATTTAGATAAACGGCTTATCTAGTTTCATAAAAGAAACTAAGCAGTTATTTCACTTGGCACCGAAATGAAACACACTGTGTATATAGATCAACAACGCAAATAATGCAAAAAGTCAGAAGGTTATAAACTGCATTGTAGTTGAAACTCTTTAACCCTTTCCTGTTTTACAAAATTTTGGACCTGTCCAAATTCAAAGGTTTTGCAGACGAAAATGTAAAGTGGATTTAATTTGGAACCATTCAGTAGGGTAGAAAACAGTGTGGAAAAAGAAGAAATTGCTTGTCAGAAGCAATTTCTTCTTTTTTCACAATGTTTTCTCAATCATAAAATTACAGGCACGTAAAAAGCAGGGGTTAAACAGCAAATGATTAAAGCGCATTTTCAATGACCAGTGTTTCAAGCAATCGAATCTTTTTTACAGACATACAACGTGGATTCACAAGTCGCTGATTCGGCAGGAACGGCAACTGCGTATTTCTGTGGAGTGAAGACCAATAAGGGAATCATCGGCCTTGACGCGAGATCAATAAGGGCTAACTGCAGCACAAAGTATGGAACAGAAGTGACCAGTATATTACAATGGTCAAAGGCTGCAGGTAAAATATAGTCATTTCTTCCAGTGAAAGCCATATAGAGGGTAATAGTGTGTTTCAGGTTAGATTGATTTCTTTTTCACTAAGTGAACAACGAAAGCTAAGACGTAGCGCACGGTAATGCGACACTTTTTAAAAATCGTCACCCCCTGTGTTTTAAAACTTATCATTACAAGACTCCTTTCTCGCACCATCTTAATATCTTATATCGAAATAACGCTTAAACCATGGCCAATTTATACGTCTCACTTTAATTGCAAACTATTTTGGAACAAGTTCGTAAAAAGGAGTTTCAATTTGTAATTTAAGCGAAAAAACACGTGTAACATGTAACACGAAAGTATCACTGAAAGATACACATCTTATATTTTAAATAGTTTATTAATGTTTCAACTGCTTGAAAATATATAATATTTGAACTGGTATGACATCCAACAATTTTACCAACGGAGATCGAATTTTAACCACAAATAAGAAAAAATACCGTTTTATGATTTAAAAAAAAAAAAAAAAAATGAAGCGTAACATCAAGCTTTAAGACGCCGAAAATACGACTCTTTTCTTTTATATTTTCATTGATAATTGATTAATTGCAACCGAACTTGAAATTAAAAATATTATTTTTCTGTATTCCTTAAATATGTAAATAAATATCAGTTTGAGGTTTAAACGGAAAATTAATAAGATGAAATTCTTGTGGAACGAAATCTTTTCAGGGTGTTAAAAAACTATTTTTTTTCCATTTTAAGTACGCTAAAATAGCAGTTCCTTTATTCATGCGATAATTTAGATAAAGCCAGGAAATATTATTTTTCTCTTGATAATCATATCAAAATTTTAAGGAAAAATATTTACAAATAAAAGAGATGTTGATATAAGTGTGTGTGGAACGATTTCTAAAAATCGCGCTTTTTCTTACAGCGACGTCAAGTTTGATTCGTTGAATTACAAAACCAATGCGCCTTCGTTTATAATAATCCATAATGTCAAGGAAAATAAGGAAATAAAAGAAAGCGCAACACCATTTCTAGAAGGATATTTGTTTGGAAGTGGCGATGAGATTAAAAGGAGGGGGGGGGGGGGGGGAGAAGAACAAGATATAAACAAGAGGGTCAATATAGCCCGAAATCGCTCATGTTAATTTGATAGCAAAAAAAGAATGTTTTATACATATTTCGCGAAGACTTGTATTCTCGGACTGTAACTCGCTATTGTACAGTCCCATCAATAGTGAGTTTGAAGCATGCCCAACTAAATGTAGCGTTTTTTTAAACAATCAAGGAAAAATGGGGGAACACATCATTTTTCCTTTTGCCAAAACGTTTGTTTTGATGACATATATGATATGGTTCGAATTGATCATTGCAATAAAGATAGGTTGAGGTTTTGGAATGTTAGATTTATTTCTAAATTATAAAACATAATGTTCAAAAGAATCGTACAACCCAATACATCTTCAGATTTAGAGCCAATTTTGAGGGACTATCAAGTATTCCCATGTCTAAGAACGTTTATGCAAAGTTGAAAATTATGAGACATTTATCATTTTTCGCGAGGGAAAAGGGCGAATTTTAATTTTTTAAAGATGACTATATATTCTGACATTGCCAATGCTGTAGAGAGTGTGAGCAATATAATAATTACGTTAACTTTTTTCCAACAAAAAAAAAAAAAAAAAAAAAAAAAAAAAAAAAAAAAAAAACAAGACGCTGCACCATCGACGTTCGCTATTTTGACGTTACATTTTAGTGCTGCATTACCGTGCGCGACGTCTATATTTTCACGTGTGGCGGCGTTCTCAGCAGTAGTTTCGTCATGTATCCTTGCACTATCCCCCGTAAAGACTAACCATCCTCTTGGGGCGTCTCTCCTATGGGTATGTGCTACGGTAGCGACGATCAATAAACGGAAATACACACACATATTCCTATACTTAGTTCCAAAAGAAAGTATGCACTTTTGAATTTGGAATATATCTGAAATTACACAATCTATCGTCAAAAAAGGTCGTAAGACTATCCCCTTGAATATGTGCAACCGATATTTGAAAACAAAAATCGCATGCTTACAGAAGAAAAAAATGTTTAAGCTCTGCCTGCGCGTATGCAGCATGCGATACTTTATCCAAAACTGATTTGACTTTCAATTTCAAAGGGTCTTGACTAAAGCATGGTTTCAAATTTACTCCCTAATTTTCCTCCAACTTTGTTAAAATTAAGAAAATTGCAAAAAGTGAAAGGGCACACTTTCTTATGGAACTCAGTATATTCGGGATAGCAGCTCGATGTTAGGAAATGATCTATTAGTAGTGCTAGGGCGAAATACCAAGGGTTCATTGTTAAGTGCTTCAGCTTCCGCGATATAACTGAAAGATTGTTGAAAGTAAAACAATTCCCCATTTAAATAAACCAATAAACTTATCCAATATACACTTGTGATCTGAAGATGAATTCTGGTATAGTATCACTTTTGATGACCATAGCTCTATTCTGTTTTGAGAAGCATTCAATAAAAGTTCGACATAGGCTACTGGCGGACCGAACAACCGACATGACCAATGCAAAATACTCCAACTCTGTTGATGGTGTATAGACTTTAGACTGTATAACTTTTTTTGCAGCTGTACCATATTTACATAATCGACAAACCAAACCAGGTGTTATTTATTATCCAACATCACCATTTTCTGGGCTCAATTTATTTGAGCAGTTACCCCTTGTATCTAAGTTAACTACCATCATTGACCCATTGATGAGTGAAAATTATATAAGCATTTTGCCAATATAAAAATCCTTTCAGATGGACAGAATTTTAGTTGTGCCATGGGATGAAACCAGTGATCAAAGGGTTGTGATTTTAGGCTTGCAAGCACAGAGCCATGTCATTTGTACTACCTATACTAGACTCTTGTTATAAGAACGATTAACTCTTTACTGTTTAATCCCTGCTTTTTACGTGCCTGGAAATTCATGAATGAAAAAACATTGTGAAAAAAGTAGAAATTGCTTCTGACAAGCAATTTCTTCTTTATCCACACTATTTTCTACCCTACTTGAATGGTTATTTTTCAAATAAAATCCACTTTAAATTTTTGTCTGCAAAACCTTTGAATTTGGACAGGTCCAAAATTTTGTAAAACAGGAAAGGGTTAACCAATCTTTTCACCATAATTATAACACGATGACGTAAAACGCATATAAGAAATAAGGAGAAACCCAGAAGAACTTTATTCGTAATAAAATCCATACGTAACGTGTTTATCTGTGTACATAGATAACTTCGCCAATTTTTTACGCAACGTCATCTTAAGCGCGAACGCTTATTCTTTTGACGCCATATAACCCACGCGCTAAATGACGCGCTTTGGTGTCTGTGAAACTCTCTCAACGTCAAAATCATTACTTTTTCATTAATTTTACAACAAAAAAATGTTTTAATACAGTTCAACATCCAGACAAGGGTAAACATTTCTAATTTCAGAATTGTCATTTCAGTTATAATAAACATAATTCATTTTCGCTGTGATTTGTCGATGGATAGTCTCATTCGGAACGGGGAATATATGCAAAGCAAAGCCCTCGGCCTCCTCCCTCGGTTTTACTTTTTGGCGTAATGACGTCATGTGTTTAACGGGCTCAATAACTTCGAATAGGTTTAAATGAACGAAAACAGGATATAATGTCACTTTTGATAATTTAACCGGTATAACAGTTTGTTTACCAAATGATAATTAACCGCTTTTTGAAACCCTGGAAGGTATTGAAAGTAGTGATATAGGTTGAAAGCTGGGAGGGTTAGTATAGGATTTTTTCAGGCGAGATCCTATTTAAAAAAAAAAAAAAAAAAAAAAAAAAACAATAAAAGACATGACCTGAAAATCATCTGCAGATTATACAGGGGTCGGGCGGATAATTTTCTAGCCCATGCTGCAGATCTTCGTAAGTTGTTTTTGACGAAATTCCATGTCCGCTATACACTAAGGAAGGGGAGAAATCTCAGTGTTTGGAGGGCGTACAGTTAAAAACATCGTGAAATTGACAAGGTAAATGATTTTGGAATTATCAAGGAATGAAATTGAATGAGTGTATGGAGCGAGTTTTGAGTGAATTTGATGGGAGGTAATCCTATATCACAAATTTTGTTCAGGATGAACAAAATTAGTGATATTGATTACCTCCCTTTAATAAAAAATGCAAACAAATTCTATAGATAATTTTCTATTTCTTCAAGAACCTATTAGACGCTTACAATTTGAATTATGTCATCGATATCGCGATTTTTTTCTATCCAAGTTTATTTTGAATGAAGTTGTTGATTCTATATTTTTCAATGGGTTTGAGCGTTTTTGAATGGTTTGATTGAGTGTTTGGAATGAATGATTGGAGCGCTGGGTTATCGTTTAAGAATGGTTTTGATTGAGTTGAATGTCAATTTCACGATGTAACTAACAGTAATCGGTCAGCTTTCTAAGCACTTTCTGCTTAAAATTCTCGAACGAAGAATTCAGGTTCCAGTCTCTTTCTAATGCAAAATATACCGAAAATTATTTGATTAGGTTGTGAATTCGATGCGACAAGGCTTTTAATTCATATCCCCATCAAGTAAAAATACCCTTTTACAGTCAGTTACATCGTGAAATTGACATTCATCTCAATCAAAACCATTTTAAATCGCTCACTCAGCACCCCATTCAGTCATTCCTAAAGATATAACAACTACCTCAAAATCAGTAAAACAAAAATCAAATCGCGATGTAACTGACATAATTGAAATGTGAAGCGACTTATTGGTTCTTGAAGAAATAGGAAGCTGTTTGTGGAATTGTTATGCATTTTTAAAGGGAGATACTACAAATCGCCACTTTTGTTCATGCTGAACAAAATTTGCGATATTAGGTTACCCTCTTTTAATTTCAATCAGAACTCACTTATCGCACTCATTCAATTTCGTTAAAAAATCATTCCAAAATTATTCACCTTGTCAATTTCAGGATGTTGTTAATTGTAACTTCTTAATTATGTATTGATTATGTGTAATAAAGGAATGAATATGAATATTACAAAAATGTACAGAAATCACGAAAAGCGGAGGAATGTCACCGTAATACAATAACATAGTACCAAATCAGTTTTCTGACATAAAAAAAAAAGATCAAAAAATGATATAGAAGCAAAATCTCCTAAATTATCAACTTAACCAATCTTCTCACCATAATTATAACACGATGACGTAAAACGCATATAAGAAATAAGGAGAAACCCAGAAGAACTTTATTCGTAATAAAATCCATACGTAACGTGTTTATCTGTGTACATAGATAACTTCGCCAATCTTTTACGCAACGTCATCTTAAGCGCGAACGCTTATTCTTTTGGCGCCATATAACCCACGCGCTAAATGACGCGCTTTGGTGTCTGTAAAACTCTCTCAACGTCAAAATCATTACTTTTTCATTAATTTTTCATTAATTTTTCATTAATTTTACAAGCAGAAAAATGTTTGAATACAGTTTTACATCCAGACAAGGGTAAAACCTACTAATTTCAGAATTGCCATCGTGTTATAATGAACATATCTTCATTTTCGCTATGATGTGTCGATGAATAAAGTCTGATGGGGGAAGGAGCTTTATGCAGAGCAAAACCCTCGGGCTCCGCCCAAATACTTTACCTTTTTGACGAAATGAACGGAAACAGGATACACGCCCACTTTAGATAATTTCACCGGTATGATGGTGTCCTTACCAAATGATAATTAACAGCTTTTTGAAACTCTGAAAGACATTTTAAGTAGTGATATAGGTTGGAAGTTGAGAGGGTTAGTATAGGAACTTTTCAGATGAAATTCTATCAAAAAAAAGTTAAATAAATAAAATAAAAGACATGATCTGAAAAATATCTGCAGATTATACAAGGGTCGGTGGATATTTTTCTCGCTTTTGCTTTAGATCTTCGTAGACTGTTTTTGAAAAAAATTCCACTTCCGCCAAACACTAAAAGGAAGTTCTGAAATTTAATTGTTTTCAGGTCGTAATCGGTCTACATTCTTAGCACGTTCTGTTTAAATTTTTCATATGGGGAATTCAGGTTCCAACCGCTTTCTAATGAAAAAGATACCGAAAGCTGTTTGATTCAGGCTTTTAATTCATATCCCTATCAAGTAAAATAGCCTTTTAATTTCTTAATTATTTTTAATTTATGTGTAATAAAGGAATAAACATGAATATGACAAGAATGTACAGAAATCATTCAAAGCGAAGTAATACCACAGTAATACAATAAAATAGTACCAACATAAATTACTGACTTTAAAAAAGGTACAAAAATGTTATAAAAGCAAAATCTCCTAAATTATCAACTTAACCCTTTGCTGTTTAATCCCTGCTTTTTACGTGCCTGTGATTTTATGATTGAGAAAACATTGTGAAGAAAGAAGAAATTGCTTCTGACAAGCAATTTCTTCTTTTTCCACACTATTTGCTACCCTACTGAATGGTTATTTTTCAAATTAAATCCACTTTAAATTTTCGTCTGCAAAACCTTTGAATTTGGACAGGTCCAAAATTTTGTAAAGCAGAAAAGGGTTAACGTGATATTGGTACATGAAAGATAGAGAATGATTAGATTCAGGATACTTCACTTTTCGACATCTTATTTACTAACACGAATTTTCATACAAAGCTGCATTCTGTTTGGCAACAGACGCCTCCCAATAAACATGTTACAAGGTTCGGGTAAACACCGCGTGGAAAAATTAGTTCATATAAACAAGATTCTGAGATATATTGGTCCGACCAAGATTCTTTTGAAACGTATAAGATAGTCTGTTGACTTCTATATGGACCAACCTTTTCATCAATTACTCAATAACATGTACTTGAAATTGCGTTTGAATGAAGTATGTGTATGTGGTAAATCTTAATTTCAGCCGAAAACCGTTCCAATTTTTTTTTGAATGTGAAATGGTATTAAAATAATGGTTTTGTCTATCTAGTTTATTCATTTTATAAAAAATAAAGGTAGATTTTTCGCGGTGAGCCGCAAAATCTACTTCTAACTGTAAATTTCTCGTGCCATTTTATCGAAATTGATTAACTGTTTAGAACAACACATTAAAAAAGTAACAGTTTTTTTAAACGAAAGTCATTGCTTGTCTTATATCGTAAGGTTTGCTCCTACATGTACTTTTTGGTGGACGTTTACGTTCACCAGTGTTAATACCGCGTAAGAACAATCATGTCAGATGTTAATAGGTTTTCAAAACAGTAGTGCTCACTAAAATTCAATTTACTCGTTTTCAAGAATTGTATTCTTCTGACAACTTGTATTTTAAAATGGAGTGAAACAAGGATTCTGCATAACTTGTTGAAACTCAAAGACATCTTTTAAGTGCGAAATCATATGCAATTTTGAGATCGGCGAACGTTTTGCTTGCGTAGAACTACTTTTATGGTGTATTGGAGGTCACTCATGAAAACTTAGTGATTGGAATTACTGGAATGGTAACCTCCCCTGACACTACTTTTGAATATAAAACAATGGCCAATTAATGGCAAAACATGAATACACATGAATACCGATACAGCCCGAGCAGGTAAAGTAAAGCATTCAGGTCGTGCGATAAAGGTTTATGCAAAGGGGTTTTATTTAACTTTTCAACACGCGACAGCCAATCTCGAGACGAGTGTCTGCAATTTCTTTCGTGTTTATATAAACACTTACCCTTTCTTTCTTTATTTTAGAATGAAAATCGCGGAACAATTAATTAATATCCTTTAATGGATTTTTTTAAACAGAAAACACCACAATTTTTATAATGAGATTACAGAGAATCGATTATCATTACAATCGATTAGCATTACAAAATCAGAATAATAACTTAGATCATCTAATTGTCATTTCTTTCCTTTTATACTCAATGGATCAGGCAATCACTCTTTAAACTACACCCGTTGTAATGCCGAAAGTTGCCTTTGGTTGACGATCGACGATAAATGTTGAGAATTGTATATCTGAGGTAACATGTGAACTTGGGTCAGATCATTTTCCTTTTATCGAAATTTTACACGTAAAATTTCTCTTTTCTCAACTAATGGAAGAATCACTCTAGTATGCCAACAGAAACGTCCACCATCAGTACTTTCAGTGCTTTGATTATGATTGAAGGGAATGAATCAGGTTGAAATCCTAACATGTGCTTTATAGATATACCCGATATACCTATGGTAATGGACTCGGCGTCTACGTCAGAGATCAGTTTTGAAATTACACCTATACTCATTTTTATACTAAAACGATTCACTTAAAATCATACACTTTTGACTTGACCCCTATGCAAATCAGAACTATTTTTGGATAGACAATTCGCTGTGCAGTTTATTACAGACACAATAAGGAATGAAAGGCTGAGACGTAACATGTATACGGACGGACAAAATCATCATTTACATTCAAGATTTCTGAAAAACAAAATTCTTTGTGGTATTCGATGGAAAATATGATATGACAAGAAAAAAATCGTTTCATGGTCCAATTAGAAGCGAAACGGACTAAAATTGGATACTTTAAACGCATCTTCGGGTTCTAACTCTAACTAAGTTCTAATGTGCGTCAGAACGTATAGTTAGTTACATAGTGAAATTGACATAAATGTCAATGAATGAATTCATCTTAATAAAAACCATTCAAAATTGCTCATTCAGCACTCCATTTATTCGTTCCAAACACTCAAACCATAGCTTAATTAGGCCTAACTAAAAGTATAAGAATTTTATATACGTCGATAATTGAGATAAAAAGGCCTTGCCAATGGTGTCGGAAGAGGCAACGGATCTAGTATTTCCGCTAAATCCATGAAGTTTTTTTTAATCATTGGTGTGTCCCTTTTAAGGAAAATCTGTCGGGATAATTTCCACTGCACGGATCACTCATGCCACACCAGCGGCCCTGTACGCGCATAGTCCAGAACGTGACTGGGAGAGTGACGCTGACATGATTGGCGTGACTGGTGGATGTGAAGACATCGCTAAACAACTCGTTGATAACAACAATGATATAGACGTAAGTTTTTTTTAAAGTATGTACAGAATAATAATCTTTATATAGTTTTAAAGTAGGAACGGCTCTGTACGCGCATAGGCAGGCACGTGATAAAGAAGATGATACTGATATTGTTGGCGCTACTTGGGGAATTGAAATGAAAATTGTTGCAAAAGAAAAAGTAATTGACAAGAGTGAAAGAGTGTGAGTTAATAAGATTTGACGTTAAAATATATGCAATAAGATTAAGAGAAGGTTACATATATATTTTTACGTTTCCACTGATGAGCCGTAAGGCGAAACGCGTTTGGATTTATCTATTATCTTCTTCATTAAATAGTTAATCAAAGGCGTGTGAAGTCAAAGTTTTATTTTTTCACGTATATATATATATATATATATATATATATATATATATATATATATATATATATATATATATATATATATATATATATATATATATATATATATATATATATATATATATATATATATATATATATATATATATATATATAGAGAGAGAGAGAGAGAGAGAGAGAGAGAGAGAGAGAGAGAGAGAGAGAGAGAGAGAGAGAGAGAGAGAGAGAGAGAGAGAGAGAGAGAGAGAGAGAGAGAGAGAGAGAGAGAGAGAGAGAGAGAGATAGAGAGAGAGAGAGAGAGAGAGAGAGAGAGAGAAGGTAAGTATATATATAGAGAGACAAGGTTAGTATGTAAATATCTCTTGAAATTGTTTATCCTTACTTAGCTTTATTAACAAGAGAAGCCCTTTTTTTTAACTGGGAGAGTATTTCAAGACATAATTGGTCCATTTAAAGCTAAAAAGCACAAGCATAGTCTAAGACGTGGCTTTAAGGAAACGGTAATAGATTTTTTGTTGTTTTTCAGGTTATTCTTGGCGGTGGAAGACGATCATTTCTGAAAAAAAATGACACAGACCCGGAAGAAGGACCGGACTATAGTCTATCGGAGGATGGGCGAGTCGATGGGAGAAATCTTATCGAAGTAAGTATTTCCTAACCCGACGATAGTACAGTTAACCCTTTGCTTTTTAATCCCTGCTTTTTACGTGCCTATGATTTTATGATTGAGAAAACATTGTGAAAAAAGAAGAAATTGCTTCTGACAAGCAATTTCTCCCTTTTCCACACTATTTTCTACCCTACTGAATGGTTATTTTTCAAATTAAACCCACTTTAAATTTTCGTCTGCAAAACCTTTGAATTTGGACAGGTCCAAAATTTTGTAAAACAGGAAAGGGTTAATCACATTGTGATATCGACAAGGTAACTGATTTCGGAATGGCTTCGGTATAATGCTAAATGAGTGAGAGGTACGAGTTTTGAGTGAAATTTAAGGGAGGTAATCTAATATCGCTATATTTATCCGGATGAAAGGATGATATGTAATACCCCGCAATGGAAATAAGAGATCGAGATCTCTTTTTTGCGTTAACCAGGTTTGGTGGTGGCAGACATGATTTATGTAACATACTGTGATATATATTTTTTATCGATATGTATTATTACATTTTATCATGTATTGTCAACATCTTTTACCGAATAAAATCTATCTATCTCTATATACCCCCATGTTATAAAATATGCACAAAAGTTCTATAAATGGCTAACTATTTCTTCAAGAACCAATCAGACGCTTTAAATTTCAATTATGTCAATGAAATCGCGATTTGGTTCTTGCTTTATTCATTTTGGAGGTAGTTGTTGATCTGATATTTTTTAATAATTTTGAGTGCTTTGGAATGGTTTGAGTGAGTGTTTGGAATGAATGAATAGGGCGCTGAGATAGCGATTTAGAATGGTTTTGATTGAGATGAATGTCATTTCCACGATATACATGTAACTAACTGTATTTGTGACTTTAAGTAACTGTCGTCCGCCTGTTGAACTGTCAATACGCCCGTCCATATGATATTGAGTAACACCTTCTTCACTTAATGCAGATATCGGCGAAAGATTCCAAAAAATGTTTCTCATAAAGAGATCATTTTCTTTGGTGAACGAGTAAAAAGTTCTGTTCTTGAGATAAATGTTTTTGATAATATTATTATATTTATACACTAGCTTTCAGCGGCACAGCCACCTATATTAGGTGAATCCTATGAAATCATACGATTCACCTGATGAAGGCGGCTGTGCCGCTGAAAGCTAGTACATGTATATAAAATTAATTTCTTTGATGATATAACACAGTGTTTAAAAAAAGAGGATTTTCGAGTGCATTTGGTGTT
This sequence comes from Fragum whitleyi, assembly GCA_948146395.1. Taxonomy (NCBI): domain Eukaryota; kingdom Metazoa; phylum Mollusca; class Bivalvia; order Cardiida; family Cardiidae; genus Fragum; species Fragum whitleyi. The sequence goes on from OX411554.1 coordinate 42,904,803, forward strand.
GGCTTCTTTGGCTCAACACTACGTTTATATGAATGTTTTTGCGTTAATATTTGAAGGACATTCGTATTATTAGTTAAAACACCGTGAAATCGACAAAATGAATGAGTTTGGAATGATTTGGAATGAAATTGAATGAGTGTGTGGAATGAGTTCTAAGTGAATGTAATGGGAGGCAATCTAATATCGCAAATTTTGTTCAGGATGAACAAAATCTGCGATATGTGTTACCTCCCTTTAATAAAATAAATGTATTTGTCCGTTCGTGTGTCTTCGTTGACCTATCAGACACATTAAAAACCACAATGAAATAGTAATAAAATCGTAAAATAACTTGATCGATTTGAATGAAATATTAATCGATTTCAACGATTTTGAAATGTTTTCTTATGGTGCAGCGTTTTTGATCGATTTGAGTGAGTGCTTGGAATGAATGAACGAAGCGCTGAGCGAGTGATTTTGAATGATCTAGATCGAGAAGACGATCAATTTCATGATATTTTTAAGTGTAGCTACAGTAGAATATTGTCGTGATACATCCCCGAGAGAAAGGTAGTGGTTAAAGCCCATTGCTACCAACTTCTACAGCTGTGCGAACTGGTGCCGGCTATTCAGTGTTTTGCTCGTTAACACATCCCGATGACGGTAGGGCTCGAACCACGGGCCTCCAGGTCAAAAATCGATCGCCTAGAGCTACAATTAGGTCACAGAGGCAGTCATGTTGTGATGTATTTTTTGAAAATGCTAACTTTGCCAGTATTGTGCGTGATTATTCAATTGGCAGGGAGTGGCTTAACCGTGACGAAATTCGGTCAGTTTACTTTTCAATACTTTGGGTTCTTCAAAAGGAAGTCCGCAATTATTGTTAACTCGTGCAAGTAACTGTACCCTAAAACCAAAACACTAACGTGCTCAGAGAGAGTGAACACACTTCATCGTTCGGGTCATCATGACCTTGACTGATGACCTTGAACTTGGTACTAACAAAAGGTCTTATCACAGGCAATGCATGTATGAAATGTGAAGCTTAAATCTCATTCAAATTAAAAGTTATGGCCAATTTACATTTTAAATGATGTAAATTATTGACATAGAACAAATTTGACCGTGAATTCGACCGGGAGCCTTTTCTAAATTATCTACAGAAAGGTCTGGTCAAAAGTAATAAATATATAAAATATGAAAGTTATATTACTTACCATTGCAAATTATGGTCAATTTTAAAGTTTTAATTTTTCCATTTTTCATTTTTACCTTGAGAAATGACCGGGACTTTGACAGATGACCTTGAACTTGGTAGAAACAAAAAGATCTTTTCACAAACAATAAACATGTGAAATTTGAAGATAAATCTCATTCCAGTTTAAAGTTATGGTTAATTGAGAGATTCTATGATAGAAACTATTGACCTTGACAATTTGACATTGACCTTGACCAAAAACTTGTATAAGATATCTACTGAAAGACCTTGACTGCTGACCTTGAAATTGGTACCAACAGAAAGGGCATAGGCCTTATCACAAGCGAAGCACATGTCAAATATGAATTCTAAATCTCACTTAAATTAAATGTTACGGCCAAAATTGAGTTTTTATGATGGAAATTATTGACACTGACAGTTTGACCTTGACGTTGGGCGAGATCCCTGCCTTTGTTTTCTAATGTCTTGTCACAAGTACGAAACTTTTATAAATGCTATATCACTTACCATTGCACGATTACGGCAAGCTTATAAGTTTTAATTATCTAAATTCTGACCATGACACATGACCTCGACCTTGACTGATGACGTTTTATCAAACGGGTTCATCACAAGCAATGCACGTGTGAAATAAGAAGATGCAGGACAAATGAGAGCTTACGTAAAGCTAATAATATAAAGGCCCCTTTTCCCACGATACGTTTTTTTTAAAACGTAAATTTTCGATAGTTAAAGGTCAAGAGTATCTGATTTGCTACTCAAATATGAAATTTAATTAAATTCTTACGATTCGACAAGGAAATATTGGCAAAAAAACTAATTTTTACATTAAGGTCCCTAATTCCATGACGCTGCCTTGAATTGAGAAAGTTTTAATTGGTGACTTGGAAATTTCTTATAAAGATTATATATGAAGTTTCCTCCAATTAGACCAAGGGACCTGAGATATGACGTAGGCCGAACTAAAGAGGGGGTGGACTGACACACACTCAAGCCGGCGACTATATGCTCCCCCGAATTTTTTCGGGGAGTATGAAAATACCCCCTTAATCTCTGTTTGAGTGCAAGACAGGTCTACCAATGAAAATAAATAGTGATCCTTTCCTTTTCATTTGGAAGTAAATTTCTTTATAGCCAATTCAAGAAAAACTGCTGAAATACAAATATTGAAAGCTGCAAATCGAATTCGAGATTGACTACCATGCGCAATGGATGAAGCCACATTATAATGGTTGAGAGGACCCCAATCGGAACGTCGGTCGGTCGTTCCCCTAATCTTGGAAGTTACTCGGACGTACAAGCGTATTTATTTTTTGTCATTTATTTGTGACCCGTCACGCGAAATAGGACCATCCGGGAATTCTGTAAAATAGATTATTAAAAAAGAGATTTGATCCAGCATACGTCAACCAGTAGTCGTATTTCAAAAATTCTTTCATTGGCAGGAAGATTGGTCATTCTAGATTCAGAAAATAAGCATGGTGCAAAAAGTTTCGACCCTAGTCAGTCTGACTAGGGTCCACAATTTACGCTCTACCCAGATCGTCCTTTTTCGCGTGACGGGTCACATATGCATTCGGCTTCTGGTGATACGTCAGTCTTTACCCTTGAAGAATAAGAAATTCCTCTTCAATATTTCCGACTTTATTCTTACATTGAATTGTTTTTCGCAATCTTCAGTTATGTTTGTATATATGACGCACAGTCATGGCATCCTTATTATTTCCGAGGTCTATTCCGTAGAATAATCGAGGGTTCCAGGTTGACGAGAATCCAAAAGGGATGGGGGGTAGGCTCGACACTCCCTTGTTTGTCCAGCAGAGTATTTTTTCTGCTTGAAAAAAAAACAAACGAAAAAGAAAAAAAGAAAAAAAACCCGGAAATTATAATCGATGAGCATACAAAATGTCGTATAAGATCGAGAGAACGAAGCAGTACATTTTTCCGGGAAACATGAATTAAATAAAATGACTATTTCGCCCGGCTCGATTGCTGTTTGTTTCAATAAATAAGGTACACCACTCGTGTTCACTTAGCAAAACATTGTGTTATTTCCCTTTTTCCAACTGATGAATTAAGCAGATGAAATTGGTTAATATATCCAAGTTCCATTTTACACCTATAGTTTGACCTGTGTCGCTTGTTCGTATTTCTGAAAAGAGTTCAACACATCTTTTTTTCCTCAGATATTCATAATGCAGACCAGCCAAGTTATGAATGTAAAAAAAAGTTCAATACACGTGAGAAAATCAACAAACCTTTACCAATGATAACAGATGTCTTTCAAATTTTAGGATTGGAAGAAGCATCAAGAAATTGCCGGTAAATCCTATCGGTATGTTTCCACATTGTCAGAATTCAGAGGTGTTGATTCAAAACAAACAGACCAATTACTAGGTAAGATGGGGTTGAGGTTGATGTAAAATGCTTTTTACCCAAATTTAAGAACATTTCTTTTTTTCCGCTTTCAACATTCTGTCTTGCTTTAATTAAGAAAGGGCCAATTAAATTTGTATAACTGCTTGTGTTCATCAAGAGCATCAATTCCATATACAGTCAATCTTGCTCGAGCGATTATTTCTAACAAGCGACTATTTTTATTAAGCGACCGTTTGTCAAAATCCCCTTCTCCAATTCAAAATACCTTAAAAAGTTGGTAGTGTTGGTAAAAAAATTATATAAAATGAATCCAATGTCGTTAAAACTCACCAGAATCGTCCCAACGATTCTATTGCATTTAAACAACATAGGATAATTGAGAATTTCGCAATGATATTCAATGAAAAAAGTATGCTAAGTTAGGTAAGAAGGTATATTTAATTGGGTAAAACCACAATATGCACCTTTAGCTTTTCCATAACAATATGTTAGACCAGTCTAAATTGAAAGAAGCTGCAGACGACAATGAAAGTGACGTCAAATTGAAATATAATACATTTCATCTTATAACTATACAAATATCCGTGTGATAGCATCCTGTATGATATTTTTATGATATCGCATAGTTATTGTTGGAACATTAATATAATGCGGTTATTTCTAGAAATTTGCATTTCAGTTAAAAAAAATCGACGAAAACAAGACAAATATAGGTTATAAGATAAATATGATACATACTAAGTGTATTGTATAAAAAAAAATTATCTAACTCGGTTGCCGGTAAGAATTGATACTTGTCTCGGCAGAGCCTCGCCAATTATCAATTCTCCCAACCTCGTTAGATATTTTTTCTCATACAAAACACTAATACGTAATTATTTGTTGTAAAAAATTATAGAAATTGCTTAACATCACAAGCACATTTTCTTTTACTCGAGGATAACACGATTTAGGGCCGGGGGACTCTTATTTCAGTCGGTTCTTTCTCATTCTAGATGGTGTCATTCACGATAACGATGGTTCCTTTTGGAAATGTGTCTAGTTCATAAAATATCGCGGAAAGAGACCTTCTGTAAAACATCATCGTTATCTCAATATAGAGTCCACAGTTTTCATCGTATGCTCTTTAACCTTACACATGATCATTGTAAGATGATAAAAATTATTCATTTTCGAAATTGGCCATGTTCACGATGAACCATATGATGATGTTCAGGGGTATAGTTGTAAGTAAGTGTCTTAAAATATCAATGTTATCTGGTCGAGGTTGGGAGATTTTATCCTGACGAGGCTTTGTCGAGTCATGATAATTGCTCACTGCCGAGACCAGATAACATTTATATCTTAAGGCACTTACATGTTGTTCTATCTATCATGCAATCATGTTTAGTACTTGATTATAAAAAAAACCCTTTAAATTCAAGAAAATTCAGGTAAAAGTGTAATCTAATAATAGATTGTCCGATATCATCTTATAATATCAGACAGGTGATATCAGGTCAATACAGGCTTCATTGCATGATAAAAGGGATTATAATATATCTGTCCATGAACTTTGATATTTAATGACATAGTTATTTCCGCAAAAAATGATATTCATAATGAGATGAAATCTTGTATAGACCAGTCATTGTGCATTCCGCCTTCAGCCTATCGATTTCTTTTTCTTTGATTTTAGGTTTATTCGAATACAGCCATATGCAGTTTGAACTAGATAGGGACACAACCGATAACGGGGAACCATCAATTGAGGAAATGACGGAAAAGGCAATTCATATTTTAAAGAAAAATAAGAATGGGTTCTTTCTTATGGTTGAAGGTATTGTTTTTCTTTCTAAACTTACCGACCAAGATATTTTACAGTTTATAACATCGTGAAATTGACACTCATCTAGATCAAAACAAAATCAAAATCACTTGCTCAGTCAATTCATTCATGCTAAACACCCACTCCAATCACCAAAAACACTACGAAATTGTTCAAAAACGCTCCGAAAAAAAATCTATCAAATAATTGTATGATTTTCTAACCTGCTGTTGACGTTGATTTTTAAGCATCTGATTTGTCCGTTTAGTAAAGGGATGTAAAAAGTTATCGCTAATTAAATCAAGTTGGACAAATTTTCGATATGTTTTACCTCCCTTTAAAATCATAAAACTCGCTCCACACTCCCAACCCAATGTTATTCTAACATAATTCCAAAAACCGGCTAATTTGTTAATTTCACGATATTGCTAACTGTACCAACACTTATTCAAGCTATGATGGAAATACTTTGGTTGAACAATGCCGTGGTGCATTTTGGGCTACTTAGCCTTGACTGATGGCACTGCAAGAAATTTAAACAAACAAACAAACAAAAAAAAATGTTAAATTTCATGTATCCAATCTCTTTCAAATCAAAAGTTATGAGCGTTAGAATAGTTATTTAACGAAAGAATGAAATTATCTGAATTTTCAAGGCCCGGTGCACAATTTAACTGAAAGAATAAACTATCTTACACATCTAGGGACTGGTGTACAATAATAAAACAATAGTATTGTTAAGGGGGCGCCTTAAGGAAATGATAGAAGTTATACTGGAACTTACGTAGATATCAATATTTGTCAGATCAGAATTAGCAAATGAAAATGCAAAATTTTCTTTGCAGTACAATAAATACTATTATCGTTCAAGACGCTCCAAAATTGTTCAAAACGTCCCGAAACATTATTCAAAACGACCAATTCGTTCCGTGATCGTTTTTGACTTGGGTGGATTTAGAAGCGTCTAAATTGTCAATAAAGAGAACATTGAATACGATTTGCTAAAGGGAGGTAAGAGAATATCGCTAATTTCGTTAATTTTTAACGAAATTAGCGATTTTGTATAACCTCCCTTCAATAGGACCTTTTGTAAATTGGCTAAATTCGATGTCCTTAAAAACATTAAATCATTAACATTCCGTTCACAATTTCACGACATTCGTACTTATAGGCCTACTGTATACAAAATCACTTTGTCAACTGTTTAAGGAGGTAGAATAGACCACGGCCACCACCAGAATAGGGCCAAGAAAGCGTTACACGAGACTTTAGCCATGGACAGGGCCGTGATGAAAGCTAAGATGATGACGTCAGAATCTGACACGTTGACTATAGTGACGGCTGACCATTCCCACGTGTTTACGATAGCTGGGTACCCGACACGTGGAAATCCCTTATTTGGTAATAATTAAGTTTCTCATTGATGTTTCCCATACAGATCGATAGGCTATTTGATCATTTAAATCTCATGTTAAATTCGTTATATTGTGATTTCATTTAAAATAATTAGCATCAAATAATACAAAATATAAAGTAACCTGTATGTTTCTTCTAGCAAAGATCTACAGTTAAAAACATCGTGAAATTGACAAGATGAATAATTTTGGAATGAAATTGAATGAGTGTGTGGAGCGAGGTTTGAGTGAAATTTAACGGAGGTAGTCCAATATCTCTAATTTTGTTCGAGATATACGTTCTTTTCTGTTTGTGTGTCTTCGTGGACCAATCAGACACTTTAAAATCCACATCGGCCAAAAATATCGTTTAATAATTTGTTGAATTTTAATAAATGTTGATCGTTTTTTAACGATATCGATTTGTTTTAAAACCTTTTGGAAGTTTTGTGAATGGTTTAAGTGAGTGTTTGGAATGAATGAATGAAAAGCGCTGAGTAAATGATTAAGAACGATTTTGATTTGAATGAGTGTCAATTTCACGATATTTTAAACTGTAAGTGCTTTTGAAATGACAAGCGCAGTCCATAGATGGATGACTAAGTACTTTTTAGTTCTCATCAATTCTCACAACCGAGTTAGATATGTTTTTCATACAATACACTAAGTATGTATTACATTTATCTTATAACCTCTATTTGTCTTGTTTTCGTCGATGTTTCTAACTGAATTCAAGTTTCTAAAAATAACCGTAATAAATAAACTAACTGTGTGATATCATAAAAAATATCATACATGATGTTATCACATGGATATTTGTATAGTTATGAGATAAATGACGTTGTCTGATGCGGTTGCCTTATCATACAGACGTCACAAGCGGCTTACCTTGTCCGAGTCTACCAGATTATCTAGTACTAACGTTTACAAGACGATTTGGTTTGACAATTGTCAGACCTAACTCGCTTAAAAATTTAAAAACGTTTCTCAGGATCCTACCCCATTCCAATAGGTCAATATTACGATGTCAATTATTGTTAATCTTCGTTGTGATAAAACGTGTTGGAACATTCCAACACTTCTTGCGCGAATCACTGGCATATCAAATGCTTTTTAAAGACACATGTGCATTTTTATATTGAAGCAACAATGTTAAGAGGGCGCATGTGATGCTCGAAAACCGATTGACCACTACTCAAGTTTAGGCATTAAAAATTCCTGATATCGAAACTTTTCATTTTGACACGTGTAGAGGAATTTTAAAATTAATCTGTGTTTTTCTCGATGTAAAATGCCAAAATGAAATTGAGGCGTTTTTCTTGACATGATTATAGATCAATCGACACTGTTCTTGGAGAGCGGTCAATCAGTCTACCATTTTCAACCAAGTTAATGGAATTCTTTGTTTCTATTGTTTCAGGTTTGGTCAAAGAGAGCGGCGCGAATGAATTCAAAATGGCCGAGGACGGGATGCCCTATACAACCTTGCAGTACTCCAATGGTCCCGGAGGCAATTTTATCACAACGTCGATGAGCCGACCCAATCTGACGGGAGTGAATACAGGTTTAACCTTAGCCTGTATTACTTGAGTTCTTTTTCAAAAAATGCCAATTTAAGGGACATTTTACTACTTAAAGTTTTCCTTACAGTAATTAAGTAGAAAACACGCCAATAAGGCTAAGATCAGACTGATCTTATCCTACCAGTCTGTCAAAGCTTCGTGTATATGAGAAATATAGTCTCCTTGGCATGACGGAAGTAAATATCATCTTAACAAGATTGATTATTCGATCGATCCTTACAATAATCTAAGGGTTTAAGAGTCCGCAGTCAGATTGAGATACATGTACTATGTTAATGGGGTGCTTCAAACGTTATTTATCAAATATATACTTAGCAAAAAAAAAAAAACTTTACATGCTTACATTTCGTAGTATTGGCACGAAAAAACAAAATGTTTGCACATTTTTTTTGAAACGAGTATGCCACAGCAATCGAAAAAAAGCAGAAATCAGACTACTGGTATGCACAGAGCATGCATGTCTTTTTATAACGCTACTGTTAAGATTGGCTACTCGGGACAGGCAATTCACATTTTAACATCTTGGTTTAGAACTGACAAGCCCGGTTAGGACAGTCGGTAACGTGTCTGGTTTTCAAAGACGGGGTAGTTGGTTCGATCTCCAGTTCGACCATTATTCAGCCAATATTTGACAAATGTCATTGCGATTAGTGTTATTTGTCTCCCACAGAATGGGCTAGTGATACACCTACGATAGAAGGGCGACTGCTGGCTCAGGTGAAATGTTCTAGCCTAGCAGTGAGACACGGCAAGAAACTATGGATAGGTGCACCAGCCATTGAATTTTACATTTAAATCTTTTGAAAGCGACGTTTATAACCATATTAACAAACACACAATCGGTTCGCAAGCACTACAGGTGTCGCTCGAGCTAAGAAAGGCCACTTGTGACGTCATGTAGAGGCGTTGTTACCATCGCATATTTTTTCATTCGTTTCATCAAAGGAAGGATAACTATGGGTGTTTAGTTCAGATGTTGATCACTCATGATATTGGAAAGATCTCAAGCACGAAAACTTGAAGGAATGATACTCAAAACATCAACGATACACGTTCTTTCATTTCTGTAATTTTTGAAATCGACGCCTTTGTCCTTTGACTGCCAATAACTCTCATTTTACAGACACCCGGTGCTGACCCTTTCATAAACCGACGGAAATTACTTTCAAGTTTCATGTAATAGTAACATTTTCATTTCATACAGTTTAATGGCGATAATACAGCTCTTAGTAAGTCATGTAAAGTTTCTTTTTTTTTTGCTAAGTATATAATTGTAGACCTATGAAACTAGAGGCCGATTCTACTTTTATCATTTGAATGAAGGATTTGTTTGAATGGGTTTTACGCCTCGTTCAACAATTTCGCAGTTATATCGCGGCGGTCGGAGCACCTACCAATGGGTTCCTGGTATTTCTATAACCCGTACAACCATTACACCCTTTCCTAGCCTCCGACTGCTATCTCACATAGGTTTACGACTATATCAACCCATTGGTGAGAGACAAACGTCGGAAAGGATATTTGCCGCCACCGGGGATCGAACCCACGACTTCCAGATTGGAAGTCTTATGCCTAACCAACTGCGCTATGGTGGCGGCCCTTGCATGAAGAAAGTGCGTTAATGGCATACATGTAGATTTAATAGCGACCAATGCGTTCAGGATAGCAAAGCATGGACAGGCGCCGAAGTTTGAAACACGTACAGTTAATAACACCAGGAAATTCACAGAATGAATTTCGTCGAAATGGACAAAATTAGCGATAACTTATTACCCCCATTTACCCCCCCCCCCCCCAATTATTCGCCCGTTTGTGTATCTTTTCGGGCATATCACACGCTTTGAAATCTACATCCGAAAAAAAAGGAAATGATTTGATCGATTTGAATGAAATGTTTATCATTATAGAAGCATTTGAAGCATGCGTTTTTATCAACTTAAGAGAGTTTTTTAATGGTTTGATTGAGTGTTTGGAATGAATGAATGAATGGAGCGCAGAGTAAGTGAATTAGAATGTTTTTGATCGAGTAGAATTTCCATTTCACGATGTTATTAACTGTAATAGGTAAGTTTAACTGTGTAATAAGTTGTACCATTTCTTGTACGTTCGCTTGTGCTTCGATACCCTGAACGCAGAGCTGGTCAACCAAAAGGATTACTTAAAGAATATTGCCCCATGGATTTTGTTTGACATAAACAAATGGGAGACCAAGGGACTCAATACTCAGGATCTTAGGGATTCTTTCTTATTTTTTTGAAATCATTGCTATAGATGTATACTATTTCTTGGAAGTAATAATTTTGTTTTATGTGAATTTGTGAATATACACTGTTTAGGCGTAAAAATGTTTGATTTGCATGAATATTTAGGGTTCAACTTCAAGAAAGAATTAAAGATTGATTTTAACAGTCTTCATTTTTTTGCTGAAGGTGAAACAAAAAGGGTCCGTCACATCAGATAGTGTTGAGGTTCCTGGCTTCCTATTTGTCAGTTTCGGACTCACAAATCCTGCGTCCCTTAAAGCCCTACTTCCAAAGAGGGCATACATGTATGCAAAATACTAATCAAAATGTTCGATTAGATGGACTTATTACCCAGATCTTCTAGTTGACGCATATTTGAAATTGTTGTATATATTATCATATCATGCTCAAAATTTATTCCTTTCAGAAGATAAAGAGTTCCGCCAGCATGCCGGTGTACCACGCGACTCCGAGACGCATGGAGGTGAAGACGTCCCAATTTATGCTAGCGGTCCAATGTCACATTTGTTTCATGGCGTCCACGAACAGCACTACATTGCTCACGTGATGGCGTATGCTTCCTGTGTTGGCGGTTACTTGGCTACAGATTCATGCGCTCAAGCGGAAGTTGATGCAGTCTTCTCTACAAATAGTGCCGAAATGGTGAATTCGAATCCATTTCAAATATCACTTTATTTAATTATCATATATTTTCTTTGTTACTTTAATTGAATGTTGAAACATTTGGGGAATGGTGTCGGAAGGGCTTTGGTTGGAACAAAATGCTTTATTTACAATTACCAGTCTACTCACTTTGTTTATCATACTAAGCATTAGCATTACAATATTTCCAATAATTACATATTTATGTAAAGTTATGATTCCGATGATACTGCGTGCTGGTCAGGTTATTCACCATGCGGTCTTAAGACGGATCCCCACACGATTAAAATGTTTAAATCGTCATCTGAATTTATTATTTAGACGTGCAGCCCCGTGTTCAGGATAGCGTAGCACAGGTGAGCGCGCAAGGTTGGAAACTCGCATTAGGTAGGCTACGTTTCACTGAGTTAGAAAATGTTCTATTTCTTGGATGTTCGCTAGTCCTTCGTTATCCTGAACGCATAACTGGGTCCCCCGATTTTAGACTCAACGTGCTCAATGTGAGATTTTTCATCCGCCCGTTGTCCGCGTCTGTCTGTCTGTCTTTTAACAGCAACAAACAATTTCTCTACTGAAAGTGCTGAACCGAATTTGACTAAAGTTCACAGATATGATCCTTGAGTCGTGCCTTTTTTTAAATCCTTCAAAGATTTTGAATCTGTGTGGGTCAAAATGGGATCAAAAGGTCGAATCATCAAAAACTCTTCTCCCCTGAACCTACTGAACAAAATTTGACCAAATTTCATAAGCAAGAACCCCTTTTAGTTTTGATTGCATTTTGAGGTTTGTCAAGGGAAAAAGAGCCTTGTAGAGAATTGTCATTTTAATATTGCAGAGGTCACATTTTGGGCCCAAACTATGACAGCTTGAGTGAATTATGTTTAAGGCTTTAGTCACCCACTGACAATATGTTAATATGTGAATCCTTTGGCGACAAGAGTGCTTAGATTGTCGACCTTTGTCAGACTGCTTGAAGCCTTTCACACTTGGGTGATTTCTTGGAGCTAAAAAGACCATTCTGCTGTAACATGAAAGAATTACGACCTCTGGTTGACATGAACTGGAACCAGAAAACTTTATACGGCCTTCCGTCGAAAAATTGGACGTAAATGTGCGTCCGGGCGTCGAGCAGGCGTCGTCCGTTTCCGATTGCCTTTAATTAACCAACCAAACAACCAAAAGACCGACCGATTGACCGACCTTCTGACTGAACGTCCAGTCCAACCCACCCACCGACCGACCTATCCACCGACCCATCCACCCAAGACATATATCCGCAGAACCACCAAACAACCCAAACAATCCCCTAACACCAAACTACCCACCCAACCAACCACCCACCCAACCACCCACTCATCCACCCACCTAACCACCGACCGACCAATCAACCAACCAACCAACCACCCTACCAACCAACCAACCAACAAACAAACAAACCAACCAACCAGCCAGCCAGCCAGCCAGCCAGCCAGCCACCAACCAACCCACCCACCCACCAACCCAACCAACCAACCAACCAACCAACCAACCGACCAACCAACCAACCAACTAACCAACAAACAAACAAACATCCAAACCACCACCCACCCATCCAGCCACCCGTTCACCCACCAACCAACTAACCAACCAACAAAACAAAACAACCAACGCGGGCCTGGTCAGTCTATAAGGATATAACCGTATTGTCAGTTTAAGTTGATTAAATTAAGGATAATCAACTGATAATGTCTCATGATAATAATTTCACGAGAATGCGTTAACGATTTTTTTGACAGCCTAATAACGTATTCGAGTAAAATATGTTTCATTTCATACATAACCAGTTGATGATTCTATTTATTGCATTCACTATAACCCCTTTTTATTCCTAAAATTGTGTATTTTGTCGTTTTCTATCGCCCCCGGCCCTTGAGAATATCGTGTATTGATACTAAGAAAATTTTCCTTTCAATAATTTCTAGTGACGATATCAAAACTTATTACACTATAGAATCCTAAGATTTCACAGCCTTGAATGCAATTACATGTATGCTTATTCTTCCCGACATTCTTTGAAAAATGGAGCAAAACCGGCATGAAGAGAAATCGCTAATTTCAAGTATGTAATGAATTAAAGGGTTTGTAAGGAGCGTAACGAACTACGAAACTTGATATTTCGGTCAACAAAAACGTTTTATATTCATAGGCCTTTAACAATTGTAGGGCCAACTTATTTGTCACCCGAACGGGGCCCGTTTTTCAGCCGGGCCACAATAAGAAACCAGTTCTTTGTTCCGACTGACAAGATGTTGCATGCCGTTTTCAAATTAAACCCGTTTTACGCGCATGTGCACGCGCAAAGCAAGGTATAATTTGGTTTAAACTATATTTTATTTCCAATAATTTACAGTTTATTCAATTTATAACAAATTTGAAAATTTTCCGGGATCGGAAAACAAGATACTTGCTTATATTAATTCCTTTCCCGGGGTATAATTTGAAAACGGTATGCAACATCTTTCCCTCTGGGTTTACTTAAAACTCTCTCATTTCATTGCGAAATCATTCACCTTGTCAATTTTTGATGATGTTAACTGTATATCACTCTATTCAACCCCACCACTGAACAGCTAGTCATAGGTAAAGAAGCAGATACGAAAGTAGAGTTTCTTTGAGTTTTGATTTGCTTATTTCACAATTGCTTCAGATCAGTGGGACGGGATCAGTCTAAGAAATAACTTGTATTGAGCAATTATTTCTTTCCACATTTCCTCTCTTTTGAGTCGTCTAGACGAGAAAATTCCAATGAGTATACATGATAAATATATAATACGTACTTAGTGTATTATATGAAAAAAAAATCTAACGAGGTTGGGAGAATTGAAAATTGTCGAGGCTCTGCCGAGACAATTATCAATTCTCACAACCGAGTTTGATATTTTTTCATACAAAACACTTAGTATGTATTATATTTATCTTATAACCTATATTTGTCTTGTTTTCGTCGGTGTTTCTAACTGAAATGCAAGTTTCTAAAAATAACTAACAATATATCATTGTTCTAAAAATAATTATGTGATATCATAAAAATATCATACAGGGTGTTATCATACGGATATTTGTATAGTTAAAAGATAAATCTAAAAGTATTTGATGAAAAGTAATGGTTCTAATAGCGATACAGCCAGGAACTTTTTATAAATGAGACCCGTCACGCCAAAAAAGGTCCACCAGTGAACTCTGTAGATTGAACATTTGGAAAAAGAGATTGGTTCCTTAAGAGGTCAGTGGGATGTCGAATTTAAGGAAGTGGCTGTGTAAAATTAGACAGCTTTCAACTGGAACTGAAGTTCGTACCGTTTTAAGTAACGCCCAAGCCGAACATATAAAGTAACTACCAAGCGACCGATCGCAGTAGGGCTCACAAATGCTACATGTATGATGCCACATGAGTTAAAATGGTACGAACTTAAGTTTTAGTCAAAAATGGCCTAGATCAATAAAATTTTCCGGCGAAATCGAATGATGTAATCAAAACGTCATATTGATACCTTAAAGCGTAATATTCGGTGATCCCGAAGTGTAAAGGCGACAATCGGGGAAAGTTGAAATCGGCCGATCCAGATATTGAGAGTTATGCAGATCCGGCATGGGTCCGTACAATGGTTTTCCTAGATCAAAAAATAGTTTAATTCTTCAAGTGTCGAGCCAAGTTGGCGTGCGCATTTGCGCAGTCTGACTATGTTTAACGCTTTACGAACAATTTTGATGGTCCCTTTTGTCTGACGGTGCGTGTATGTATAGGCAGACGGGTAGTAATTTAAGTTTTGGTTAAAGAGTTTATTTTATAGATCTAGTATGTTTTCAAACCGATGTTTCGTTCAACGACTTTACACTTAACCTACAATCATAAAGTCACAAGTCGGCTGTTACCAGTTGGGCGCCCTACGCAGCCACAACACATTCGCTTCCAACTCTCATGTGTACACATGTATACACATGGGTGAAGAGGAGCAACATGGAGTTAATTTTTTGCTTAGAAAAATACCCGTGGCCTGATCGAGATTTGATCCCGGGACCTTCTGATCACAAAACCATCGTCCTAACCACTGGACCATGGACTTCAAGTAGTAGATGAGAGGAGGTTTACAAATGGCAGATATAAATGTATTACGCACTTGCGTATTTGTGCCTTATAAAAGTTATACCCTGGTGAAAATTCGTCATTCTACTCTTTAATGTGAACCACTCTAGACCAAAGCTATCCCATTCATAGGCGTAGCAAGGATTTTGAAATTTGTACTCATTTCGAAGGCGACCACTAAAGAATAAATAGGATAAAGGCGATATGTAGACTGTGACTAAAGACTAATGCCCTTCACCCGCTCACTATTTATATGATTTGATCCTAGGTGAATAATCAAACATCGTAACTACAGCTTGAATAAGCTGTAGTTTCAATGTTATGATCATTCATCAGCGAGATTTTTCGAAAGAATATTTATTGTATTACGCAATTGCGTAATGTGCGTAATGAGAACTACGCACTTGCCATTGTCGTTTAGTAATGGGTCAAGGGGTGTAAAATGAAGCGCCAATAAATATCACGTTAGGTTCGCATGAATATAAGTTAACTCAATACACAGTAATTTTACATAACCTGTCGAAGAGAGCTAAATAAACACGGATTGTCACATGATGCTGAATTAATTAAGGTAAGCTCTGTTAATCTATTTTGACATTATTAAATGTGCGTTACGTTTCCGGTGAGCGATAAAAGCCTTGTAACTTCAGCTTGGATTACAAATGAACGATGATTTGACTGTCAACAGACCCGTATCGCGCATTAATTGTACAAAACATACATAGGCCTACATGTATTTTAGTTTGGGGCTTTTCTTGTTAGTATTTTCTTTCGATTTGTCGATCATGTTTGCGCTTGTGTCTATTTTTAGCTCGGCTGTTTTCGGAGACTACCAGAGGTAAAGTAACCATATTTGCGTCGCTGTTGTTGACGTTGGCGATAGAACAGCAGTTGGTGTTAGCGTGACAAACTTTAACATTTGTCATTTATCTGTGTTTTTTTAGCTTTATTCGCCATGACGCTGTGTCCGTCGTGCGTACGTCCGGTCGTAACCCCCCGTCAAAAAAAATCATCTTCTTAGAAACTACGAGAATGTTCTTTTGATGACCCCTTTTCAAAGTTGTTCGGGGATTTTCGATATAAAATGGGCGGGGGCTATTTCCATTATTCCATAAATGTTAATATATTACTTTAATCAGAATTTAAAATGGATATCAACCAAATTTCACCCAAGTTATCCTTTAGAGGCCCTTTATTAGACTTTAGAAATATTGACCAATATGTCTTTTTTGTGCGGAGGTCATTTTTCTAAATGTTTAAAGTATAGTGCAAAGTTTTGCATTTTTTTTCTCAAAATTCTACCGATGGATATTAATCAAATTTCCCTTAAGTGATTATTTGGTTGAGCCTTTATGAGACGAAAAAATATTGTGATCAGATGAAAATTATGTAGCCTATTTAGCAGACAGAGGTCAGTTTTCTTTAATGTTATTCATCGATCATGATTTTTTCTTTGGAGAAATATTTTAGCATATGACAATTAGAAAAACTTATTTACTTGAAATGAACATTCATTCATTCATTCATTCATTCATTCATTCATGCATTCATTCATGCATTCATTCATTCATTCATTCATTCATTCATTCATTCATTCATTCATTCATTCATTCATTCATTCATTCATTAGTTCATTCATTCATTCACTAGAATTCTCGTCTAATCATACCAGTAGATTCAGGCTTATGGAGAGAACCATCTTCTCACGCAGCTCTAATTTTAAGAAAAGTTAGCATGTGTCACCAACAAAACAAGGACTATCAAGACTATCAACAGGGATAACTGATTTTCTAAAAAGACTTACGCCCTTTTCAATTCAGATTCTTTGTGCAAAATCCAGCATCTGTTTATTTTCATGAATTGAATCAATATTCACTTATCATAACCTGAATTCGCGAATTCGAGAAATTCAATATTGAAGTTAATCGAGAAACAGGTTAACGTGGTGCCGGATTTATTCAGTAACAAAATTCTCTTTATTTTCTGTTAATGCATGAATGTAATCAGTTTTAGTTTTGTCAAACAAAAACTGTCGATTCTAAATCGCTTACTCGGATTCCTTCCACACACTGACTTTAACCATTTAAAAACGCCCCAAAAGGACTAATAAAAGATAAAATCACAATTACATTCAAAATATATAAATAGAAAAAAAAAAAAAAAACAAAAAAAAAAACAATCGCGATTTCACTGGCTTTATTGAAATTTTAAGCCTCTGATTGGTTTTGAAGAAACATGAAGCTATTTATAGAACCTGGATGCTTTTTTTAATAGTCAGGTAACAAATATCGCTATTTTTTCATTCTGAACAAAATAAGCGATGTTGGATTACTTGCCTTCAATTTCTCTCAAAACTCGCTCATCGCTCTCATTCCATTTTAATCCAAAATCATTTAAAAATCGTTCACGTTGTCACTTTCGCGATGTCATCAATTGTACAGCTAATTTATATATTGGCATTCTAAATGTTAAAAAATGGCTAAAAATAGCAGAAATACAGATAACAGGGGATCAAGTCTTTATATCTCTATGAAAGACTATCTTGTTGGTACTCATTTGAATCATTTTCACAAGACGATTCCGATTAGTATCCAAAAACAAAGGTTTTGTGCAAATAAAGACAAAATAATATTATTTGAAATCCAAAATATCCCCTCTATCTGAAGCTCTGAATAAGAAAGATTTTCGTTGCTTTCCTCTCGATGT
Organism: Fragum whitleyi; assembly: GCA_948146395.1. Lineage (NCBI taxonomy): Eukaryota > Metazoa > Mollusca > Bivalvia > Cardiida > Cardiidae > Fragum > Fragum whitleyi. Next base: position 42,922,899 of record OX411554.1, read on the forward strand.
CATTCGATCATGATAAATTAAAATGTTCGTTCTTACGGGCTTAAATGCTACGTTGGTGCTCAAAATGTAATGCTTAGCGATGTGTGCAGTACTCCCTTACACACATTTGATGATTTCGAACCTTAGATAGCTTAAGGTTACATATAAATTTAATGGGTATAATACAATTCCATTTTATCACGCTCCCGATGAAAAATCATTAAGAAGACATTGTTGGAAATAATGAAATTACATGTTATAATCCATTTCTTTCTTATCGACTAGATTTTCTTACCCAGAAGACAAAGTTTTGTAGAATTACAGTCTATGTTGTTCGAGCGACCACGCCCATTAAGCGATCATATTTATTTAGCGATCATTTTTAAAAACCCCTTCTTGAAACGAAAATATGTAAAATTGTAGATTTAATTGGTCTAAAAATAATGGCAAACCAATCATTCGCTGTTAAATACTCATTACCTTTGAGCCGATTCTGTTTGAGTTTTCAAAACATAGAATATTCGCAATAACACACCCTCTCCATCAAAATTATATTTCTAATTTGTAAACAAAACGTGTTTTAAGCAACCTTTCTCTTTGAGGGCCGATACTTGGTATTCCCGAAAGTGGTCTTTTAATACACATTTTACTGTTCATCAACTAAGAATTATCGTTTGGAACCCATTATCTTGCTTATGAATAAAGCAAAAAGAAAGATAATCTTATACTTAGTCATTCGTTAAAGCAGGTATTTCAAGGAGGTTCAAGAGGTTCAAATGTCTTTAAACAGCCTTTTGCCACATGGCAGGGATTTTTCTGCTATCTCCTAACTTTAGACAACTTCTCTGAAACTACTGCCTAGAATTTAACTAAATTGTACATGATGATCCTTGCGACACACACTCTCAGAGTTCTTCGTTAAATTCTGATCATGCGGATAACATGGGTGCTGTCGCGTCACTGGAAATGGCCCCCTTAGGTAAAATGTTGAAAATAACAGATCTTTTTCTCTATATCCAAAGGTAAGAATTCAACCAAACTTTACAGGAATTATACTTGAGCAATGCTCTCTCAGATTTCTTCAATAGATTTTGGTTGGGCCTGGTTATCGGCCCTATTGGCAGCAAAGTCCCAAAAAGAGGGGGGGGGGGCATTTTTTAGCTCACCTGGGCACGAAGTGCTCAAGGTGAGCTATTGTGATCGTACAATGTCCGTCGTCCGTCTTCAGTCGTCCGTCGTGCGTCGTACGTTGTGCGTTGTGCGTCGTGAGTCGTCCGTCGTCCACAATTTCTTTAAACATCTTCTACTCCAAAACCAGCCGGCCAATCTTGATGAAACTTGGCAGGGATGTTCCTTGGGCCAAGCCTTACCAACGTCGTACAAATAGATGAAATCCACCCTTAACTTTCCCTTTACCCATAACAAAAAGGGTGATAATAGGAAAATCTTCAAAAATCTTTTTCTCTAAAACCAGAAGGCAGACAGCTTTCATATTTGGTATGTAGCATCATCTAGTTTACATCTACTAAGTTTGTTAATATCAACCCCTTGGGCGTCACATGTGGGCTCCACCCGGGCGCAACCCTTTTTACATAGACTCAAAGAGCGAAAATCTTGAAAAAAAATCTTCTTCTCTGAAACTAGATGGCAGACAGGTTTCATATTTGGTATGTAGCATCACCAAGTGGGCCTCTACCAAGTTTGTTCATATCAAGACCCTAGGGTCATATTTGGGCTTTGCCCGGGCGCATCCATTTTAGCTCTTCTGAGCACGATGGGTAAAAAATGAAAATCATCAAAAATCTTCTTTTTTTCTGAAACAAGAAGGCAGACAGCTTTCATATTTAGTATGTAGCATAATCTAATGGGCCTCTACCAAGATTGTTCATATCAAGACCCCGGGGTCACATTTGGGCTCCACCCGGGCACATCCCTTTTTACATAGAATCAAAGAGCAAAATGGCAAATCCGTCTTGCTCTTGGCTGAAAGCATTCCATGGTATTGATCTTCTGTAGAAACTATCTCCTTTTTGACATCTGCCTATTTAATTAATGTGATGTCCCAGGGGTCAAAGAGACATAGGTGAGCGATCTAGGACGACCATGGTCCTCTTGTTCTGAAAGGAATTTTCAGATGTGTATTTTTGTTATCATGATTCTTGTACGTTCTTTTTTATGATATGATGCTGCGTTATTGAAAAGGGGCCTCTGTGATGTAATATTTCTGGCTGCTTGAATCGAATGAACCAACTGAGTTTATAAGGCTTTGCTATAGGTGTTTACTTTTGCCTAATAAAGATACAAGTAATACCCATGTTTTTTGTTCAAATACAATTATGAGTTTCCTAATACGGTTTTTGTCGTGACATACGATTTAAATTATAGAGGACTTTTACCAAGTTGTTTGGGGAAAAGGCCCCTGGCAGTCAATGTGGGGAAAAGTTATCGACCAAATGGCAAATTGGGATTTTTTATAACAATAAATATTTGGTTACATCTTCTTAGTAATTTCTCCAAAAACCTTTTCCTACCAGTTCTGAAAGTGGAAAGTGTCATTATTTAATGAATAAGTTAAAAATCACGTTGGATAAATTAATGATGTATTAAAAAAAAGCTTCAGTAAAGTTTGGAAATTTAATTCAATATTTTCTATTTTAATGGATTGGGAATATTTTTTAAAATTGGGGAAAATTTGGAGCCTTTTCAATCTGGAATGGGACCTATTTTAGTCCCCTGAGAGATAGATAAAAAAAGCTCGGTTCTACTTGAATTAGCAACACTTTGAATTGACAAAACGAAGAATATTGGAATAATTTTGGAACTAAACTGAATGAGTGAGTGGAGAGAGTTTTGAGAGAAATTAAGGGAGTAAATCCGAAATCAATCGCTGATTTTGTAAAAAACAAAATTAACGACATTTGTTACTGACTCCTTTAATGAAATATTACATCCATACAGATCCTATAAATAAGTTTTTGTGTAATCACTTATACGCTTTCACTATTCAATTAAGTCAGGAAATCGCACTTTTTCTAGCGTTTTTTTTATGTAAGTTTTTATCCTAGCTTTTTTGTGAGTTTGGAACGCTTATGAATGGTTTCAGTGAGAGTTTGGAATGATTGAATGGAGCGCTGAGTGAGCGATTTAGAACGGTTTAGATCGAAATGGTTGTCAATTTCACAATGTTATTAACTGTATCAATTTCTTGAAAATATGTTGGAATGAACGATTTCTTTAAATGATTTTTATTTCTTTTTCATTACAGAAAGTGACTAACATCCTCCGGTAGATAGAATGATATCGTTTATCAAAAGGCTGATCCTTTACTTTTATATCTTAATAACACGATACAGACAGAGATATAAAGTATTAAGCCATCTCATCCGCCATGCCCGTCCTCAAAGACATGTGTTATTTGAAAGCCCAACTCTACCAGACGCAGTAGATGATAAATACGTAGTCCCAGATGGGTGGTCAGAAATACATTCATTTGTGGCATTTGATAGAAATGGAGCATGCTTTGTTTGCAACAATGTAAATGGTTCAAAAAGGGAACTATATATCAATGTACCAGCCGAAGGAACCTTTATGTACACTGAGAAAGAAGATGAAGAAGAAAACACTGACGACGGAATATTTATTCACAAACGGAGATTGAAATGCAATGTCGTAGATCCAATGACAAAATGGGAATTATCATATAGAGGACATATAAAAAAAGTAACAACTGCGAAAGGAACAACTAATCGGAGTTTCGTAAATTTTCACTTTTATTGGAGAGGATATCGCGATCCATACGATTATTGGCTATCAATGTCAGCCTGGCAGCTTGCCATCGAATGCTCAAAGCTCCGATTTCCTGATTCATTGGAACTTTTGTCGAATAAATCTTTGTGGTTCGAACAGTGGGGTGAACTGCGAGGAACTGTTCAGATTGAAGATAGGGAGTATAAATTTCGAATGCCTTCATGTCGCGAGAGAAAATTCATACCGAAAGAGTCGGTAGAACTAAAGATTTTACGAGTTTCATCTGAGTATCACGAGATCGACGGCATCGCTCATAAATATGGACACAAGTCACTAGAATGGAAAGACGGAAGTAAGCTCCAATTTGGCCATGTATTATTTCCGTCACTCGAATCTTACACAACAAACTATAAAAAACAAAATAATAGCAATGTCTTGATTTGTTTTCGGGGTAAAAAAGTGAGAGCCTCTGAACAATTTAGAAGAGACATAATTCAGACAGAAGATACCTCTATAGATTATACCAGTTACATTTTAGATAATAGATCAGCATCTGGAATAACATATGAAATCAAACCTAGCTTCACGTTTAAAGATGCAAAAGCACAAAGACGAGGTCCAGAACAAAAACAGGATCTTAGTGGAGAAAAGCCCTTAGTCTTGGAAATATCAGATCCTTTGTGTAAAAATTCGGATCTTGTCGGTTCAAAGGCCGCTAACCTAAACGCGTTGATAAATTTTGGAGTTACTGTACCTCCTGCAATTTGCATCACAACAAAATTGTTCGAACTTATCTTAAAAAGCAATAAGAAAATAGCGGAGTCTGTAAATCACATATTAGATATGATTAAAGCAAAGGAGTTTGAACGTTTAAAGGAAGCTTGTGATTTTACCTGTCAAGAATTCGCTAATTACGAGATGGGCCCGCAGATAGAGGACAAGATAATCAGAAAGGTTGTGAAACTACGATCACTGGAAGAGAGAGGTGTTGCAGTAAGGTCATCTGCTATTGGTGAAGATGGAGAAGTACTATCAGCCGCTGGTCAGATGGATACAATTCTCAGCGTGAAAAGTAAGGATCAGCTAATTGATGCAATCAAAAAGTGTTGGGCATCATATTTTTCATACCAAAGCGTAGAGTACCGTCGTCAGAACGGACAGTTGATTGTAGAAGGAATGGGAGTTATAATACAGGAGATGGTTCAATCAGAAGTATCAGGCGCCATGATGACAAACGATCCCCTGACAGGCCGCGAGGATAGAATCGTTGTCAGCTCTTGTATTGGACTTGGCGAGAACGTTGTGTCTGGAAAAGTCGATGTCGATACATTTATCATTGAAGCTCAAGAAAACGGACATTTTGAAATGCTTCAAAAGATTGTGGGTAAAAAGATAAGCAGTCGTGAGGGTCCGAAAGAGTTAGTGGACAGGATTAGCCTTTCTGAATTCTGGATAACCAGTATTTGTTCGGTTGGAAAATCGATCGAAATGAAATTCAAAAAGGAACTTGAGATCGAGTGGGCTATAGAAAATGAAACTTTGTACATTCTACAAGCCAGGCCAATAACTTCAAGCGATATAGAAAAGGACGAAGATTTGTTTCATGAATTTGATACGCCTCAAGGAGGAGAAAGAGACTTGTTAACGACCTGCAACATTCAGGAAATGATGCCAGGTGCATCGACACCTTTAACTAGGTCGTATTTTGTAGATGCAAATAATTGGGGATTTTATTACGTTTTCTTTTACGCTAAGGACGGACGAGAAAAGCTTAACCATCTGTCAGGATTGGTTTTGTCGTACGGAAACAGTTATTTTCTAAATATGGAACACCTGTATGTTATGGCTGTAAACGGTTTTGGGGGCTTGAAAGCAAAAATATTTGTGGACATTGACTCGGTTGGTGAAGAGTGTACGGAAAGTACGACCGAAGATATTTTGAATTTCAAGGGAACAGCCTTAAATACTTTCACAGAATTTCTCAAATGCACAGTTGTACAAAACTTTGTCCATGCACCTCGGATCATCAGAGAGTTTCATGAACTAGAGGATTCAATGAATACGTTTTCAATAGACTCAGGCTCAAATGATTCAAAAACCCTTTACGAAGAAATAACGTCGGAAAGATTCAAGTTACGTCAGATATGGAAGATTTATTTTCAGCTCCTAAACAACCAGTCCGTTGCAATCGTCAAGAATATTTTGATGGGCGGCTTGCCAAACTTCACTAGAGACAACCAAGAGGATATCGCAATGCTACTTACTGGATCTGGAGCAATGAGTTCTGACGTCCCCAAGGCAATAACAAGACTTGCTAAAACAATTGAGTCTAAAGGACTTTCGAAAAGTATTCTTGAAGCACGCGATGAAGAAGGTATGACTATTCTTTGTCAAGATGAAGAAACGCGTAAATCTGTTGCTGAATTCATGACGAACCACGGTCATAGAGGAATTCGAGAGGCCGAGTTGATGGAAAAGAGTTGGTCACAAGATCCTGTGAAGTTGATTAAATCTTTGAAAAGTATTTTATCTCAAGATGCTGCTTATCGAGATTATGAAACGGACCATAAAGAATTTCCTATAGCGGATGCAATGAAGGGTTTGAAAACAAAGTTGAATCCGATTGCAAAGTGGTTTATAGAAAAGGTATTTCTCCCAAAGGCTCGGAATAATGTGCTAGACAGAGAAAGGGGCAAGTCCTTTGTTCTGAAAATATTCGAGGCATTCAAAAAGGCTTATTGGTCGCTTGGAGACATTATGGTTAGGGAAGGAAGAATACCGGATGACAAACTTATTTTCTTTTTGACTCATCGCGAAATAGGCGAGTTAATTAATACAAGAAATCCTAAGCTGATCCGTAAAGCGAAGCTGAGATTGAAAATATACCCACAACAACAAGCGGCTAAGTACGAACGTTTGAGTTTTGAAATCCCTAAACTTAAAAATTTTGCAGCAGATACTACTGAACCCCTGGGAATATCCGAAACTATCGAGGGACAGCCAATGGGTAATGGTGAAGCAACTGGGCGTGTTTGCGTGATTATGAAAGAAGAAGATGTTTCGATGATCCAAAAGGGAGACGTTATGGTTTGTCAGTATACGGATGTTGGCTGGTCGCCATATTTTCCTCTGATAAGTGGACTTGTCACTGAAATCGGGAGTATTTTATCTCATGGCGCAACTGTCGCTAGGGAATGTGGTATACCGTGTGTGGTTAACGTAACAAACGCAACAAGATTACTAAAAACTGGTGACATGGTGCGAATCAATGGATCCAAGGGAACAATAGAAAAGATTTCTGAAATCTCTTTGTAAAATAATGGTCATTCCAAATTTTGTTTTTCCAAATATTTTAAATCCATAGGCTGTGTAGATTTTATAAACAGATTTAAGATTTACTCAAAACAAGTATTTAAGTGCTTTCTGAAATGAAATAAATGCAACAGTAAAAAAGGAAAAGTATTGGCGGTGAGAATTACATAATTAATTAGTATTAGATCGGATAAAAGAGCCCTGCATCCAGAATAACAAAACGTGGTAAACTGTTTGCACATTATATCTCGCTTTGCACGCGCACTTGCGTGCAAAGCGGGGTATAAGTTGCAGACAAATTGCCACGTTTTGCTATCCTGAACGCATACCTGATTGCATTGACAACCCGCCCTGTATTCAGGATGAAAACGTTAGCAAAGCGTTTTCGAAATAAAACCTCGCTTTGTACGTATGAGCACATGCACCTGCACTGGTCAAAACGTCAGCGGGCATTGCCAAGGTGACGGTTCCGTCGTGCGTGAATTTGTATGTCTGTCCGTGCGGTCGTATGTCATTTGTAAACTGGTACTTGGTCATTTTTAGCTCCACTGGCTGAAGGCCACTGGGGCTATTGTCATGGCGTTGTGTCCGTCGTGCGTCCGTCCGTCCGTGCGTGCGTGCGTGCGTCCGGTCGTAAACTTTTCTTTAAAAATCTTCTCCTCAGAAACTACTGGATGGATTTCAACCAAACTTCACAGGAATGATCCTTGGGTGACCCTCTTTCAAAGTTGTTCAAGAAATTTTGATCCAATGAAAAACATGGATTTAATGGGAGTGGCTAATTTCCAAATATGGTAAAAAGTGAGTTTTCTCATATTCTAATCAATGGATACCAATTAAATTTTACATGAATGATCCTTGGGTGACCCTTTATCAGTCTACAAAAAATCATTGTGATCGGATGGAAAATATGCATTTTATGGGCGGAGGTCATTTCTCTATATGATATATATTGGAAACTTTGAAAATCATTTTCTCAGAATGTAATCGATGGATATCAACCAAATTTTACTGGAATGATCCTTGAGTCACCCTTTATCAGTGTACCAAAAATCATTGTGATCGGATGGAAAATATGCTTTTTATGGGCGGAGGTCATTTCTCTTTATGTTATATAGTGGAAACTTTGAATATCATTTTCTCAGAATGTAACTGATGGATATCAACCAAATTTTACTGGAATCTTTCTTGAGTGACCCTTTATCAGTCTACAAAAAATCATTGTGATCGGATGAAAAATATGCATTTTATGGGCAGAGGTCATTTCTCTATATATTATTTAGTGGAAAATTTGCAAATCATTTTCTCAGAATCTAATTTTTGGATATCAATCAAATTTCACTGGTATGATTCTTGAGTGACCCTTTATCAGTGTACCAAAAATCATTGTGATCGGATGGAAAATATGCATTTTATGGGTGGAGGTCATTCCTCAATATGTTACATAGTGGAAACTATGAAAATCATTTTCTCAGAATGTAACTGATGGATATCAATCAATCTTTTTTGGTATGATCTTTGGGTGACCTATTATTATGTTATCATTGTCAACATCAGTAGAACCCCAAATATCTAAAAATCTAGTCAAAACATTTATTTGCTTTTACAAGAATTTCAAGCCTGTGGAGCGACTCAAGCCATTCATGGCTTTCTAGTTCTATTTAAAAACAAAAGGGTGAATTTCAATAAACATTTCTGAGTAACGTTCCTTTATTTACCTCATTAAAGATTCTTTAAAAGAAATCATCGATTGAAAATCACGGCTTCACTGGGCATGGCTTATTTCTATATATGGTAAACATGATGAATCTTATTAAACCAACAATAAGTTATTAATTTGATTGGAATTCAATTTCTCATCAATGTTCTAAGGGTAGATCTCAAATAATGTTTTAGAATATACTGTGAGTTGCTTTTCTTATTTATAATTGCCTTATTCTCATATGTATAATTATGAGGAAATTCAGGCCTGATTGAAGCGAATCGGTACTCAAACGCCTCTATCAAATATTTGTGACCTGTCACGTGAAAAGGGACCTTCTAGGAACTCCGTAAAACAAACGATTGAAAAGGAATTGGTTCTAGTACAGACAAACCAGAGGTCTCATTTAAGAAATTCTCACACGGTAAGTTAGATTGATTATTCTAGATTCAGAAAACTGGTAGAGTGCGAAAAGTTTCGTCCCAAGTCAGTCTGCGCAGTCTGCGCAGTCTGACTAGGGTCGATATTTCACGCACTACCCAGATGGTCCCATTTTGCGTGACGGGTCACATATGTTTAGTAACATCGATAAATTGACACGGTTAAAGATTTGGGGATGAAATGGAATGAGTTGAAGTCACGAGTATTGAAAGAAATTGAGGGTAGTTATGTAATAAAACATTTTACAATTAGGTTGAACACCATTATTTTATGCAGGGATAAATGATTTTCAAAATTTCCTTTGTATATCATACATGTATATAGAATTGTCCTTCGGGCTTTCTGTTCCTTTAATGGCATATCTACTCATGCTGGAGAATGCTTTGGTCAAGTTATTTTAAAATCTATCCATATATGTAGGTATTATCCGGACAAACTCATTTTCACGAAAGATCTTAAGGTGTGACCATGACCTTTGAGAGATCCAATTTTTTCGTCGAATGCCACGTGTACTCACGGCGGAAAAATAATTGTGCCAACTTATTTTGAATGCCATCCATTTATTTGTAGAAATATGGTCCGGATACGCTCAATTTTTAGCTCCACTGGCTGAAAGCCACTGGGGCTATTGTCATGGCGTTATGTCCGTCGTGCGTCCGTCCGTCCGTGCGTCCGTGCGTCCGTGCGTGCGGTCGTAAACTTTTTCTTTAAAAATCTTCTCCTCAGAAGCTACTGGATGGATTTCAACCAAACTTCACAGGAATGATCCTTGGGTGACCCTCTTTCAAAGTTGTTCAAGAAATTTTGATCCAATGAAAATCATGGATTTAATGGGCGTGGCTAATTTCCAAATATGGTAAAAAGTGAGTTTTCTCATGTTCTAATTGATGGATACCAATAAAATTTTACATGACTGATCCTTGGGTGACCCTTTATCAGTCTACCAAAAATTATTTTGATCAGATGAAAAATATGCATTTTATGGGCGGAGGTCATTTCTCTATATGTTGTATAGTGGAAACTTTGAAAATCATTTTCTCAGAAACTAACTGATAGATATCAACTTAATTTTACATGATTGATCCTTGGGTGACCCTTTATCAGTCTACCAAAAATTATTGTGATTAAATGAAAAATATGTATTTTATGGGCAGAGGTCATTTCTCTATATGTTATATAGTGGAAACTTTGAAAATCATTTTCTCAAAAACTAACAGATAGATATCGACCAAATTTTACATGAATGATCCTTTGGTGACCCTTTATCAGTCTACAAAAAATTATTGTGATCGAATGAAAAATGTGTATTTTATGGGCGGAGGTCATTTCTCTATTTGTTATATAGTGGAAACTTTGAAAATCATTTTCTCAGAATGAAATTGATTGATATCAACCAAATTTGACAGGAATGATCCTTGAGTGATTCTTTATCAGTCTATTAAAAGTGTTTGTGCTCGGATGAAAAATATGTATTTTATTGGCGGAGGTCATTTCTCTTTATGTTATTATAGTGGAAACTTTGAAAATCATTTCAACATAAATAGAACCCAAAATATCTAAAAAATCTAGTCAAAACTTTGATTACAAGAATTGCAAGCCTGTGGAGCGACTCAAGCCATTCATGGCTTTCTAGTTTACTGTTTTTGCCTTAAGCTGTGACAATGAAGGAGTAGTGGTCCGGACAAATTTTGACGGACTTACGAACTAAGGCACTTTCGCACATATACACCAATTTGTTATAGTAACAACAGTCTCGTTCACGCGAAGTAGGCTCGAGAAAAAACAAAAAAATTAATGAATTTTACATATTAATCATTAAAAGGTATTTTCTTTTCTAGATAGATTGATGATATTTTTCCCACAGAAGAATTGTTTTATAATCCGGGTTTTGTCTTGATTGTTAGCAAAACACATACATCTTTCATCAGTTGCACCTTGCATTGGTTATGGCCATGACACACTTGGTTGCGCATCAGATTTCCAATTATGAGGTTCGGTGTTCTAACCTTGGTCAAAGCACGCATCCTTTCCCTATAAGTGGACAATTACAAAACCAGGATTATGAAACAATCGCCTGTGACAACGCTATTTTGAAAACTTGAGCGAATAAGCAGAATTGAGTTACCCTCTCTTTTTATTTCATGAAAAATTTACACAAGTAACTCATTCAATTTCATTCCCAAATAATTCCAGAATGAACTACCTCGCCAATTTCACGATGTTACAATGTAGTATCTGGAATCATTTAAAGGACGTTCATTCATCCGGTTTTGAATTTTTTCGCCTTTTTAAAAAAATGTTTGCGTCTGTGCAATCGTTTTTAGACTATGTATGCGAATTAAAACAAAGTTTTGGGATACATGCGTAAACAGAAATAAAAAAAAACACTAAATTTTAGGGAATTTCCCAAATTTTGGTATATTCAAGGAAAACGACATGTACCCCCAATTTCTACTGTTACGAGAGGAAGGAAATAAAACTTATGGAATAGGTAAAAACCCCTTCAAATTTGAGGTTAATTTGGTTAATTCAAACCAAGGATTAAAGGATAAAATAAATTCGGTATTCCATGACCACTCATTCAATATTCTCTATTTATATGAACATCACTTCACGTACACCTTATTAGCATGTTCATCATTTCTAATGATAACAACGTATAATGGTTAAATTACATCTTTAAAAGATGTGGTAACAAATGTTTAAAAAAGTACATGTACAAAAATCACAGGCATACAAAGACTAATACAACAAGAAAAAGCTAGGGGGAGATATGAGTTGGCATAAAGGTAGGTTTCGGAACCGCAGTCATAGCGCAGTTGGAAGGTCCCGAGTTTGATCCCCAACGGCGGCACTCATTTTTTCCGACTTTTTTTCTTCCACCAATGGTTCGACCTGTACCCCAATCGTAGACATATGTGGAATAGCAGCTTGAGGCTAGGAAAGAATGTAATGGTAGTATTGGTGTGAGAAATACCAGGAATCCATTGATGGGTGCTCCAGCCGATGCGATATAACTGAAAAATGTTGAAAGCGGCACAAAACCCCATTCAAACAAACAAAATGTTCTGCAAATTTGATTAGATAGACACAACCGATCTTATTAATGCTTTGAAAATCGGGTTTTAAGAAAGGTTTAACAGTGGAATAAATACGAGCGAACTTCTTGAAGTTTGGGATGACTAAGGTTAAACTGTTACGCCGGTGCTAGGTGGCGATTCGAATTGGTACCCATAGCATTTGGCCTGAAAAGGACATAAGGATTTAGACAGTAAAGGCTTCTTCTAACCTAGTTGATGCTCGCTATTCATAGTGAGTTGAAGGGTGTAAAACAAATTTAATAACCATGTCATGTAAGTTTGGCGTGATTTGAAATACATCAATAATCAGTATTTTTACATTATACCTAGCGGAAGGAGATGCATAAACAGGGATAATCAAAGGATGCTGGTTTAAAACGGAGGTAACCATGATGTATTACTTATCTAATTTTCACGGTTTTCGTTGTTGTTTTAAATGGTCGACGTCGCACACAATGTGTCATTTCAACTTAGATAATAGCGATATTTCTTTTTTTGCGGTCCAGTGGCGGAATCAGTTCGAGAATGTTTGTTGAAATAATTTAAGCTGTATGTTAGTCTTGGGGGTTACAAATTTGTTCCTACCGCTTGTTGTTAGAGTGATAGGCTAATAGTTCATTTTCGATGGTTCTTTTTAACGTGCTCGAAGTAAAGCACGATCACACGGGGCATCGGTTTAACGCCTGCGAATGCGTAAGCCAGGGAATAGAACCTACGAAATCGACCTTCAATTCTTTTGAAGTCAGATACCCTACGGACTGAGCTAATCGGGTAAACAACAACAACAACAACAACAAAAAAGAAACCTTGGCGGGTGACATTGACCTTTGTGTAAATAACCGTGTATCGGCTAGCGTACATGTAATGTCGTAAATTCATGTCTTAAGTTTGTCCACCAATAACGAGAAAAATTGAAACCGGACCGATGTGGTGAAGCTTCTGTAGACTCCGGTTTACTCGTTTTTCGGTTTTACAAAACGATTCCGGTTTTATTATCGTCATCCTAGCAGTACTTAAATTTCGTTACAATGTATAGGCACTAACGACATTTAAGTACCGATATGACGTATTCAGTGACGGATTTTCTACGTTTTTTTCATCTACTACCTTTATAAAGGAAAAAGAGACCACACGTAAAACAAGGGTGATGCTAAATTCGCGATTTTTCATTAGGGCGGTCTACCTTAAATGATTATTGAACACAAAATGGGTTGAAGTTACGTACGTTTTTTTAGCTCCACTGGCTGAAAGCCACTGGGGCTATTGTCATGGCGTTGTGTAAATAGGTAAATACCGTAAAAAATTTTTCAGTGGGGTCACGCCCTAAATAGCGCAAGTTTCCGGGAAATTACTTCGGGCACTTGCGATATCGAGGGCTTAGAGCAAAAACATAGTATGCATCTATACCGTGTATACACACATACTTTGTTAAGCTCTAGGCCCTCGATATGCATTCGCGGATCATCAATACGTACGATTAAATTTTGCTACTTCTCTTTGTATTTTAAAGGGGACTTTAAATGTCTTCTCATTATAAAGAATTCTAGTATCACGCCATTTACAAATTCTAGAGGAGAGAAGTCTTGAGAAATACTAAATTGAACCTAAATGGGCACTACTTTATTTCGAAGCTATCAAGAACCCACAGGGAGTTCCCTACGTAGTTTCACTGGTGAACGAAAACGTTCACCAAAAATGGGGTAAAACCAGTCTTAAATCTTTATTTCACAAGAAACATCTATATTGTGGATACTCGTGTGAATTGTTTCAATGAGCCGATTCCAATGAGTAACTACAACATAAGGGTTTGTGCTATGATAATTAAATACGAAAATCCAAAATACCCCCCCCCCCCCCCCTATCTGCATCTCTGCTTAATAAATGCAGATTTGGTGTCTGGGAGAATGTGACGTGACTGAGGTCAATGGGCGGTGCCAATGATGCTCCTATTTCAACCGCGTTATAGCGAAGTTGGCAGTGAATCGGACTATCATTCAAAGGGTCCCGGGTTCGATTCCCGACGGCGGCACTCATTATTTCCGACTATTTGTCTTCCACCAATGGGTTAATAATCGTAGACCCAATAAGACCTATATGGGCTAGCAGCTGGAGAGTAGGAAATGATGTATTGGTAGTACTTGTGTGAGAAAGATACCCTACGGACTGAGCTAATCGGGTAAACAACAACAACAACAACAACAAAAAAGAAACCTTGGCGGGTGACATTGACCTTTGTGTAAATAACCGTGTATCGGCTAGCGTACATGTAATGTCGTAAATTCATGTCTTAAGTTTGTCCACCAATAACGAGAAAAATTGAAACCGGACCGATGTGGTGAAGCTTCTGTAGACTCCGGTTTACTCGTTTTTCGGTTTTACAAAACGATTCCGGTTTTATTATCGTCATCCTAGCAGTACTTAAATTTCGTTACAATGTATAGGCACTAACGACATTTAAGTACCGATATGACGTATTCAGTGACGGATTTTCTACGTTTTTTTCATCTACTACCTTTATAAAGGAAAAAGAGACCACACGTAAAACAAGGGTGATGCTAAATTCGCGATTTTTCATTAGGGCGGTCTACCTTAAATGATTATTGAACACAAAATGGGTTGAAGTTACGTACGTTTTTTTAGCTCCACTGGCTGAAAGCCACTGGGGCTATTGTCATGGCGTTGTGTCCGTCGTGCGGTCGTCCGTCCGTCGGTCCGTGCGTGCGTCCGGTCGTAAACTTTTCTTTAAAAATCTTTTCCTCAGAAACTACTGGATGAATTCAACCAAACTTCACAGGAACGATCCTTGGGTGACCCTCTTTCAAAATTGTACAAGAAATTTTGATCCAATGAAAAACGTGGATTTAATGGGCGTGGCTAATTTCCAAATATGGTAAAAAGTGAGTTTTCTCAGATTCTAATTGATGGATACCAATTGAATTTTACATTAACGATCCTTTGGCGACCCTTTATCAGTCTACCAAAATTTATTGTGATCAGATGAAAAAATATGCATTTTATCAGCGGAGGTCATTTCTCTTTATGTTATATAGTGGATACTTTGAAAATCATTTTCTCAGAATGTAATTGATGGATATAACCCAAATTTCACTGTAATGATCCTTGCGTGACCCTCTATCAGTCTTACGAAAATTATTGTGATCTGATGAAAAATATGTATTTTATGGGCGGAGGTCATTTCTCTATATGTTATAAAGTGGAAACTTTGAAAATCAATTTCTCAGGGTGTAATCGATGGATATCAACCAAATTTCACTGAAATGATCCTTTAGTGACCCTTCATCAGTCTACCAAAAATTATTGTGATCGGATGGAAAATATGTATTTTATGGGCGGAGGTCATTTCTCTATATGTTATATAGTGGAAACTTTAAAAACCATTTTCTCAGAATGTAATTGATGGATATGAACCAAATTTCACTGGAATGATCCTTGAGTGAACTTCTATCATGCAGCAAAAAATTAATGTCATTGGATGAAAAATATGTCTTTTAAGGGCAGAGGTCATTTCTCTATATGTTAAATAGTGGAAACTGAAATTCATTTCAACATCCGTAGAACCCAAAATTTCTTAAAATCTAGGCAAACCTAAGATTTGCTATTTCAAGCCTGTGGAGCGACTCAAGCCATTCATGGCTTTCTAGTTTCTTTGTAAATTTATGACAGACAGACATATTGACAGTGGAATGATATTTCATCAACGATATCATTGGTGAGTGGGCGACACTGAGTATAGTTTCTCAGTTTAATTGGCTATCCTTAAGTAAAAGAGAATTAAGAGACTGCATATATGCCAATCAAATATACGCTTATTTTTTAAAGGACTCGATTAAATTGGTGTGGCTTTTGGCCTCCGTCATTTGTCCGCCACTTGATTTAAAAAAAATCTTTGTATGCTATAAAGACGTCGTAGCTAACTATAGTAACGAATCTTAGGGTCGCCTACCATCCATTCACTTTTTGCATGTACATGTCCACATATTTAAGGTAGTGGAACCATAATTGTCCTGCAACAATTCGGAACTCATGATATTTCAAAGTGTTAACCGAGGTTTACGAATAGAAATCAGTAGGAAACTTCGGTTGTAAAACTTCGGAACTTCCGACACGTTGCAAGACTATTACGGGTCCGCTACCTTAACAGCTGCACAGATAATCAAAGCACTAAACGTGCTGATGGTGAACGTCTCTGTTCGCATGGTAAGGTGATAGATATATGAAAAAAATACATGTTATATAAATGTTATATTGTAGAAACTTTGAAAATCATTTTCACAGAATGTAATTTATGAATTTCAATCAAATTTCATTGGTACGTTCATTGAGTGACCCTTTATCAGTCCACCAAAAATTATTTTGATAGGATGAAAAATATGGATTTTATGGAGGTCAGTTCTCTATATGTTATATAATGGTAACTTTGAAAATCATTTTCTCAGAATGTAATTGATAGATATCAACCAAATTTCACTGGAATGGTCTTTGAGTGATCTTTTATCAGTGTATCAAAAATGTTTGTGATCGGATGAAAAATATGGATTTTATGGGCGGAGATCATTTCTCTATATGTTATATAGTGGAAATTTTGAATATCATTTTCAATATCAGTAGAACCCCAAATATCTAAAAATCTAGTCAAACGTTTTATTTGCTTTTATAAGAAATTCAAGTCTGTGGAGCGATTCAAGCCATTGATGGCTTTCTAGTTCATTTTGCCCTGGCAGGGCGGAGCTTTAGTAACGGGTAAGGGTAAATCAGCTGTTATTCATGATTACTTACTTCTACAGAAAGTCGACATAAACAACTTGAAAGCTTAAGTTAAGGTTGGTAACCAAAATGTCGTAACTACAACTTGTCTAAGCTTAAATAAGAAGATTTGGTAACCAAACGACGAAATGTGTTCACTTTTTTTTGAGCATGTGAATCCTTTTTTGTTTTTTGACTGAGTTATTTGCACACGTAAACAATAATTGCCTTCTAACTTTTGAAATAACTACAAATATTGAAAAGTAACCTTGCCAAATTACGTCACGGCTAAGCCACGTCATGCCTGTTGAATAGTATCACAGATTCGCGCTCATTTAACCTCGGCGCGATTGCATACTGATTATAAACATGTCATCGCGCGTAATGATAGAAATACGAAACGCATTCGTAGTTCATGAATACTGGTTGACATTTATAATGCTTACAACGTGTATAGGTAAATACCGTAAAAAATTTTTCAGTGGGGTCACGCCCTAAATAGCGCAAGTTTCCGGGAAATTACTTCGGGCACTTGCGATATCGAGGGCTTAGAGCAAAAACATAGTATGTATCTATACCGTGTATACACACATACTTTGTTAAGCTCTAGGCCTTCGATATGCATTCGCGGATCATCAATACGTACGATTAAATTTTGCTACTTCTCTTTGTATTTTAAAGGGGACTTTAAATGTCTTCTCATTATAAAGAATTCTAGTATCACGCCATTTACAAATTCTAGAGGAGAGAAGTCTTGAGAAATACTAAATTGAACCTAAATGGGCACTACTTTATTTCGAAGCTATCAAGAACCCACAGGGAGTTCCCTACGTAGTTTCACTGGTGAACGAAAACGTTCACCAAAAATGGGGTAAAACCAGTCTTAAATCTTTATTTCACAAGAAACATCTATATTGTGGATACTCGTGTGAATTGTTTCAATGAGCCGATTCCAATGAGTAACTACAACATAAGGGTTTGTGCTATGATAATTAAATACGAAAATCCAAAATACCCCCCCCCCCCTATCTGCATCTCTGCTTAATAAATGCAGATTTGGTGTCTGGGAGAATGTGACGTGACTGAGGTCAATGGGCGGTGCCAATGATGCTCCTATTTCAACCGCGTTATAGCGAAGTTGGCAGTGAATCGGACTATCATTCAAAGGGTCCCGGGTTCGATTCCCGACGGCGGCACTCATTATTTCCGACTATTTGTCTTCCACCAATGGGTTAATAATCGTAGACCCAATAAGACCTATATGGGCTAGCAGCTGGAGAGTAGGAAATGATGTATTGGTAGTACTTGTGTGAGAAAGATACCCTACGGACTGAGCTAATCGGGTAAACAACAACAACAACAACAACAAAAAAGAAACCTTGGCGGGTGACATTGACCTTTGTGTAAATAACCGTGTATCGGCTAGCGTACATGTAATGTCGTAAATTCATGTCTTAAGTTTGTCCACCAATAACGAGAAAAATTGAAACCGGACCGATGTGGTGAAGCTTCTGTAGACTCCGGTTTACTCGTTTTTCGGTTTTACAAAACGATTCCGGTTTTATTATCGTCATCCTAGCAGTACTTAAATTTCGTTACAATGTATAGGCACTAACGACATTTAAGTACCGATATGACGTATTCAGTGACGGATTTTCTACGTTTTTTTCATCTACTACCTTTATAAAGGAAAAAGAGACCACACGTAAAACAAGGGTGATGCTAAATTCGCGATTTTTCATTAGGGCGGTCTACCTTAAATGATTATTGAACACAAAATGGGTTGAAGTTACGTACGTTTTTTTTAGCTCCACTGGCTGAAAGCCACTGGGGCTATTGTCATGGCGTTGTGTCCGTCGTGCGGTCGTCCGTCCGTCGGTCCGTGCGTGCGTCCGGTCGTAAACTTTTCTTTAAAAATCTTTTCCTCAGAAACTACTGGATGAATTCAACCAAACTTCACAGGAACGATCCTTGGGTGACCCTCTTTCAAAATTGTACAAGAAATTTTGATCCAATGAAAAACGTGGATTTAATGGGCGTGGCTAATTTCCAAATATGGTAAAAAGTGAGTTTTCTCAGATTCTAATTGATGGATACCAATTGAATTTTACATTAACGATCCTTTGGCGACCCTTTATCAGTCTACCAAAATTTATTGTGATCAGATGAAAAAATATGCATTTATCAGCGGAGGTCATTTCTCTTTATGTTATATAGTGGATACTTTGAAAATCATTTTCTCAGAATGTAATTGATGGATATAACCCAAATTTCACTGTAATGATCCTTGCGTGACCCTCTATCAGTCTTACGAAAATTATTGTGATCTGATGAAAAATATGTATTTTATGGGCGGAGGTCATTTCTCTATATGTTATAAAGTGGAAACTTTGAAAATCAATTTCTCAGGGTGTAATCGATGGATATCAACCAAATTTCACTGAAATGATCCTTTAGTGACCCTTCATCAGTCTACCAAAAATTATTGTGATCGGATGGAAAATATGTATTTTATGGGCGGAGGTCATTTCTCTATATGTTATATAGTGGAAACTTTAAAAACCATTTTCTCAGAATGTAATTGATGGATATGAACCAAATTTCACTGGAATGATCCTTGAGTGAACTTCTATCATGCAGCAAAAAATTAATGTCATTGGATGAAAAATATGTCTTTTAAGGGCAGAGGTCATTTCTCTATATGTTAAATAGTGGAAACTGAAATTCATTTCAACATCCGTAGAACCCAAAATTTCTTAAAATCTAGGCAAACCTAAGATTTGCTATTTCAAGCCTGTGGAGCGACTCAAGCCATTCATGGCTTTCTAGTTTCTTTGTAAATTTATGACAGACAGACATATTGACAGTGGAATGATATTTCATCAACGATATCATTGGTGAGTGGGCGACACTGAGTATAGTTTCTCAGTTTAATTGGCTATCCTTAAGTAAAAGAGAATTAAGAGACTGCATATATGCCAATCAAATATACGCTTATTTTTTAAAGGACTCGATTAAATTGGTGTGGCTTTTGGCCTCCGTCATTTGTCCGCCACTTGATTTAAAAAAAATCTTTGTATGCTATAAAGACGTCGTAGCTAACTATAGTAACGAATCTTAGGGTCGCCTACCATCCATTCACTTTTTGCATGTACATGTCCACATATTTAAGGTAGTGGAACCATAATTGTCCTGCAACAATTCGGAACTCATGATATTTCAAAGTGTTAACCGAGGTTTACGAATAGAAATCAGTAGGAAACTTCGGTTGTAAAACTTCGGAACTTCCGACACGTTGCAAGACTATTACGGGTCCGCTACCTTAACAGCTGCACAGATAATCAAAGCACTAAACGTGCTGATGGTGAACGTCTCTGTTCGCATGGTAAGGTGATAGATATATGAAAAAAATACATGTTATATAAATGTTATATTGTAGAAACTTTGAAAATCATTTTCACAGAATGTAATTTATGAATTTCAATCAAATTTCATTGGTACGTTCATTGAGTGACCCTTTATCAGTCCACCAAAAATTATTTTGATAGGATGAAAAATATGGATTTTATGGAGGTCAGTTCTCTATATGTTATATAATGGTAACTTTGAAAATCATTTTCTCAGAATGTAATTGATAGATATCAACCAAATTTCACTGGAATGGTCTTTGAGTGATCTTTTATCAGTGTATCAAAAATGTTTGTGATCGGATGAAAAATATGGATTTTATGGGCGGAGATCATTTCTCTATATGTTATATAGTGGAAATTTTGAATATCATTTTCAATATCAGTAGAACCCCAAATATCTAAAAATCTAGTCAAACGTTTTATTTGCTTTTATAAGAAATTCAAGTCTGTGGAGCGATTCAAGCCATTGATGGCTTTCTAGTTCATTTTGCCCTGGCAGGGCGGAGCTTTAGTAACGGGTAAGGGTAAATCAGCTGTTATTCATGATTACTTACTTCTACAGAAAGTCGACATAAACAACTTGAAAGCTTAAGTTAAGGTTGGTAACCAAAATGTCGTAACTACAACTTGTCTAAGCTTAAATAAGAAGATTTGGTAACCAAACGACGAAATGTGTTCACTTTTTTTTGAGCATGTGAATCCTTTTTTGTTTTTTGACTGAGTTATTTGCACACGTAAACAATAATTGCCTTCTAACTTTTGAAATAACTACAAATATTGAAAAGTAACCTTGCCAAATTACGTCACGGCTAAGCCACGTCATGCCTGTTGAATAGTATCACAGATTCGCGCTCATTTAACCTCGGCGCGATTGCATACTGATTATAAACATGTCATCGCGCGTAATGATAGAAATACGAAACGCATTCGTAGTTCATGAATACTGGTTGACATTTATAATGCTTACAACGTGTATAGGTAAATACCGTAAAAAATTTTTCAGTGGGGTCACGCCCTAAATAGCGCAAGTTTCCGGGAAATTACTTCGGGCACTTGCGATATCGAGGGCTTAGAGCAAAAACATAGTATGTATCTATACCGTGTATACACACATACTTTGTTAAGCTCTAGGCCCTCGATATGCATTCGCGGATCATCAATACGTACGATTAAATTTTGCTACTTCTCTTTGTATTTTAAAGGGGACTTTAAATGTCTTCTCATTATAAAGAATTCTAGTATCACGCCATTTACAAATTCTAGAGGAGAGAAGTCTTGAGAAATACTAAATTGAACCTAAATGGGCACTACTTTATTTCGAAGCTATCAAGAACCCACAGGGAGTTCCCTACGTAGTTTCACTGGTGAACGAAAACGTTCACCAAAAATGGGGTAAAACCAGTCTTAAATCTTTATTTCACAAGAAACATCTATATTGTGGATACTCGTGTGAATTGTTTCAATGAGCCGATTCCAATGAGTAACTACAACATAAGGGTTTGTGCTATGATAATTAAATACGAAAATCCAAAATACCCCCCCCCCCCCTATCTGCATCTCTGCTTAATAAATGCAGATTTGGTGTCTGGGAGAATGTGACGTGACTGAGGTCAATGGGCGGTGCCAATGATGCTCCTATTTCAACCGCGTTATAGCGAAGTTGGCAGTGAATCGGACTATCATTCAAAGGGTCCCGGGTTCGATTCCCGACGGCGGCACTCATTATTTCCGACTATTTGTCTTCCACCAATGGGTTAATAATCGTAGACCCAATAAGACCTATATGGGCTAGCAGCTGGAGAGTAGGAAATGATGTATTGGTAGTACTTGTGTGAGAAAGTCAAGGAATCCATTGTTAGGTGCTTAACCTGCGATATGACTGAACTTATTTTAAAAGCGGCGTAAAACCCTAATCAAAATAAATAAATCGAATAACCACCCCAACACAAGTTACAAAAACGAATAAATAACCAACTCATGTTTCTTTATCGAAGTCAATTGAACGCTTTTAAACGAGTTTATGCATACCCTTGAAAAGTAGAGATAAAATCTAGAACTCTTAATTAATGCGCAATCGCTTTTCGCAAAGTTTAATCGGTTACAGAGTCGGGATGCAAAAAGACTGGTAGGTTGTTCTTTTAGCGTGTATTCAGATCTGCCTTGTACACGTAGTGGATAAGTTCGTAAATATTTTATAGAAAATCTGCTTAAATACACCGGGTGCATTACAGCAAAATTTGAAGAAAAAAGTTCCTTAGGCGACACTGTATTAGATTACTTTATTTTTTGGCTGTTATTGACGTATCTAACAGTTATCAACATCGTGAAAGTGATAAGATGAATGATTTTGGAATGATTTTTAAATGAAAGAGTGAATGAGTGTGTAGATCGAGCTATGAGTGAAATTGAGGGAGGTAATGCAATATCGCCAATTTTGGTCAAGATGAACAAAATTATCCATATTTATTACCTCCCTTTAATAAAAACATAATTTCCTTAGTGGGTGTATGTCTGCGTGAACCAATCTGACACTTTTGAATTTAATGATGATCTTCTTGAACAATTTCGTCATGTTTTCTAATGATTTTGGAGCGTTTTTGGACATTTTGAGTGACTGTTTGGAATGAATGATTGGAACGCTGCGCAATTGATTTAGAATGACTTTGATCGAAATGATAGTCAATTTCCCGATGTTTTTAACTGTATATCATTTCATGGTAATATGTGTAAATCTTCATGATATAGATACAGAAATCATCATTATATGATTCGTTATCAGGTTGCTTTAATAATGGTGATTTGACGAAAAGAAAAACGAATGAATTGTTTCTTAGTTCTTCATCAAATTCACGATAAAAAAAACTGTTTATCAGATTCACAGGGAGTTTAATTGCGCAGCTTATTTTCATATTTATGGTTATTCGTGACATATTAAAACATAGTAAAAACACATTAAAATGTTTCTGTAAGATATTTAAGTTTGATATTGGTTTTATTAATCATACCACTTATTTTTAGAGTTGCTACTTTTCTGTTTTCTGAAAGCTATTAAATGAATCGTTTCGTTATATAATTTGCCTCATTATCTAACTTTTGAGAAATTCAGTCTAATGGAGCGATACCGATTTAAAAAAAACCGCCTGTTGTTTCTTTATAAGGACCTACTACAAAACACATTGTAGGGCTGAATGGAGTAGATTTTTTGTCTCTCGGTACCCGGAATCTCGTTACTCGCGGGTACTCGAGTGACCGAAGATTACTGTCCATATATAGATTCTATATTCTAAATTTAGAGGCGGATCAAGAATATCAGTAAAGGGTGTAATATAGGCTACAAATTCAGACATGATTTTATGGGACGAGGTTTTGCAACTCTGTGATTGACTCAAAAGAAGGCCTACCTCAAGTAAGTCCATAGAACCATCTAGAATTTAACTTAAGATAAAAAAGTCTTCGATTCTTTTCTGAATTTAATCCACGAATGTACATAGTGCTTTAACAATAGTCGAGTGATAATAATAATAATAATAATAATAATAATAATAATAATAATAATAATAATAATAATAATAATAATGATAATAATAATGATAATAATAATAATAATAATAATAATAATAATAATAATAATTATAATAAATTCATTTAAAGAAGATATACATGTTAAGAAAACCAAGTTTATTTCAATATGGCATAACAATAAGTCGTACAATATATGTTAGAGATTCAAATGAGGACACATGCACATTACCAAAAAATATTTTCTAGTAAAATACACACGCACGCGTGCGCGCCCACGCCCTCAAAACTGGATAGAGACATATGTACATAAACTTCACATTTACGTGAATCTTATTAACGGTACAGTTAGTTACATAGTGAAATTGACATTCAACTCGATCAAAACCATTCTAAATCGCTCAATCAGCGCTCCATTAATTTATTCCAAACACTCACTCAAATCATTCAAAAACGCTCAAACCTATTGAAAAATAAAGAATCAACAACGCCATTCAAAATAGTTTTGAATAGAGAAAAATCACGATTTCACTGACCTAATTCAAATTGTAAACGTCTAGTAACTTATCGAAGAAAAAGGAAGCTATCTTTAGAAAAGGTATGCATATTTTATTAAAGGGGGGTAATCAATATCGTTAATTTTGTTCTTCCTGTACGAAATTTGCGATATTGGATTACCTCCCAGTAAATTAACTCAAAACTCGCTCTACACACTCATTTAATTTCATACCTAAATCATCCAAAAATCATTAAACTTGTCACTATCACGATGTTGTTAACTGTAATCATTCATGGCCCGGGTAGGGACGTTACCCTACCTGATATTATCCATGATTAATGCCCTGGCAGGGCGGAGCCTAAGTAATGGGTCGTTGTACTTAAGGTTAAGGGTAATCAGTTTTTATCTAAAATAACCTACTTCTGAAGAGAGTCGACATAAATAACTAGAGACCTTAAATCGTAGATTGGTAACCAAATCCTCGTGACTCCAGCTTAATCAATCTGAGGCTACGAGGCTTTTGTGACCAAACGATGAAATGTGTTCTCTCTCTCAAAGTACGTGAATTCTTTAGGTTTAAGGATACTGTTATTTGCACGCGTTAACGATGATGTCAGTGTCATGATGTTCAAGAAATATGTTCTCTTGTGTAAAACCGAGTTATCATGCGAAAAGTAACATTGATTTTGTTAAAATATTGCGTTAATTTGTCTACGTTGTATCTTATTATGTTCAAAGCAAGTGTGGCCATGCCCAAATATCGTGTTGACTTGTCTATACAGTATGTTATCATGTCGAATTGTAGTGTGATTTAGTCAAAACATAGCGTTGACTGGTCAATGCATTACTTTAGTATGTCAAAAGGAAGCATTGTTTTGTCCAAAAAAACACAATGTTATATTGAAATATGAACTTATTATATTAAAAGGTAATGATGTTTTGTCAAAACAATATGTTGACTTGTCAGAACGTGGGCTTATTATGTCTAAAGGTAGTGTCATTATGTTCAACATTTGGGAATTACAACACTTCTTTTGAACATAATAAGGTAATACATACACAAATTAGCGCAATATTTGAACTAAATCAAGCTTTCCTTTCACATGATAACTCGGTTTTACACAAGAGAACACATTTTTTGAACATCATGACGCTACCTTTGGACATAATAAGCCCATGTTCTGACAAGTCAACATATTGTTTTGACAGAACCACATTACCTTCTAACATAAAAAGAGTATGTTTCAACATATCAACGTGTAATCTGGGCATAACAATGCTTTCTTTTGATAAAATAATGCAATGAATTGACCAGTCAACGCTACGTTTTTACTTAATAACACTGCTAATCGACATGATAACATATTGTATAGACAAGTCAACACAATATTTGGGCATGACCACACCTCCTTTGAACAAAATAACTTTATACGTTCACAATTTAACTCAATATTTGAACAAAATCAATCTTACTCTGAGCATGATAACTAGACTTTTTTGACACATTAACACATTTCGTGAACATCATGACATTACCATTTAACATAATAAGCCCATGTTCTGACAAGTCAACATATTGGTTTTGACAGAACCACATTACCTTCTAACATAATAAGACCATGTTTCAATATAGCATTGTGTTATTTGGACATAACAAGTAATGCATTGACGACTTAACGCTTCGTTTTGACTAAATCACACTACAATTCGACATGATAACATACTGTAAAGACAAGTCAATACCACATTTGGGCATAACCACATTTCCTTTGAACAAAATAAGGCAATGCGTTTACAAATTAACGCAGTATTTGATCTAAATCAATCTTACTCTTTGCATGATAGCTCGTATTTACCCAAGTAAGCACATTATAGTTCCGCAAGAAAGAGTGAGGTCCGAGAAACCGTTATCTCCTATCATTTTCAATGTAAAATTGATCTTTGATCACTCACTTGAAATTGCAGGTCTATACTTGTACATCACGACACCACCCTTGGACATGATTACTCCATGTTTTTACAAGTCAACATATTGTTTTGACAGAAGACAGAACAACATTACCTTTTAACATAATAAGACCATGTTTGAATATAGCACTGTGTTATTTGGACATAACAATGCTTCCTTTTGACAAACAAAAGTAGTGCATTGGCAAGCCAACACATTATTTAGACGTAATTACACTACGATTTCAAATAATAATGTAATTCTAAGACAAGTCAGCACCATGCTTTGACTTAACGACACCACCATTTGACACAATCAGATAATGTTAAGACAGGTCAGCACAAAATGTTGCCATAGTCAATGTACCTTTTGGGATGATAAGTTTTCGTATGGACAAGTCAATACTCATTTTGCGTATAATCCGACTTCCTTTTGACAGTATATGATATAGTTCGGACAAATCAACACTACATTTTAGCATAATTACACTTGATTTAGACATTTTAATATAGAAATTGGGCATATTAACACTACTGTTCAAAACATATGACAGCTGTGGCGTTCCATATCTTAACGTTGCGCATGTTTGAAATTGTTTAAATATCACGCTCATGTTCATTTTCATTTTCATTACCTGAATGGACGCGTTACAAACGGTTTTGATTTTATTTTCAATCAATCATTTCTGGGTGCGATAATGACTTCGAAAAAATAGTCTGTCAACGATGATACCACACTTCCGAAAGTGAAAGAATCCCATGACTTTCGTCGATTTGTACAGGCGTTTGATTGGTTCATGAAGACGTAGAAAGCTATTATTCATTTTTCGAAATAAAAATAGCTCGAAAAAAATGCGATTTCACTGACATGATTGAAATGCAAGCGTCTGATTGGTTCTTGAAGAAATATGAAGCTATTTATAGAACATGTTTGTTTATATTATAAACGAGAGGTAATAAATAGCGTTAATTCAGTTCATCCTGAATAGTTTAATCGATATTGGACTACCTACCTTTAATGTTACTCAACCCCACCTATCGTGTCAATTCGGTTTCATTACAAAAACTATTCTAAAATCATTCCAAAAAATCATCCATCTTGTCAATCTCATGATATTGTTTGCTGTAAAAATAGATTTTAAAAAGATAAAATCACAAATATAAGGTTCCAGAATCGATACCCGACGGCGGCACACATTCTTTCCAACA
Organism: Fragum whitleyi; assembly: GCA_948146395.1. Taxonomy (NCBI): domain Eukaryota; kingdom Metazoa; phylum Mollusca; class Bivalvia; order Cardiida; family Cardiidae; genus Fragum; species Fragum whitleyi. The sequence goes on from OX411554.1 coordinate 42,950,508, forward strand.
TTTGCCTCTCACCAATGGGTGGATAATCGCAATCCTAAGAAACGTAGCAGCTAGAAACTAGGACAGGGTTTAATGGTAGAACTGGTTCGAGAAGTACAGAAAATAATGTCGGCTAGGTGTCCCGGTGGCCGCGATATGTCTGAAAAATATGTCTAAAACTAGCATTTAATCTAATAAAAAATCTGGAATCGTAATTTTTAATGCTTCTTTCTTCGTTTCAGACAGTGACTAACGACCTCGAACGGACACCATGATGTCGTTTATCAAACGGTTGATCCTTTACTTTTACATCTTAATAACAAGATACACACAGAGATCTAAAGTATTAGACCAACTCCTCCGGAATGCCCGCCCCCAAAGAGATGTATCATTCAACAGCCCGACCCTTCCAGACGCAGTGGATGATATTTACGAAGTTCCGGACGGATGGTCAGAAATACATTCTTTTGTGGCATTTGATAAAAATGGAGCGAGCTTTGTTTGCAACACTTCCAGCGTAAGCGGTTTGCAAAGTAAGGAATTATACATTAATTTACCAACTGAGGGAACTTTAACGTGCACTGAGAAAGACGACGAAGAAAAGCCTGAAGACAGTATATTTATTCACAAACGTAGAATGCAATGCAATGTCGTAGACCCAATGACAAAATGGGAGATATCATACAGAGGACACATGAAAAACGTTACACAAGACGAAGGAAGGACTCGAAGAAGTTTTGTAAGGTTCCATCTTTACTGGAAGGCGTATCGCGATCCATTTGATTATTGGCTAACAATTTCCGCCTGGCAACTTACAAATGAATGCTCAAAGCTCAAACTGTGCGAATCATTTAACCTTTTATCGTCAAAATCTCTGTGGTTTGAACAGTGGGGGGAACTAAGAGGAACCGTCCAGGTTGATGACAAGAAGTATAAATTTCGAATGCCATCCTGTCGCGAAAGGAAATACATACCAAAAGAGTCGCTAGAACTTACTTTCACACGCATTTCGTCTCACTATCTCGTTATCGACGGAACCGCTCATAAATATGTACATAAGTCTCTAGAATGGACTGATGGAAGTAAGCTCCATTTCGGTCATGTATTATTTCCATCTCTGGAAGTTTATTCGACAAAATACAAACCACAAAAGGATTCCGATATGTCGTTTGGCTTTAGTGGTAAAGAGGTAAACGCATCAGAAGTACTCAGAAGAAGACTTATACAAACGGATGATTGTGTAATAGAGTATACTAAGTACAATGTGGACAACCGATTAGCACCTGGAGTTATGTATGAAACCGCTCGTAGCTTTACTCAAGAATATAGAAAGGTACACGTAAGGATTCCAGAACAAAAACAGGGTTTAACGAGAGAAGAGGAAAATACATATGTGGTTGAAATCTCGGATCCCTTGTGTAAAATGACAGATCTTGTCGGTTCAAAGGCTTCGAACTTAAACGCTCTGGTACATTTTGGAGTTCCTGTACCTCCTGCAATTTGTATTACGACGAAAATGTTTCAACTTATCTTACAAAATAACAAAAAGTTAGAAAAGTCTGTAAATAACATCGTCGAGATAATTAAAGAAAAGAAATTTAACCGTCTAAAGGACGCTTGTGATTTTGCCTGTCAACAGTTCACTAGTTGTGAGATGGATCCTCAAGTCAAAGATATTATACTCAACAGAGTCATGAAATTGACAAACCTTGAAGAGAGGGGGGTTGCAATAAGATCATCGGCTATTGGCGAAGATGGCGATTTTTTATCGGCCGCAGGTCAGCTAGACACTATCCTAAGTGTAAAACGTAAAAATCAAATTATTGATGCAATCAAAACGTGTTGGGCATCGTATTTTTCATTCCAAAGCGTAGAGTACCGTCGTCAAAACGGACAGTTGATTGTAGAAGGAATGGGAGTTATAATACAGGAAATGGTTCATTCAGAAGTATCAGGCGTCATGATGACAAACGATCCTTTATCAGGTCGCGAGGATAGAATCGTTGTCAGTTCTTGTGTTGGTCTTGGCGAAAATGTTGTGTCTGGAAAAGTCGATGTCGATACATTTATCATTGAAGCTCAAGAAAACGGAAATTTTGAAATACTACAAAAGACAGTCGGTAAAAAGTTAAACAAATGTGATGATTCGAGTGAGGTTGAAGACAAATTAAGCCTATCTGAACAGTGGATACATCGCATCTGTATGATTGGAAAATCGATCGAAATCAAGTTCGGGAAGGAGCAAGAGATTGAGTGGGCGATCGAAAAAGACACTCTGTACATATTACAAGTAAGGCCAATAACTTCAAATGATATTGAGAACGACCAAGATTTGTTTCATGAATTTGATTCGCCATTGGGAGGTGAAAGAGAGCTGTTAACGACCTGCAATATTCAGGAAATGATGCCTGGTGCAACTACGCCTTTAACAACTTCATATTTTATAGATTGTATAAACTGGGGATTTTACTACTACTATGTTTACTCTAAGGACGGAGGCGAAAGGCTAAACCATCCGTCCGGATTTGTTCTGTCGCACGGCAATAGCTATTTTCTGAATATGGAACCATTGTATGTCATGGCTGCAAACGGTATTGGAGGCCTGAAGGCAAAAACATTTGTTGATATTGATTTGCTTGGTGAAGAGTGTAAGGAAAGTACGACTGACGATATTTTAAATTTCAAGGGAACAAACTTCAATACGTTTAGACAATGTCTTACATTATCAATTTCGAAAATGATTTTCCACGATCCAACGTTTACCAAAGAATTCCACGACCTGGAAGAAATAATGAATACGTATTCAATCGGTTCAAACTCTATCGATTCACAAACCCTTTTCCAAGAAATAAATTCGGAAAGATTCAACTTGTATCGGATTTGGGCAATGTATTTTCATCTCGTTACTAACATGCCAGTTTCAATCGTCAAAACTATCTTGATGGGTGGTTTACCTAATTTTACGAGAGAAAACCAAGAGGATCTTGCAATGCTTCTTACAGGATCTGGGGCAATTAGCTCAGATGTTCCTAAAGCATTAACGAAGCTTGCAAAAATTATTGAATCTAAAGGACTTAAGAAAACATTTCTTGAAAGCACCGACGAAGAAGGTCTGAGCATTTTATCAAAAGATGATGTTACACATACATCTGTTGTTGAATTCATGAAGAATCATGGTCATAGGGGGATACGAGAGGCGGAGTTGATGGAGAAAAGTTGGGCTCAATATCCAGAGAAGCTGATCAAATCTTTGAAACAAATTCTATCACAAGATGCTGTTAATCGAGATTATGAAACAGAGCAGACTGATTTTCCTATAGCAGATGCTATGAAATCGTTGAAAACGAAGATAAAACCATTTGGAAGGTGGCTTATATCAAACGTATTTCTACCAAAGGCTCGAAAGAAAGTACGCGACAGGGAGAGGGGCAAGTCCTTTGTTGTGAAAATTATCGAGGTATTTAAGAAGGCTTATTGGTCGCTTGGGGACGTAATGGTAAGGGAAGGAAGATTACCAGACGAAAAACTCATTTTCTTTTTGACTCATCGCGAAATAGGCGAGCTAATATCGACTAGAAATCCAAAGCTTATCCGTAAAGCAAAACAGAGAATGAAGATATATCCTCAACAGCAAGCAGCTAATTACGAACGCTTGAATTTCGGAACCCCGAAATTAAAAGCTCGTACATCGGACAATCCTGAACCATTTGGAATATATACAGCGATCGATGGTCAACCAATCGGTAATGGTGAAGCAACTGGACGTGTTTGTGTGATTATGAAAGAGGAGGACGTTTCTATGATCCAGAGGGGAGACATTCTGGTTTGTCAGTATACAGATGTTGGCTGGTCACCATATTTCCCTCTCATTAGTGGACTTGTGACTGAGATCGGGAGTATTTTATCGCATGGCGCCGTTGTCGCTAGGGAGTGTGGTATACCATGTGTGGTGAACGTCAAGAACGCAACAAGAATACTTAAAACTGGTGACATGGTGCGGGTCAATGGATCTAATGGAAAAGTGGAAAAGATTTCTGGAAGCTAATTCAATTCCTTTTTGTATCTCAATTGAGCTCGAAATGCTGCTCAAGGTGAGCTATTGTGGTTGCTTGATGTCCGTCGTCCATCGTGTGTCGTCAACATTTACCTTGTTAACACCTTTATGCTCAATCAACCTAAAAATTTGGTCAGAATTATCATCTTGATAAAATTTCGGTTGATTTCGAAATTGGGTCAAGTGGAGTCAAGATAAGGTCAAGGCGTCAAATGAAAAAAAAAAAGACTTTTTGACACTTTAGAGGCAATATTTTTAGCGCAATCAACATGAAAATTGGTCAGAATGATTTTCTTGATGAATACCAGTTACGTGCAAAAGTGGGTCAAGCCGGACCAAAATCAGATCAAGGGGTCAAATCCTAGAAACCCTTGTAGACACGTTGAATATCATATTTTTTCCAATCAACCTGAATTTTGTTCCGAATGATTATCTTGATGAAATCTCGGTCAAGTTCGAAATTGGATCAAGTGGGGTCAAAAATAAGGTCAAAGGATCGATATGTAAGAAAATCCTTGTAGACACTCCAGAGACCACATTTTTTGCCCAATAAACCTGAAAATTGGTCACAATGATTGTCTTGATGAAATTTTAGTAATATTCGAAATTGATTCAACTGGGGTACAAATATGAGGCTAAAGGGTCAAATCCTAGAAAAAACCTAGAAGACTCTATAGGGGCGTATTTTTGCCCAATCAACTAAAAGTTGTCTGAATGATTATCTTGGGAAAATCTAGATTCGAAACGGAGTCAACTCCTGTTAAAAATGAGGTCAAGGGGAAAAAATCTAACAAAACTTTGTCATCACACCATGTTTTTTGCTCAATCGACCTTAAATTTGGTCCGAACGATTGTCCTGGTGAAATCTAGGTCAAGTTCGAAAAATGTCATATGAGGTTAAAAAAAAAGAGATAAAGAGGACAAATTCTAGAAAAACCTTACAGACACTCTAGAGGCCATTTCTTTTACCATATAATCTCGAAAATTGATAAGAATGGTTTTCTTGGATGAAATGTAGCTCAATTTTGAATTTGGGTTAAGTGTGGTTAAAAACTTGGTAAAGAGGTCAGATCTTTAGATGGTTAACTCAGGTGAGTGATTTTGACCATCTCGTTATCTTAAATCAATTAGAGATGGTTACAATATATGCATTTGATTCTGAGATTTCTGATATCATTTCCAACAATTTCATTTTTGCACGGCTTTAAGATTCAGATCAGCCTGTGCAGTCGCACAGTCTGATCAGAGTCTTCACTATATAGATAGATTTATTTCGGTAAAACAGATCATACAATAATCAAGTAGTACAATAAAGCGATAAATGCGATGATGCAATCAAACTTTAAATGACGAATTATGTAACAATATTAAAATACATACGTAAAAACATTGTTACGATCTAAAACTTGAACAAAGAAACAAGCTTTTCAAAGAGTTATACTACCCATTAAATGACCCCAAACCAAGGATAACACGATAAAGAGACAACTCTTATTTCCATCGTGGTCCTAAATAGCAAAATATGCAAAATAGATGCTAACAAACTTTAAATCACTGTTCACAACCTATGATCAATTTTCATTCACTGCTTCGTTGTCCTAACTGCTCATCTTCTGTTCATTACGCACACATGAAATTGTTGGAAATGTCACGCACAGGCTCATTTAAGATCAGCACCACAGAAGATCATTACTGAAGTTGTACATGCAATAACTAAGAAAAGGGCTTTGTAAAGACCTGAAAGCATAGACAGAATATAGTGAATTTACAATGTACAAGGCTTATGTACGTCTTTTAAATTCAGGGGTCATTGACCATAAATTTTGGGGACGAAAACGCTTTTTGAAAATAATATAGATTGAAAAGTTGAATCAAAGGTCTCGAACAGTTTACGGTAATTTTAATAAATAAAACAACACTAATCATTGAAGTCAATTGAAAGATCATTGTTTATGTTATTTCAATTATATAAAATTGTAAAATTAATGTGAAGGAAACAAGTGATTCATATAATATAAGATTGTGTATGGATAAAGGAAAATTGTAAAAATGACCCTCTGGTGAAAATCGTAAAGATAAAAGCACAATATTTTAAGACTTTGGAAGCATCAACTCTGGCTTTAGGGTCAAATCCGAGCCCTTCAAACGTATAACTTAAGTTGTGATTATTAAAATTTTTGCAATTCGAGTGGCTGAAAAATAGGTTTAATTCTCCAATTTTGAGTACGCTTCTAATTTGATAGCTTCCGCGCTAAATAGTCCCATATGAAATCCGTTTCATTGAGTCGAAATCGATAAGAGAATATTTTCTAACAAAAAATGAATGAAACTAGAAGCCTTATCACTCCTATGTATGAATCCGCTTCGTGTAAATATACAGTGTGAGTAGGGTTTATGTTTCATACCTCAATGAATTAAAAAAAATATTTTTTCCATCATTAAATGGGATCTCTATTGGTATTGATAGTAAATGGTAATTGATACTTTTTAATAGTACACAGCAAAATTGAAGTGGTCATTTCACCAGACATGACAATCAACTTTCTCAATTTGAACCCTCGCAATAAACGACGGCGTTATATACAAACATTAACACTTCGAATTATTTATTTGGAGCGCATATATAGTGTGCCACTCCCCACTCTTTCATTTTTTATCAGTGTATTTTTCTTCCTCACACTGTCTGTCTGTGATTTATCTACGTGTTGTACTAAAACCTTGTAACTACAACTTTTTAAGTTGCAATGGATCTAAATACTTAATACAACTTCAAAGCATTTGACGATGTCATTTCAAATAATAATCCTAAGCCGCAAATATTTCACTTACGCGTTTCCTATTTATTTGTTTTAGTTATAGTTCATTTCGGAGAGCAAGGTTATACGCATAAATTGTAAGATGATGAACTATAACTGTTTTACCAATCGACTTATTTTTTTCAACGAATAATTCATTCTTGTTGCGTCATACACTTTTCAATCCAATCGAGGTAAACAAAAAGTGGGAGGAGCGAATTTAATCATTATCGGGGACATCATGCCTCTCTTTTATAAGGATTTTGTATTTGCAGAAAAAAAAACCAGTTATCTTTCAGTCGTGCAATTGGTAGCGCGGCGGTGACCCTTCAAATAGTCCTGGATTCGATCCCCGACAGCGGCACTCATCCTTTGCAACTATCTTTCTCCCACCAACGGGTCGATATTCGTAGATTCGGGATAACAGCCGGGGGCTAGGAAAAAGTATTGGTAGTACTGGTCTTAGAAATACCTGGAATCCTTTGTTAGGTGCCACAGCCGCTATGATATAACTGAAAGATTTCTGAAAGCGGCGTCGAGTCCCATAAAAACAAACAAAACCATCACAATTTATTGGTCAACAATACAATGTTTGCAACAAGTAATATAAATAACACATTGAAAAGCTATAGTTACCAAGTTTTGGTTCCCCACCGATACTACGTCAAATTTAAACAGATCGCACTGACGTCGCGCACGTTAACGCGGCACTTAAATGTAACGTCAAAATAGCTCGAACGTCGATGGTGAAGCGTCTTTTTTTTTTTTTTTTTTTGGTCGGAAAAAGGTTAACGTAATTTTTATATTGCTCACACTCTCTACAGCAATAGAAATGTCAGAATATATAGTCATCTTTAAAAAAATAAAACTCGCCTCTTTTCCCTCGCGAAGAATGATAAATGTCTCATAATTTTCAACTTCGCAAAAATGTATATGTAGACATGCGAATACTGGATAGTCACTAAAATGGGCTCTAAATTACAGATGTATTGAGTTGTACATTTCCTTTGAACATTATATGGTATAATGTAGAAGTAAATCTAACATTCCAAAATCTCAACCTATCTTTGTCGCAATGTTCAATTCGAACCAACAGCAGTTTGTTCATATAAAGGGATGTCATCAAAACACACGTTTTGGTGAAAGGAAAATAACTCGTTCCCCCATTTTTCTTGGGTTGTTTGAAAAAAGTTGTTACATTTATTTGAACTTGCTTCGAACTCACTATTCTTGGGTCTGTAGAATAGCAAGTTACAGTCCGAGAATACAAGTCTTCGCGAAAAATGTTTTAAACGTTCTGTTTTGCTATCAAATTAACATGAGCGATTCCGGGCTATATTGACCCTCTTGTTTATATCTTGTTCTTCTCTTCTCCCTTCTCTCATCACCACTTCCACACAGATATTCTTCTTGAATGGTGTTTCGCTTTCTTTTTATTTTCTTATTTTCCTTGACATTGTGGATTTTTATCAACGTCTGAAGGCGCGTCGGTTTTATAAATCAACGAATCAACCTTAACGTCGCTGTAACAAAATGCGCGTTTTTTAAAAAAATCGTTCCACACAATCAATTATCGACATCTCTTTTATTTGTAATTATTTCTCCTTGAAATTTTAATATGATTATCAAGAGAAAAATAAAATTTCTTGGCTAAATTTAAATTATCGTATAAATAAAGGAACAGCCATTTTTAGCGTATTTTAAATGGGAAAAACAGTTTTTCAACATCCTGAAAAGATTTCGTTCCATAAGATTTTCAGGTTATTAATTTTCCGTTAAAAACGAAAATTGATATTTATTCATATATTTAAGAAATGCAGAAAAAATAATATTTCTGATTTTAAGTTTGGTTGCAATCAATCAATTTTTAATGAAAATATAAAAGAAAATAGTAATATTTTTGGCGTCTTAAAGCTTGATGTTACGCTTCACTTTTTCTTAAACATAAACATAAAACTATTTCTTCTTCGATGGCAACCTTCCACGTGATTTGTCGTAAATAGACCTTAAACCTCGATCCTCTACAGATCATTTGATTGCATCTATTCTTAAAAACGGGAACTTGGTAGAATAACCAAATTAAAATGTCGTTGTAAAAGATCCAAAGTATTTTAAAAAAGAAACTGATATAATAGTTGTTCCAGTCCTGTTGTATTTTCCTTTTTATCTCAATTTTAAAATGTTTTAGGGAGTACGGAAAGATTTGGTTCAAACAAACTGGTCGATCTAATTCTTTCTGCTGTATGTACATCAATATTTTATAATCAGTTATATATCAGCCTAATATTCTCTTGATTAACCCTGAGACAAAGATTTCACTAGAATTTCTCCTCCTTTAATGAACAATTGTATATAAGCACAGCCTTAAAAGATTAAAAACATTTATTATAAATACTCGATTAAAGTTAAGGGTCTTTCGAGACATTGGGCCAACTTATTTCTGACCCTTGGCGGGTTATGTTGCCCGCATTATCAGATTATCTCTCAGAAAGCGTGCTACCAGCTTTAGACTGGTCAACATATCGACTATCAGAATAGCCTTGAAAAATTCGACAGTGAGACCAGTCTACACCCAACCCGAAAGAGGGCCAGAAATAAGTTGGCCCATTTTATCTGACAAAATAATGTCGTCACTGTCTGGATTTGAATGTAGTGCCCGCTCATAATGATCTTATTTCGCACTTTCTCGAGCAGATTGTCAGGTAATGGGATATATTTTTTTAATTTCAAACGAAATAGCGGCCTGTCATTGGCCGAAAAAAAAAGGTTGATCGGTATATCTTATAAATTTCTTTAGTTTTACTTTAAGATAAACGAAGCTTCAGAAATCCGCGACTTTATTATGCCCCCCCCCCCCCTTCGAAGAAGAGGGGGTATATTGTTTTCCACTTGTCGGTCGGTCCGTCGGTCGGTCGGTCGGTCCGTCCATAGACCGTTTTTGTCTCAGGGAGAAGTGCGGTTAAAAAAAAACGTAACTCTACTTAGCTTATTTTTTAAGTAATTACCCTCTGTTGATTTCCAAACTTCCAAAGTTTGTCCGGCGCATATTTCAGAAAGTATAATAGCCATGTTCATGAAACTTCATGGGTGGATAGATCACATTAAGGAGAAGTGCAGCGCATAAAATCCGCAAAGCTACCTTGCTTATTTTTTGAGTAATTGACCTTGGTTGATTTCCATAGTTGAAGTTTGCCGGAGCATATTTCAGAAAGTATAATAGCTATGATCATGAAACTTCATGGGTGGAAAGATCACGTCAAGGAGAAGTCCAGTACATAAGAACTGTAACTCTACCTTGCTTAATTTTTGAGCTATTCCCTTTTGTTGATTTTCATACTTGAAGTTTGTCCGGAGCATATCTCAAAAAGTATGCAAGCTAGAATCATGCAGATTCCATCGCATCGGAGTGCAGTGCATAAGAACCGTTACTCTACTCATTATAATTTTGAGTTACTGCCCTTTATTAATTGACAAAGAATATGCCAACGACCTGTTCTAATGGGGGAGGGGGGCATAAATGTTTTACAAACATCTCTTGTTTTGATAAATGCTTACAACACAGAAGCCTTGCCAAAAGATATTTAGCCTATTAGCTGGAAATCCCACTAGTTATTTCCACTTTTAGTACCTCATCAAAATAATGCAGATGCATTTGTCTGTATATAAAAACTGTAACTTATCGATGGTGCAATTTTGCAGGTATTTTTTTTATGTCGACATGCTCCGGATATAGACTTTTTCTTATGAAAAGTTGTTTCCAAATGTGTTAATAAATGATGCATGTCTGTATTGTTAAATACTAAACAACTTGTGTTTTGATAGAAGTTTTGTTTTCTTCATATACGCAATCGATATATCTCAATTCCTAGAATAACAGCCAATCAAGTTTCACCGACCAATGTAAATCTTTAATTACACTGTCGTTGTTTTTATAATGTTATACCCTGGGGCCTGTTTCATCAATAAATGTCCTTGGACGTGTCTTTAAAATGTCGTAGGACACATCCTAGGATGTTCTTAAGTCAGTTTCACCAAAACATCCTAAAAAGTTCCTAGGACGTACATTTGCGTTTCATTAAACTTTGGCCTAATTTAACTATGCTCGATTAAAAGGCCCCCAAACGCATGTGATTAAATCACGTGCAATCTAATTATAGATTGATTTTCCTTTAAATGTGAAAAATTAGTCAGGAGAAAACTATTAAAGATAATCGAACGGGGAAGATACTTTTGTTTTACCTTGAAAAAGTCGACAAAAAGTATCTCATCATCGCTTTCAAGCGTCAATTAGGCGAAGTTGAAGTCAACTTTATCAGAGTTATGACTTAAAAGAAACGAGGTTGACTGAGCCACCACATCTATGCAGTTCATTATAAAAAAAGTACATTTACCGTCTCTACCAGAAATCAGGTTTCAGCTCGGTTAAATGTGCCCGAAAACGTCGTTTTTATAGAATTCTTTTTGATATTTGTATATCTCATATTAGATTCCGATACTTATGTAGTTTTTCATGATTTCTTTCGTCACAAATCATCACGGTACCGCTCTTAATTTCTTTCTACACTTTTTTCGACAATGTAACAATTTCGACGCCTTTCAATTTGCTGAGAAAAACAAAATACTCTTATTTCACAAAGCCAATTAATTATAAAAAGACGATGTTCAGCAGAACCGAAATATTCCATCCCATTTGCTTCAATCTTTAACGAAATAATTATATCATCATCATAAGGACGGTTCCTTTAGAAAATGGGTCAGGTCCGTCAAGTACATGGCGGAAATATGGGCTTACGGAATTTAATAAAATATCCTACTAATAACAATAGTTTCAAATTGGCATCCGATTTGCTTACTTTTTCTTTCTTTTCTATTTTCCTTTTTTTCAGAATGATTAAACTATCATAATGATCGTTCCTTTTGAAAAAAGCTCGTGTCCGTGAAGAATCACGGGCTTATAGTAGTTAAAATATCTTTTCCGCGATATATTAAACAGTTTTATTCGATTTTCTCTCATAGAATGATTTTACTCTCTTACGGATCGTTCCCTTTGAAAAGTAGTCCTTCAAGGGGCCAAAGGTAAAAAAGGCCTTATGAATATATGTTAACATTTTCCTCTTCCTTTACCTTTGACTGCCTTTAGAGGGATATTTTATTCTGAAGCACTTTGAAATAATATGTTATTGAATCAAACACAGACTTGCCATGCCATAAGGAGCAAGTGGAGCGTCCTATGCCGTCGTGGGCCTCTCTCTAGTTAAAAAGAAGAAGAAACACCATTTTCATTTCTTTTTAGATTTTTAGCTCGACTGTTTTCGGAGAAAAAAGTCGAGGTAATGATACAGCCTCCATGTCGTCTACGACATCGTGGTTGTCGAGCGTAAACTTTGACATTTTGCGATTTCTTTGCTATTTCGGAAGGCTATCAGCTGTAACTTGTAACACATTATTAAGACACATTTTTCTAGAGGGTAAACCTTACTGTATTCTCTTGTACATTTTGTCCAGAAATTATCGACCATTATCGAGTACTTAATAACCGAGGTTGGTAAGCGTTTGTGATGCTCTTGTTTATTTGCTATTCTCATTTCCTATATCGAAATAAAACAAATTTATCAAAGTAACCAATGTACACAGAATGTTCGGCCATATCGCCTGCAAAAAGTGTTCTGAGTACACTCGACCCAAGCTATCGTTTCGCGCCGAAGAGGGCCTCGTTGTAGTTGGAGAATCTCATGTTGGTTGCAAAGGCGATCCCGGGAAGCTTTTTCTGCGGACTTGTTACATACACATTTGCTCGAGGCTTCAACTGTAGCTTGCAATGTCGAATTCACAACGTATTCAGACTGCTTTTGCAGCTTTTGGGTCGCAACAAGAACACCATTTGGATTCCCATCTCAGTCTGGCCATAATAATTCTAGTTTCCTTTGGTCTCACTCACTCATCTTTGTCATTTCTTCATCAAAAGTTGGGAAAAGAGCAGCCATATCTTCTTTAGATACAACATTTAAGACAAAAGTATCACGTAGGACGCCTAAATCGTTGTCCTACGTTTGGGAAAAAAATTAGGAACTTCCTGAATCTTTCGAGTTTGATGAAACCCGATTTGTGCTCCTAAAAATGTCCTAGGACGTTTTTAAGACAAAAATACGTCCTAAACAGCTTGATGAAACAGGCCCCTTTAGGCTTTATTTAATTCGAATTTGACCTCTGTGCATAAAATGCTTGAATAACAATTACCGACATATCTATTTTATCAATTGGAAAATTATTACATTCAGTATAATTTTGCAGCATTAGTTCAATTCAGCTGGAAGATGTGGGAATTCAAACACATGGCATTAATTTTTGATGACGCAAACGAGCTGAGCTGTATTCCACAGAAGGGAGACTTTACATAGATATATAGTATTAAAAAGAAGATGAATTCAGTTTTTAAATTTTGCACAAGATTGTAAAAGTGGGAAAAATTTAGATGGCATTATAAATGTTGTGGTTCTGCTTTAAGAGTTTTGACGAGTTTTGGCCAACTTATTATTAAAAGGGATCGATTTTCATATGTCCTAATTTATATTCGAGCATATTTGCGTAAATTCGCATTCTCGTGAAATATCTACTTTTCTGGTTTGGAAAAAAATAAATGTAATAAAAGACTGGTGACATATGATTGATTTTATTTACTTTTTTGCCTCGCACATCGACATTCTTAAATCTTATGCTTACAGTGTATTTTCCAAACTGAGCCCTGCCTATGGCGCTGAGTCCAATACCAAAAGTATATAGCGGGTATATCTATTCCATTCATTTCAACTGCGAAAGCACATGATTAAACCTTACGATTTAATTTTATTTTCACAACACCCTTTTTTCGAATTTTCGGTCACCTAACCTTCATAAAGAAAATGCAATATAATATATAATTAGAGAAGCTACATCCTCACCAATCCTCCATCAAATTTCCAAGTAAGTATTTTATCAGTCGAAAAAATGCCATCATATCAGTAAAATAAATTGGTTCTGTGACAAAAATTGACCTCTGAAATACTTAACTGCATTTCTCAACCGTCCAGAATGGCCAATTTTTCTCACAATTTCTACCCCTTTACATGTGTTTTCGTGACTCAAAGAGGGTGTGGAACAGGCTTTTTGGCCTTTTTCGCCCATTTTTGCGCTCTTCAGATCTAATTTTCTGGTAGAACGACACTCACGACCACAACAAGTTTTATATAATATCATTTAAAATAAAGTTTTAAAGACCTCTAAAGACTAAAAATTCGGGGCGAATCAGACGTTGTATGTTTCATTCGAAAAAATGTAATTTTTATTCTCATCGTTACCCTCAGCGATGGTTATGGACAGTTTCTGATTTAAAAAATGGAGGCAAAGAACCGGACATTTTCTATGATAAAAATCACACTTAACCCTTTCCCAAACAAGACCTGGATTTGATACCCATTAAAAGGCTTGACAAAAAAGTTCTAAGAGAAAAGGAGATTTGCCGTTTATCAGCAATTTCTCCTTTTCTGTCAATGTTTTCATTGTTGATTTACGCTTGGCATGATAGATAGTTTATATGACAAATTTCATGTACATTTCACACTGTCATATGACGGTTTATTCAATCTTTTGAGACAAACATAAATCGATAAATATAGATTTAATGTCAGATGCCATGTATATTTCACAGTGTTAGAAATGTACATGTAACCTACATTTTTTTTCATAACATAAGCCTTTGTTGTTTTTCTTCCTTTTTCATTTCACGTTGGAATTCTATTTAAAACTATGAAGGGAAATAATTAAACATTATCAATATCAATCCCTTGGTTAAGTAAATGGGATTTAACGTCACTTTAAACAGTATTTAAGTCACATAGTAGTGACTTGACCACCTAACCATGGACTCCTGGTTTCCTCACAAAAGATCTACCGTGGTTTCCTTTTTTAAACTAAACGGCACTCTGAATTTTTGGTAAGGTTAGTAACATAGTGAAATTGACAAGGTGAATAATTTTTGGAATGTAATTGAATGAATGAGTGTAGCGAGTTTTGGGTGAAATAAAATGGAGGTAGTACAATTTCGCTTATTTTGTTCAGGATGAACAAAATAAGCGATATTTATTACCTTCCTTTAATATGATGTACGTATTTTCTGTTTGTGTGTCTTCATGGACCAATAAGATACTTTGAAATCATGGACCAGCAAATCAAATCGTAGAACTTATAGATCGATTTGAATTAAATGTTGATCGCCTTGATCTATTTAGAAATAATTGCAATCCAATCAAATAAAGAATTCTTATTGGTTTAAATCGCATCACGCGGGGAAATCCATTGCACTTTATATCTGTATAAAAAGCAATAGGTCTTTCGGGGAACCCCCGAAATTCGATCTGCAAGTCCTGTATTGTAGGAACTCGAATTAACCTAGTTCCCGATCATCAACGCAACATTGCTATTCAAAATATTACAAATTAATATATTTTTGAAAGAATTTACGATTACAAGCATGCAGTTCTGCTTCTGAGCCGACCTAAACTTAGAAAACAGCGAGTCGACGAGGACCTTCAAGCAACCCTCTCAACTAAGACCGTTTTCGTTTATAAATACAGACTAACTTGGCAAAAACCAGCTTTTTTGTCATAAGTACCTCTACGAATGTCAATGTTGTCTTTTATTTGTGTATCATTTGTTTTACTATATGACATTTCACTTCGATAGCGAGATAAACAATACACGATCTAAAAATAGATTGTGTAATTTATACGCACAGAAAGTAGACTTGAAAATTTAATGTTTGGCTGAGTATTTTAATAGTTTCTTTTCTAGATGATTGCAATTATAAGGGACGAGTGTCTTTTTCACTGCGTTTATTGGGGTATAAAGTGCAATTGCCTTAGCACATGGCAAATAACGCCACACTCATCCCTATAATGTTTTCAAAAGACTTAAGAACGTTTTTGATCGATTAGAGTGTGTGTTTGAAATGAATGATTGGAGCGCTGCGGGAATGAATTTGAATACTCTTAATCGGAATGAATGTCAATTTCTCGATGTAGACTAG
The DNA here is from genome assembly GCA_948146395.1 of Fragum whitleyi. NCBI lineage: Eukaryota > Metazoa > Mollusca > Bivalvia > Cardiida > Cardiidae > Fragum > Fragum whitleyi. The sequence goes on from OX411554.1 coordinate 42,966,397, forward strand.
GCGGCATTTTCTGTACGAGGCTTATTTTTCGACTTGGTTCAACATACCTGCCAGAAAAGGTCTGACTGCAGATATGCAATCTTTAAACCTTCCTGGACACGGCCAGCCACGTTGTAATATCAAATTGTGGTATACAATTTTTGTTACGGGCCCCTTTATAGTAATACCCTATGTGCTAATAATGAAAGAAAAATAGTGACTTACGAACCCAAGTACTTATCATTAACACCATGTAAGAAATTTCTGAGCCATATGTATGAGTTCTTATCATTTGTTATTAAGAATTGTAGTTCAAGCGATAACATACACAATTCTGAATACACTTATATCATGGCAAACGCTCTTTTTTCAATCTGTAATTACCCCACCCACCACCTTATAACGACTATGTGACTTTTTGTAACTTTCTGAAAAAAAGTGCATTAACGTATTTACCTAATAATCGCATATAAAGGTGATAAGTAACTTGTCAGGCTCTGTTATCTTTTCGAAATAAATATAATCAAGCATTTGTTTAGTGTACGCAGAGAAATGCTGATAAAACCTCAATTTACATAAAAGTCTTTTAATAGTCAATGATTCGCTGATTTGGAGATATTTTTAACAATGTATTTTACTGTTTAACTCCATAACATAATCGTTACTCTATTCTACTTAATCACTTCTAGAACCATAAGTGTTGTCCAAAGCTAGTGTAATGTAAAAGTATGGTGGTAAAGTGTACGCAGAGAAGTATCTATGGGCTATTTAGTCATACTATTATTACATGAGCTGGGAGATATTTTATCGGCGATTTGTTTCCCCCTTCTTATCTATGATAGCAATCATAAACATTTCCATTATATCTTAGATAAAAGACTTTCTTTTGCACATAATTTGGGTGATTTCAGAAATTTTATTCGATAATGCGTTGCTATACAGTTAGGGTCGTTGATATAAGAATTGATCATAAGTATGTTTGGTGTACGCAGAGAACTAAAATTGACAAGAGATTCATATCTCAGAATTAATCGTATTAAATGGATGCAATATTACTCTGATTTTGGCGTAAATCATTTATCTTATGTAATAATGGTCACATTTTGTCGGATAGTATGGATTGCTTGCATGCAATAATCATATGGATCGTTGGGTCGAAATTATTTTTTGAAAAGGGGATTTCTTTAAATTATTTCAGTTGATAGAGCACAAATAGAAGTACATGTAGTTCAACATCTAATGGACGTGTGCTTTAGTAACTCACACTCTCACATACTTATTTATTTATTTATTTATGTAAATCGATACATCGTTATTTCTCCTTCTTCTTTTTTACTGATCAGTTGTACATGACATGTCGGGCAAAATGTACATTTAAATAAACCCACGACATGCCAGGCAAAAAGGGATCCCAAAAGTACCTACATGAATCTAATAGCATAAAAGTTATAATCTTTTCGCCATAAGTTAATGCATACTTTTACTAATTTAATTTTCAAAGCGACCACCAGCAGGACAAAAAAATAGATCTTTCTGATCCCTTTTTTTAACAAAAGGCAGAAGAAACGACGTTGCTGTTCGCAGTGTGTATAACGGAAAAGAAAGTTTACGATTATCATTTAATTTTTATCTTCGATTTTACGGTCATTTTTCTGTTCAATGTGTCTAAAATTCTGTGACAGAAATCGGTAGTAACTAAGTCTTAATATAAAGTAACATAACAAGAGAAAGCTACGCTAAAAACATTATAAATGGAAAAGTTGTATAAATAAGAAGCCTGAAGTCATATCATTATTTTACTGTATGTATCAAATGAAAGTAAAGATTTAATATTTCCTCAATTTATGCAATACAGTATTTTCATGCTTCAAATCAAATCTATGTGGCGCCGTAAAGTAATTCTTTGCCATTCACCATTTCAGGCTAGAATATGTGCATTGTGAGCTACAGGGAGACGGTAACGGTTTGTCACCAATCGTAATTAGACAAAATCTTGTTCGACTGGTTTCAAATCTTGGGAACGACTATCCGAAAAATTTGCTCACGTTAAAGCCTTTTTTATTGACAATAGGCATTGCCGTCCATTTCAATAAATAACCACTAACACAATCAGATTAAGGTATAACCACTTTGTTTTGAACTTCCTCCGTTTTTCGGACATCGGTTTGAGAAGGCAATAAAAAAGCTACAAAGTTTAATATATAGTTTGTTTTCAAACCGATGATTCGCGCAGCGACTTTACATTTAACCTTTAATCATTTAGTAATACTGTACCAGCTGTAAATTCTTGGTGCCATTTGCAGCAACAGTACATTGGCTTTCGGCTCTTTAGTGTTCCAACTTGTACACCTGAGTGGAGATAGATTTTTCCCAGATAATTTCCGTGGTCAAGTCGGGGTTCGATCCCGGGATCGATCTCAACGCCACCGTCCTAACCACTGAACCTTGGAATCCACACAAACGTTAGCCACGTAGATCTCGGTAATTTCACCAATAAAGATACCGACCTTGGCCGTCACTTACATTTGCGAAATTCGTGCTATGCAATAAAGCAAATTAAGATGGCTAGTCCACAGAATGCACCAAACGCTTCCCTGGTAACCATGTAGGCCCACAAAAAACCTAACGAGTCTGTAAAAAAGACAAGCTTCTAGTAGCTGAAGCAGTTCAAATTGTTCATCGCAGGGTTAAACATGATTTTATCCCGTCAAACATGTTTCTGGTTCGTAAGTGCGTAGAGTGGAAATGTTAAGTATGGAAAGTCATCCGAGTCGAAAATCAGCAAAATATTGATTTGAAACCACTCAAGCTACTGTATATATCTCGTCTAAGTAAAGGATCTCACGATAATCGGCTAAATTTGATTTGGGGACAAATCAAATTGTATAGACCCACAAGACACTGCTGTTTGCCGACTTTGAAAGTTGTTTGTGTAACAGTTTCAAAGATTTCTTGTTTTTCTTTTTTGTTTATTTCTTTTTTGAGTTCTCTAAAGCAACGGGGAACATTTCGAGTATCTTTGTAAGGAACACATGATCATTCTCCGATCAAACCCTAAAGGTTCTAGGCAGAATTGTTTTAGACATAAGTTTCTAAAAACTCCCTTCTCTATTTTCAAGTAAAGTACGATGAACACAACACATACTCATTTTGAAATAATACACGATACAAAATTCCTTTAGCAATCTCCAATTATACTCATCCACTTAAAACTTTATACAAACTCATAATTGCAGAAACACTTCATTTTATATGTTTGATTTATTTGTTTATCATTAATTTACTATTGATAATATATATTTTGACGTTCATGCATACTGAATCTAGGACCACGCAACTAAGTGCAAATAAAGAAGAAGCTTTTTTCCGTTTCCACCATCAAACAGATAACGGGTATGTCGGTTGGTTATTTTTTTTCTCTCTTTTCGCATACAAACTCATGTTCTTCATTCAATTAACCCAATCCTATACTCAATTCACCCAACGCTATGCTCAATTCCTTTTCTTTAAGTGATAAAAAATATTAAAACAAGTTAACAGCACGCCATTAATGGTCTATAAACCGCATTCAACGACTATTTTTTATTTGCCTAGAATTCATTCACAGTGAAAAGGTCGTTTTATGAGGTATTTTGGAACAGTGAGTTAAGATATAGATGATGGTATAAGCCAACAATAACAGTTCTGTTTTACAAGGATTTCATGTCAACCATGAAAGTTCTAGGCTTTAAAATTAAGGCCGAGTAGAACAAGTGCTTTTTTTTGGGGGGGGGGGGGTCCGACCTTAAAATCTACGCACAAGTATCAATATTTAATTTTCACCTGTATTTAAATAAACCTCAATGAAAAATTCAACTTACTAATTTAATTAGGCATAGTTGATATTGAATTGAAAGTGTATCATTATGTGTTGCAAATGAATAGTAATCCTAAGACGTTATCCGGTTAGACTGTTATAACTGCATACTATAATTACGGCAAAAATACAACAGGAAGGAAGCCCAGACTTATAAATTAGACTAAAAAGAAGTTATTCTGTAGGTCCATGTTAATTTTGTGGGTGGGGTAATTTGTTGCTGACAAATAACAAATTAAAAAAAAATTATTTGTTTATTGGTTGAATAATTATCTTATTTACACTTTATCTCAAATAAATAAGACAGAAAACACTACAATTAGTCGTTTTGATAATGATATTTGGACAACTATTTGCAAAATGAGGTTTTACGGCTTGTGAATATTTTCGAGGACGGTTGGTTCAAACAGAGCCGTGTAACTCAAAACTGCTACCACAATTTGACATTACAACGTGCCTTAATATGTTGTAGTATGATGGATCTTTCCATTTTTACAGTCAAACCTTTTCTGGCAGGTATGTTGAACGGATCGAAATTTTCAAATTTTGCCTCCTAGACTAATGTAATTAAGTATTTCTAAACAAATTAAAGGACCTTTGATAGAATCAAAAATCAAGACTTTAACTAGTCGTCGTTCTTCACAGTAAGACGAAATTAGCGATACTTATTACCTCCCTTAAAAAAACCTACGTACTCAATTGAAATGGCGATCGTTTTTTATTATAGGGATGAGTGTCTTTTCACTGGCAAATAACGCCCGTAGGGCGTTATGATTAAGCCATGTGCTAAGGCAATTGCACTTTATACCCCAATAAACGCAGTGAAAAAGACACTCGTCCCTTATAATTGAAATCATCTAGATCGAAGAAACTATTAAAATACTCAGCCAAACATTAAAGCTTCAAGTCTACTTTCTGTGCGTATAATTTACACAATCTATTTTTAGATAGTGTATTGTTTATCTCGCTATCGAAGTGAAATGTCATATAGAAAAACAAATGATACACAAATAAAAGACAACATTAAAAATCGTAAAGTTGCTTATGACAAAAAAGCTGGTTTCTGCCAAGTTAGTCTGTATTTTTAAACGAAAACGGCGTAGTTGAGAGGGTTGCTTGAAGGTCTTCGTCGACGGCTCGCTGTTTTCCAAGTTTAGGTCGGCTTGGAATCAGAACTGCATTCTTGTAATCGAAAATTCTTTCGAAAATATATTGATTTATAATAGATTGAATCGCAATGTTGGGTTGATGATCGGGAACTAGGTTAATTCGAGTTCCTACAACACAGGACTTGCAGATCGAATTTCGGAAGTTTCCCAAAAGACCTATTGCATTTTATACAGAAATAAAGTGCAATGGATTTCCCCACGTGATGCGATTTAAACCAATCAGAATTCTTTATTTTAATGGATTGCAATTATTTCAAATTGTTTTCAACGATTTCGGAGCGTTTTTGAGTAGTGTGTGTGAATTTTTAGAATGAATGAATGGAGCGCTGAGTTAGCGATTAAGAATGGTTTTGGTCGAGGTGAATATCAATTTCTCGATGTTACTAATGTACATGTAGTAATACGGCTGGTGAAAATACATTAATTTGCATTCACGAGGCATTTCAGTTTAAGCAAATGCATTTAAAGTAAGAGTACATTACAGGTAGTAACAAAGACATTCGCTCGATCAAATGCATTCTAAGTCGCTCACTCGGCGCTTCATTCATGAACTTCGAACACGCTCTCAAAAAAGTCAAAAACGCTAAAAAAACGTTTTAAACAAATTGAAACCTGTTCAAAACTATCGACATTTTTTCTAAATTATCATTTTTATTTTCGACGATATTTTTTGCTAGTTTTGGTATTAAATAATCTGATTGGTCCGTAAAGACAAACAGGCGGGAATTTCGTCCCAGATAAATTGGGCCAATTTTGACGAAATTAGCGGATTTGTATTATCTCCCTAAAATTTCATTCAAAACTCGCTACACACCCTCATTTAATATTATTCCAAAGACATTCAGAAATCATTCAATTTGTCAATTGCACGAATTTATTAACTGTACATTCAATACATGCTATTTAGGGCAGTGAAACCCTTATAGTTCTGCAACGTTTCGGATGTCATGAAACCTTAACAGTGTTAAACGAGGTTTCCGAATGGTTTAATTAGGTAACTTCGGTAAACATTGTGAAAGATCATGATTTTCGAAATGTTGCGGATCTATTAAAGGTCTACTACCTTAATCACAAACGATTTTTCGGTAACTTTTTACTCTCTTTAGCACACATAAAATATTTCATTCCCATGTGCTGGTTATACAGTTTTTATAATTCAATACAAAATAAGGGTTGAGCTTTGGAAATTTCATCTTAAATGCAAAAGGTCGATTCTTCCCAAAGAAAAATAGTAACTACATATATTTTTGTACTGTATTCTTTTTCTTTTTAAGGCATGTCCAGATGTCTTACTATCTGAAGGAAATATGTTTGTGTTGATTGATTAATCCGTCTTCGTATTTAACTAAATCGGGAAAACGTACTAGAAAATGAATAACCATTTCTACACAATAAGAACAAAGATGACCCAAAAATCGTATCACTGTGAATTTGTTTTCTTCAACTTTATAAATTTAGCGTCTTCTTAAATATGTTTCATCATGGCCCAAGCAAGATCAAAAAGCATTAACAATACAGTTAAGAACGTCATGGGATTGACAGGGTTATTTTTTTGAATGAAATTGAATGATTGTGATGGTGAGATTTTAATGAAATTCAAGGGAAGTAATACAATAGCGCTAATACCGTCCGTACTGGTCTAGCTTATCGAACCTTTAACTCCCTTTAATAAAATATACGTAATTTTCTGTTTGTCTGTCTTCATGGACAAATCAGTCGGTTTAAAACCAAAACATGTCAATAATATTGTGGAATAATTTGATCGATTTCAATTAAATATTGGTCGTATTGAATGATTGCGTTTTTGAACGACTCTGGAGCGTTTTGGAATAGTGTGAGCGGGTTCTTGGAATGAATGGAACTTTGAGCGAGTGATTTGAAATTGTTATTGATCGAGATGAGTTTCGATTTAACGTTACTGAATATAACTCTGAATCAATACCTTGCCTATCTATATCACACATGCGTACACGATCCATAATTATCTCAAGCAACAGGTTTAACAATTTCATACCAAGCTCCCCTTGTTTTCTATAACGAATAGCCATCAGAGATATCCATTCGGAACATCACTCGGCCATTTTCGTGAACGGATGTATGTAAGGCGGATGGGTATGTTACGAAATCGTGCATTTTGTTAGGCGGAAACAGTGTAAGAAAAACTAGCACTGTAGATTTATATCTATTACAGTAAATAACGGCTGGAAAATATTAATTTTTGAGAATGACGAATCATTCTCAAAAATTAAGATTTTTTCAGCCGTTATTTAAGAATCTAAAGATATTTATATACAGCACGATGGTTTCACGTCAGTGACTTAAACGAGTAGCGTTGACGACGTCGAATGTTTTAAATTACAGTTTCGAGGGCTAACGCCATTTTATCTGACGTCATCGAGTTTTTCCAAGGTTTTCCCGAAATTTTTCAAAATAGTCCGTCTATATACATCCGAGGTTGATCGTGAGTTTGGCCGAGTGGTGTTCCGAATGCAGAGATATCCTTGTCTAACGCGTGTGTAAGATCACCTCTAAATGACGTCAATAGGACTTCATCTTTCTCACGTTATCGCGGTATTTATGTCATAAGAGAATTTAAAAAATGGATTTTTAACGTACAATCATTGTTTATGTGTCTATGTTAAGTCTATGTTACTCGATTTTATTTGAGACAAGCTGGTCTTAACCTTGTCTTGAATAGCAAAGCTTCTGTGCTCACCAAGGCTCGCTTAAAAACAATTTTATTCTAGACTCTGTTAAGAGCAGCTTGTCTCCAATAAAAATCTCATTACAGATGCTTTATATTTTTTTCGTGTTTGGGCGAAACTAAATAACAGACCAATAAATTGTTTCAATAATACAGACCATATTATGAAACAATACAAGTCGTTTAAAAGGTTGTGAATCTTTTCGATCAAGTCTTACAGTAAAAAACATCAAGAAATTGACAAGATGAGTGATTTTGGAATGAATTTGAATGAGCGTAAGAAGCGAGTTTTGAGTGGAATTCAAGGGAGATAAATCAATATTACTAATTTTGTTCAAGATGGAACAAAATAAGCTTTATTTATTACCCCCCTTTAATAAAAATTTATGTATTTTTCTGTTTGCGTTTTTTTCATTGACCAATCAGACACTTTAATATCCACTACGATCCATAAAATCGTAGAATAATTTGATCAACTTGATTTAAATGTGGATCGTCTAGGTCTATTTCGAAATGTGTTCTTAAGATTTTGGAGCCTTTTTGATCGATTTGAGTGAGTGTTTGACATGAATGAATGGAGCACTGAGTGTGCGATTTAGACTGGTTTTGATCGGAATGACAGTCAATTTCACGATACTTTCAACTGTAACTTGTGTCAAATGTTGATAACTAATCAAATATGTTCCCTCATTTGTCATTTGAAAATTGCATCTTAATGCAATTATCATCATCAATTATATCAATAGGGTGTTGTTCATGGTTTTCTCTATGTTCATATGATACAGTACAAAGGTTCCTGATGAATTGTTTTGCGTCATTTACGTTCTGCTTTGGATTAATAAAGATATCCATATCCACTTCAATTCCATGTGACGAACAAAGAATACTTTGTACAAATGCTTCCAGGCATTCAATCGTCATTTTGACTTTATTTAGTCTTATTTTCATTCCTTTTGTCTGACATGATATTGTCATAATTCCATCTTTAAATTCCAAATTCCAAAGAGTAATCGATTTCAAATATTGTAAAGTCGGAAGTACCTCGATAACAGATTTACTTGTGGACAATGTTTTGTTTTCACGTGACATAAAAGAAGTGTTCTGGTCACAACTTATATCTAAATGTTTCAGTGTAATTGAGTTGTTGAGCGTGTCTATTAAATTGTTCTCGTGCTTCATATCACTTATCTTAACATATTCTATTGGAACTCGACCATCGCGTAAAATGTTCCCATCAATCGAATAAATTTCCAAATACTTTAAGTGTAAGTTTTCTCTTAGATCGATAGTATAATAACACTGGTTGTAATTACAAGTCAAGCATCCAATATCTTTAAGTGAGAGATCTCGTAAATGTTTAAAGTTTGTAAACAGTTTTTCCATTTGATTAAGGGCATTATGACTAAATCGAAACGACTCTAGACATAGTGCTGTGAATATGCTCTTTGTGGCAAACGTATCGTTATCCCCAAATAGATGTAAGGAGACCAAGTTTGATTTGCAAGAGGATATCATCCTGCCAAAATTATCGACGTGGCCTTCTTGTGTTACAAAACACAACTTTTCTAGCTGTACCATTTTGGTATTAACAAGACTGTTTCCGTTTGTTGTATCACATACTGATTTAATATTGTGGTGGTTGAGGATTGGAAAACGTGTCGAACCTGTAAAATAGTCTCCTCCTCTAATAAAAATGTCCCGTAATTCAATCACAGGTTTACCTGTTGATTCATCTTTCCTGCACTCATCCGAACATTCAAATATGAATCCCTGAATTTGTTCGACAAACCTCGTGTAATCTGGAACAGTGTCAGGAAGTGACCTTCTGTAAGAAAGGATTCTGTTATCCTTTTCTACCAAGTTAGCGACATGCATACTTGCTTTGGTTTTAAACCGACCAAAAAGATGAGTACTGGAGATATTTCCATCAATTTATCCAACGAATCTAGGCCACTCAATGTTGCTCTAAATACGCTCTCATCGCTACACGCAATATGAACCGCAGCAAGGAAATCTTGATACGTTTTGTGAATAAACGTAAACAGCTTTTCTTGTTGTGTTACTTTTCTGTGAATTTTCTCCTGTGAAAGAATACCAACAGTTAGGCAAATGTCAACCTCTTCTTTTGAAAGTTTAGAAATATTTAGGTCAGCATGACTGAAAATGAGTGTTTCTTCTTTTCTATTGGAAACAGTGCTGTAAGCTAATTCGGCAAGCTTTAAAATCAAACATTTTTCATCGCCATTCAATTTATGAAATAATTCCTGCCCGGCTTCATTTTGTTGTTGTGTTGAAGTCTGTTTTAAAACATGCCTCATCTGAATAGGTCGGCGCTTATGTGCAAATTTGAAGAGATATTCCAGCATTTCTATGTACATTCCAGTTCTTTTAATTCCAAAAGTTTTACCATCAAACCACATGCAAATGAATTGTATTAACAGGACGGGTACTTCCACCAAATGTTTCATCTTTTTATACTCCTCTCTTTCTTTACAGTTCCATGGACTGTCTTCGTCTCGATTGTCGTACTTGAACTCTGTCCTGTCTTTTTTGTCCCCGTATAAGGCGTTTAATCTTTCAACCACAGCTTTAATTACAATATCGTTTTCTTCAAAGCCATTTAGAACGATTTCCTGACCTAAAACACATTTATTTGGACGAAGAGACTCAATCTTCCATGGTCTTGAGGTAAACATTATACTGTAATTTTTTCGTGTATCAAGAATTGGTATTCCAATGGAACACGGGTACCCATCTAGTCCATCTAATATTATTAAACACTTTTCAGACTCCTTATTCAATACCTCATACAAACTTAAGTGTAGACTCTCACATACAAGTGAATTTTTTATCATATCTTCGACGTGATTCATCTTGCAGTTACAGAGGGCTTTGTAAAACAGTAAATCAAATGATTTCAAAAAATCTATGTCAGTTTTTGGTAGATTCACAAATTGTTGATTCGAATGTAACTTACACCAGGATGACACAATCCTCTTACAAAGAAAAGTTTTACCATACCCTGCCTTTCCGACGATGCACGACCTCTTTACGAGTTGACCATCCTTTCGAAATATATCTCCTATGGTATTGATTTTGCTAGTGCTAGCCGCTGATTGGCGTTCATCTTTTGCATTTTCTATTGCTCCCATATTTGGCATAACGAACATGTCATCTACCTGTATCTCCATGTCGTCGAATAATACTGGTATGGGCGAACTGACAAGGCCAACCGATGAGTAATGCTCTATCAATTGTCTCTGCAACTCTGAGAAAAAGGCGATAGTTCTCATGATTAATCAGGTTTTAAAAATCTCATATAAGACACTTATTTTAAAGAATTTATGAATGATTCGTGAAAATTTGCCAAAGCTATAGAAATACATGACAAGTGCCAAAAAACAACTGAAGCAGATATAAAAAATGCATAAATAACCAGAAAAGTTTACTTTTCAAATGTGGTTAAAAATCGAAAAATACAGTTTGATCACAAGGTGACTAACGTTTATTTGTTCATCTTAAAAAATAGACCCTTGTCAGCCTCATTAGCTGAGGTGGAAAACAGAACAACTTTGTCTCGGATAAGATTTTAGACCTGGACACAGTATATTAATTGAGCATGTTGAAGATCCAGGCGGATGTCAGCTGTAATGTTGTCCTGTATCCTTGCACTACCATCCGTTACAATAAAACTTTTTCATGGGGTTTCGTTCGTATGGGTTATTGCTTAAGAAGCGACTATAAAACGAAATCACAATCAAATCCTTACTTGCTTTCTTTTCAGAGAAATCCTTCTCAGTGGCAGTAAATTGACATTGTGCTTCATTTGCCCATTCCTTATTACTTGTGCCGCTAGACTGCGTCTTTTTGCTTCCTGGAATACAAATCTTTATAACTTAACTCTGGTTGTGTTTAGCAAGATCAATTCATTCTGATTGACTGAAAATATGCTTTCATTCCCAAATGAAAATATTTTTGAGTACGCAGCTATTTTAATGCTTGTGCGCAAAGTAGCCCCTTCAAATATTTGTCTTATAATGGGAAAAATCTTCATTTTTTATTCGTGATATGAAATTATTACATATAATGAGAATATATATTGATTTAAAAGAGTTATGAAACTAAAAATACAGTCACAGATGATTCATACAGTGTGATAAGGTTGTTTAATACCTCCATGAAATCAACGAAAAAGTCTCTTCATATCATATTATTTAATTCCTTGAAGCAAAAACACATGGATAGTTAAGGGGCTACTTTCTACAGAAGCTAACAAAAAGCTGAGTAATCAAAAGTATTTTCATTGAGTAACTCGTATATCAAAGAAACATCCATTGCTTTGTGGATTGATTAAGATTAGATAAAGCAACAAATTGCGAACGCGATCGCAGTAGTTTACTTTTAGCCCTTTATGTCAATGTAAATTTACATGATGTCTTTGGCAATATAAGACTGGCTTTATCAAATAAAAAATAATATACTTTCAATCAATTTGCATTTGGGAAATTCACAGACTTTACAAAGTACAACATTTTATGGTTTGGTTAAGCTACAGAATTGAAGTACGAATCTCAAGCAATATGCACAACCTCTACTTTAACAAAGCATACATTTCTTGAATTACGCTTACTTTCTTCTTTGAATTTTTCTTCCATTTTTTGTATCTTTGATTTGCTTTCCTCAGTAATTTTGCTGATTTCTGATAATCCTCTCTTCGTTGAATCATTTAATGCTTCTTTTCCAGATTCTAAAGAAGTTATGTAAGCTCTTTTGATTTCCTCTTTGATTTTCATGTCATCTTCTGCAGTTATTACAATCAGCCCTCTTTCAAGCTGAAAAGATAGATAAAATTAAGTATTTAGTAAATCTTTATTTTTGCAGCTATTTCTCATTCACCTAAACTCGATAATTATAAGCTTTCTAAACTATCATTCGATTTCGAACCGTATCTACAAAATGTTACTAATGACAGACTACGAATATTTCTAACTAAATCACGAGTTTCTGAGCATAGGCTTGAAATTGAGACTGGTCGATATTCAAATATTGAAAGACAAGACAGGTGCTGGTAACCTTGTCAATCTAACTCATTGGAATCTTAATTTTATTTCATTTGCCTTTGTTGAAGTTTAAGTGTAACTAAACTTAAATATTTCAATAAGTTCAGTACGTTCCCTATTCTAGAAACCCCTTTTAGACTGATGAAATAAAGAAATGTTAAAGTCCAAAATAACCTTTCAAAATTCATAAAGGAAGCCTTAGTTTTAAGACAGGAGTTGATATCAATCCCTGCCGTTTGATTTAATTTGTGTTTTAAACTGAACGCTGAGCTGAAGATATGTGATGTGATTGATTTAAGATAAAAACTACTTAAATACTCTTTGATTTGTTTAAATGTTTTTGTTTTGTATTGTGTATGTGCACATTTTTGTTATATTTGTGTTTATGGCCATTGGTGTTTTTGTGCCGATTTTCCAAAAATAAAAGAATTTGAGTTTTATTTGAGTTTGAGTATTTTTGTATTTAGAGATGCGTAGTTTCTTTCAAAAATATACTACCAAAGATTTACAGTTTTTGATGGACGTTTACGTTCATCAGTGTTACTACGTGAGAACAACCCAGTCTGATGTAAATAGCTTTATAAAAAAAGTAGTTACCACTATTTACGCATTTTGAAGACTTGTTTCCGACAGACAGCTGTGTATTTTGAAAACGGCGTGAAACAAGGTTTCTATTCATTTTTTAATAATAAAAGATCCATCTGATTACGAAAAAGCTCGTCAATTTAAAATTTTGAAATTCCGCGTAAGAAAAGTTAGGATAAGGCGGTGATTCACCTATATTTGCTTTATCGTGGTTTTAGGGAGACAACAGCTAACTGGAGTTTTGATAGACTGGTTATCGTCCCTAATACAACTATGTGACCAGGTTTTACACACATACGGTATACGTAACGTTGTAACGTTGACCAGATCGGCCTATTTACTGGTACAATTTAAACTTGGGTTTTGACCCTACTGTCTTGAAATCGAATTGGAATCCAATCTGTGTGGTTCGACTAGTACACATGTTCACTGAAAACTATACAAAAGCTTGTTCGGTTCACGACAATGTCAAAAGTGAAAAGTAAAATTTGACGGAGTAAGTAATAATCAAAACAAGTTGCCTCTCATTTCAAATCTATGCATTATGCGATATCATGATTAACAATTGCGAAGGACGCTCATTATATTTGCTTAATCCGTTGTTGTTACTACATTTTAGTCGCCAAACGCTGGCAATCTCTATGTCTGTCACTCGGAGCTTCGGCACAGACGTGACTTGACTTTTACATCATGGGCTATACAAACTGGACGATGATCAACGTTAGACATCAAAACCTCGTAACTGCAGCTACTACATTTGCGAGATTTGATTTGTTCCTTATTGACACAGTTGTGTAGTGCTTTTTCGGATGTGTACAATTAAGTAACTACAATTAATGCGCTTTTACAATATGAATTTCGTATTATTTTTTCAATTGCACTATTGCTATAACTATTATTACAGCAGTCCATTGCACATTCAGACAACCTTCATATCGGTGGAGTAAAAAAAAAATATAGCAATCAAAATCTCATTACAACTTCCGAAGTGTTTATTTTTCAAAATAGATCATTTCCTTCTTGGTTATTTGACCTTATTTGAAGGTTTAATTATTAATCAAATTTCCTTTATCGTCAATGTGTCATTCAAATATCATGAGCAATGCTTAAATGAAAACTTTGTCGCACATTGCAGATTAATAATTCCATTAGTTTTCTTAAGGAATTGACATTATTTTCGCTCAATGAGGACTGGAAAAATACCACGAACAGACTTTATTTAGTAAATATATTATTTTAGTCTGGTTGCACCTGATTATACATATTATTATATATACGTGTATTTTAAATAAATCAATAAAGATCATGTGATAATGCCATATTTCACATAGGTGTAACAAAAACAGTAAAATTCCTGTAAAGTATCCGTCTATTCTGTTCAACCTCTAGAGTGGAATATTTCTGCACAAATTTGAAACGAATACAATGCGAAAACTTTGAATTCTGCCGGACTTGTCTCGTAGCATTTTTCAATATGATACTGAAACAAGTATAGTTTTATCTATTTTACCTTTTACATCACTATACCACCAGAAACGTCCACCTTCAGTACTTTCAGTGCTTTAATTCCATTATAGAGATGATTGTCTTTTTATAACATTTTCTGGAGTATAAACTGCAATATTCTAGGCACAATTGTGATTTTTTCTTCAATGAACGCTATAAAATGGACATTTGGTCCTTTGAAATTCAATCATTTAGATCTAAAAAACAACCAGGATACTGAGCTTAATGATTCAGATTCGAGTGTACTTATGTGCGTATTGATCTATACATAATCTTTATTTGAGATCGCCATTTTATGCGTATCGCTTTGAAAATTTGCTGGTATAAGGTTTTACAAATAGTACAAAGGTATTCGACAATTTTTGACATTCGGAGAGGTAAATATGATCAAAAAATATTTCTGCCAAGTATTTCTCCGTTTTTAAACGAAACCATTCCGGTCGGGCTTAATAGGGAGGGTTGCTTGGTGGTATTTATGACTCGCTGTGAACGGCGGATAAGAATCAAAACTGCCTGCTTGTAATAAAAGATTCTTTCGAAAATGTTTTAACTTTTGACTGATAAAATAGCAATGATAGGTTCTGAAAGCGGAATACTGTACTTGCAGATCGAATGTTTGGGTTGGGTGGATGGGTCGTGAAATACCTATTGTACATGTATTCTATACAGAAAAAAAGCACAATAGAGTCCCTCACGTGGTACGATTTAAATCAATCAAGTTTCTTTATTTTTTTAATTGCAATTATAAACAAAAATGACAAATCTGACAATATATTTGTTATTTTCATCCAATTCTTATTCGTATTTATTTACTCGTCCGTAAAACCGTTCGTATGAAACCACCATTGCTTCGACGTTTCCCGCCATCGGTCCACAAATATGTCTATCAGTCATTTTACTCAACAAAAATCTTACTTGCTCAGAAATGAAAAAAAAAAACACATTAAATACATGAACTAAATACAAACAAAAAATAAAACTTACATCTGAAATTCTTAGATAGGCATTCTTAGCTGCTGGTAACTGTTGAAATTTCGCATCAGATAACATACACTTGAACGTCTGTAAATGTCCATGCAACTCCGAGGTCGATATTTCCATTTTTGCATTATGCATAATTGAGTTCCTTGCTTCTCTGGTCTAAAGATAATTTCAATTAATTTTAGTTTTGTCCATCGGAATTCATGTTTTCTGGTTCATTGTAAAATGGTTTAATTCTTCATTGCAAATAAATTTGTGTACGCAGCTAAGATGTAAGCTTCCGCACGAAGTAGTCTCATAAAAGTCTGCATTATATTTAATTATAAAAGATGATGATAATATCTATACAGATCGTGGATGTAAGAAACTAAAACCTAAGCACACCCATGTATGATTCCGATTCGCGTCTTCGTACAGTGTGGTAATGATTTTTAATTTTAAAAAAAACACTCTTCATCTTTTCAATCCAACCCATATAATGTTTTTATGATATCACATAGTTATTTTTTAGAACAATGATATAATACAGTTATTTTTAGAAACTTACATTTCAGTTAGAAACATTCTTGAAAACAAGAAAAATAGAGGTTATAAGATAAATATAACACATACTTAGTGTACTGTATGAAAAAATATCTAACTCGGTTGTGAGAATTGATAATTGTCTCGGCAAAGCCTCGACAATGATCAATTCTCCCAACCTCGTTAGATATTTTTTCTCATACAAAACACTAAGTATGTATTACATATTTATGTGTATGCAAGGAAGAGAATTTCAACAGCCAATACTGCCACAGAGACAGAGAAAAGTGAATTTTCATTGTTTGGCATTCAGAGCTTTTGGGTCAATAGCTTTCTTGCATCCTTTCTGACTCTTTGTTTTTCACCAAAGGGATGATAATCGCAGACCTATGTGAGATAGCAGCTTAGGGTAAGGAAATGATGTGATGGTAGTACTGGTGAGAAAAATAACATGAATCCATTGTTAGGTGCTTCAGCCGCCGCGATATGACTGAAATATTGTTGAAAGCGGCGCAAAACTCCATCCAAACAAACAAACCTATTAGTATAAACAGTATATTTTATCGACGCCACATAATATCACAAAATCTCCATGAAATGCAAATGTTCACTTTATAAGGGACATTCTGCGAGAGTTTTATGAAAATGTATATAATAATAAAAGAGATGTTATGTTAACAAGTAAGTTAAAATTAAGGCCCAATTTCCGTGGCATATCACCAAATGGCGAAAACGTGGCCATGACAACATAATGATAAATACTCTATTCAGCATAAAGGTCCCCTTTACCATGAGACGGCGAATAACTAAACCACCACGAATGCACAGTCCCTTGAAGAAGACGGGAAAACCGGTATCGCCATAGCTCTTCTGACCTTCGGTTATTAGAGTTGAAAATAACAAGGTATTGCCACATTATATCGTCATTTCTGTCGTTGTCATACTTCAAAGATTGATGTACCCCCACATCGACATCGATAGATCGGCGGAAATTTGTTATCCCAATGTCCGTCTTATTGTCTGTCTGTCTTATTGTCTGTCTGTCTTATTGTCTGTCTGTGAAAACTGAACTATGCAACATTCGGAACATCGCTCGAACTTTTTTTTAAACTTGAAAGTATCTCGGATGTAAGTGTTGTAATTTGTTGGGGTTGTTTCTTGGGGTACTTTGGATATTTAATATGCTTGAAGAAAAACACATCTTGTTAATCCTTTCCGATCGTCTGTGGAGATATTTTGGGCATAAAATAGTTTGATAACACAAACGCAGTAAAAGACTGTGTTTTGTAGTCAATTCATAATATGCCTTACTTATCCTTCCATTGATTTTGTTTTTCGAAACGTCATCCTTAGCAATGTTTGTGATGTCACATTAAACCACGTGCGATGTGCGGCGCCTTCATGTCTGAGCCTTCACTATTCCCGAGGTCTATTCCATAGAATCGCCGAATGTTCCAGAGTACACTTTTCAAGTCACAATACTCTTACTCTGGACAAAGATTCCTCTCATTAATCCCTATCTTTGAATGCCAATGTCATCTAACAAGGTCAAGGTAAATTATTAAACCAAACTTGTCCTTATAGGAGAATCGGTGTTTTACGAACAGACCTTGTTGTTTTGACAGATCTCTATTTTTAATAGAAGAATCGACTTCCATGTTCATTTATATATAAAAATTTATATTTTGTTATAATCTCTCCATCACCAAACAGTAACCATTCGGATATAATTCCACTTCAATGCAGTCAGGCGTGAAAATAAAATGAGTAAATACCATCTTAAAAAACTATTCTATTGGAATATACTATTAACTTTGAAGCATATATAAAATCGCGATTTTCGTACAGATGGCAGAAGGGTAGATGTTTTAATTAAATGATAAAATACTTATTTAAAATATTCATTTAAATCATTAATTGACATAAATATATATCAAAGCTTATTCAGAAACGCGTTTGTTTTGTACAGAAATCCCACTTCATCAATAACCGTTATTACGGTGAATATTACCTGTTCAAAAATATTTCCTGGCATCATCAAATTTTCGGCCACTTCAAGCTGAAATGGTTCAAAATTGATGATCGCACTAATTAAGCCCGTGAGGTCAGTTTCATCTGCTGTCTGTACATCCAAATAGCCAGTCGGGGCCATGTAGCACTTGGCGATCTCCCATGGGTTGGTTGACCAGTTTTCTGCCTTTGTGTTTCTAAGTGATGGATTACCATACCTGTGGTTTCGAAATATCTCATCTCGGACGTTCTGACAAACTTGGCGAGGACAGTTAGTTGGTTGTTTTGTTGGATCAAATATATCATGAAAATAGCAGGGTCGTCCACAAATGCCAAGGGATGGACATGACATTACGTTCTGGATTGTGCATTTGTTACACTGTCCACCAATATTTGTGTATATACGATTGTGGAAATAGCTGAAAACACTGGATACTAAGTCCTGGATTCCTCCTTTGCAGTATAATAAACCAAGCACAGCCTTCAACCAGTTTTTAAAAAGCACCTCTGTCGGCTCAGACATCTTTTGTTTGTTTCTGAAAGTATTACGGCTTGCATTTAGGATGATAAAACAATGTAACTGTTTGGCAATATTACATCGCTTTGCACGTAAGTGCGTATTAAAGTGGGTATTATTAGCAAACAGTTTGCATCGCTTTGTCATCCTGAACGCGGAGACTGATAATCTTGCGTGAACTGGAATTTTAAGATAAGATAAAATATAATCGTGAATGTCTGACTTAATACATTCAATCAAATATGCTCACCATTGACTTCGTAAAATGTTGTTTAAATGAAAACTGATTCTGTCACTGTATTTTGTTCGAGATATGCTGATCTTAACCTAGGCTATGCTAGGCTTTCTTCATTGCATTTCGATTGAAGACTCGATAAAGACCACATTTTCGCAGACAAAATTTCATCACGGAACATATACACTGAAACAAATGTCTGAACAACTACCTTTCAATTACCACATTTTAACATATTTGCCGTCATTTAATGAATTATCTTTTATTTCCATATTAAAGATCTGTCATTTTGTTTAAGAATCGCACATGGGTATGTCCCTAACAACAACTAAATAAACAAATGTTGATTGAATGGTAGAGGCGGCAATGTCAGTGACGGAACCAGTCTATTTATATCCAGTCTACAAATTACAAAATTGTGTTGGTTTTTTTGTCTAATGTTTTTTTTCGCATGTATCGATATGAAGTTTCCAAATCGACAAATACTTCGACCCTGATCTTTGATAGAATGGGACAAACAGGCGGAATTGCATGCATAAATAGTTTGCTAATAATTTAAGAAAATATTTTAGGCGTTAGTAGTTGCTTTATTTTTTTGCAGAATGCTTAAATCTTTTTTTCCTTGTCTTACCAGATTTAATCTTATTTTTGTGTTCTGCACGATGATATCATAAGTTCTGATTTTACAAAGAAAATCTAAAAATTGCATTTTCCCAATCTGTGAAAGAGCAACTTTAACCGTATGTGACAGACGGCTATTGGGTATGGCGTGTGATATGTTGCAAAATTGTATAAAAAAAATATTTGTTCAATAAAAAAAATAAATGTGGTGTAAAAGGTAAATATATTTATCAAATTAAATAAATATATTGTTAAAAATATTTATGTGGTAAATATGTGGTTTTTATTGAAAAAAAAAATATTTTTTTACAAAAAAAAATATATTTATTTTATAAAAGATATTTATATGTTTAAAAAAAAATAATAAAAGAATTATGTGTGGTAAAAGAAATATTATTTTTTTTTAAAGAAAAAATAATTATGGATTAAAAAAAAATATATTTTATGTAAAACAAAATATATATGGACTTTAATTAGGATTGTGGGATAGCTTTTTGTGTAAGTTAGAGCAATTCTGATTGGATACGTGTTTCAATACGTAAACCTAAAAATCCAAAGCTTTTTGGTCGTTAAAATGCTAAAGAGTTTGTGTTAAAGTAGTTTCGGCCGAAAATGTACCGGTTTTCACCGATCTATGTCACCTTCATATGACGTCCACGACCCGGAATTTGCCCACCATCTCTGGCGATCGCTAGGCAGGTTACAGGCCCTCGGGCGGCGATTTTGGACGGCTCAGTAGCCGTCGTTAGGCCGGCAGTAGGCCGATCGCGCTAAGGCAAAATGTTCACGAGATTGAGACACTCGATGCGGGGCCCGAACAAATGCACCGATCCCTATGTGGTAGGTACCGTCGTGTTGTTCTAGTCAAGCCCTACAATCGTGGCAAGTTTGGTTGGGCTGCGGCGTAGAGCGAGAGCGATTTCGCGCTGGGGCCGCGCCTCTATGCGGTCAAGCCGCGATTTAGCGTCGAAGCGAATGCAGCTCTGCACTCGAAGCGTCGTTTTGCTTCCAGCACCCAGAGTTTGCCCCGCATCGCCCGGCAGTAGGCCGATCGCGCTAAGGCAAAACTTTAACTGCAACAGCTTTGCCAAATCATGCTTGCAATGGGAAACTTAGCTTCTCAAAATAACTGTACATGTACATAAATTCAGTTAACACATATGTCTATCGCACACGCGTGTATTCCTCTTCTTACTGGCATTCACATCTTTCTTGCGTTGGCTTTTTTGTGGTCCACCATGTTGAAATATACGAACCAATTAGAAGCGCTGTTACATACTCAGGTAGCTTTCCCACAATCCTAATTATAGTCCATATATATTTTTTCTATGAAAAATATATAAATTTTTACCCCATAAATATTTTTTTAAACAAATATTTTCATTGAATAAATATATTTTTATACAAAAAATATATTTTTTTTTTAAACAAATATTTTTTTCATACCACATAAATATTTTTTACAATATAAATAATTGATTTTAGTCAATATATACAATCTTTAAAAAAAATATATAAGGATATTTAGAAAAAATTATATTTTTCTACCAAACAAAATATTTTTTCAGTAGCATAAATATTTCTTTTTTGAATATAATTAATTTATTGTAGTCCATATATATGATTTTTACACCATAATCATTTTCATTGAACAAATATTTTTTTATATAATTTTGCAATACATCACACGCCATAATTGCGTGTCAGATATATAGTTATTCATGAAAATAAAATTGGGATTTTTCTCACACGAGCATAAAATTACACACCCACCAATGTTGATTTTGAAATCAGGTGTACCTTTGAATTTCCTTCAAATTCTTCGCTTTACTCACACATTTTCTTGTCGATCTTAATTGAAGATTCTCCCCTCATCTGCTTTTTGCCGAACTTATTTTCAAAATAACTTGCATAATATAACAAAATAGATTAGGATTACCCCCCCCCCCCCCCCAGTGCCCCTATTTGTAAGACCTATTTCAATTTCATGATTTTTTTTTAAAAAAATATGTTACTTGGTGTATTTGATAAATTATTTTCCCCTCATAATTTATTTTTATATTTCTTTTCTTCTTTGCTTTTCTATCTTTGTAAATTGTTTGTTTGTTTGTTTTTTTTTTCATAAAAAATCATGATAACGGCTTAAATTAATTTGTTTACATGTATGATATTGACGGGAACATAAAAAAGGGAACAGATTCACTAAGTATCTAGAAATGTGTTACGCACGAACTGTCCTCAGCCGAAGTATAGCTGAAAAATATCCGACGTGAGCCAGTGTCGAACCATAGCGGACAACAATATTCCAATTTTTGGTTTACAAGTCAAATGGGCTTACCACTGAGCCAAAGAAGATCCTTACTGACGCAGGTGTCAGAATTGTATTTAAAACCTACGAAACTTTGCAGGACGGTGGTGAGAGTGGTCTCCCATAAATAAAAGATAGATAGACAGTCGGATTGAACTTACAAAATAAAGATTCAAGATTTTATTTATTTAATTTGAACAAAGTTGCTTCTCGTCAATATTATATATTACATAATTAATTCACGATATATTGTCGATGACAGACAGAACATTGTAATAACGGATATATATGTATATGATTTTAAAGAGTTTCCCCGAAATTTTACTTTGGTGCAAATTGTTAAATACAAGTGTAGACTGCCCATCAAGTTAAATGGTGGGAAATTTAATATTCAGTTAGCCTGGAAATATTATTATAGTCTTATACATGTATGAACAGAGATTGTTGTCTTTCAGTACTCTTTTTGTTCTTTTTGAGATTTTATGATAATTATAAGAAGTTATTAAAAAAAATCTTTAAGACCCGAAGTTAATATACATAAACCAGCTAACTTTTGATTTACTTTTTTCTACGGACGATAGGGGATTACACAATGCAAATAATAGTTGTCTGTTCCGATTTGCCCTATTTTTACGGTAATCTTACCACACAGGTAGTCTGGACTCCATCATCTGGTCAGATTACAGAATGTTCATTCACTACCCGTTGTCCCTCAGAGAGACCGCTAAATACGTTTAAAGTTGAATCAGTCAAAATGCCAGTTAGTTGTCACCTCCATAAGACCACGGGAAACACAATTGGCGAACCACCTCCTTGCCGTTATTTTGCTTGCGCGGAAATTTCATACGCGTGGGTTAAAATTGTCGACCGTTTTCGTATCAAAAGGAGTCTTTCAAATAATCTGCACATTTTAAAGAGTCTGCATATCACGCTATATCAAAATGCACTGTTATCTGGCGGAGAGAAATAAATTGTTCTTAAGAGGGCACAATTTTATTGCGACTTAATTAATTTCCTACTGGATTTTTACACTAAGTACCACTGGTAGACGTAGAAACGTCAGACAAAACCGAAAGTAAATGAAAAATCCACCGCATTGTAACTGTAATATTATTTAAAGTGCCATAAAGCCCATATAATCAAACATATACACAAAAACGCAAGGAAAGAAGAAAAGTAATACTTGGTGTCATTCTCGTCTTTCATCACGTGACACGTTAACTTACTAATCCTTTTTATCTTATAAGGTTACACTCCTGTCTGTTTTGGCCGTGTTAAATTATATAGTAAATTGGCACATTTTGACAGTCTGTAGCTCCTTTAAAAAGCAAATTTGGGCTTAATAACTTAGTGCGGCTTAAAGAGCATTATATGCTCTTGAATATCATCTCCAGAAAACAGTACCTTGCAGGATAAAATTTTTCACAATTTTTCATTGCGCACGACTACCCTAAAAATTCTCGTGGTAGGAAAGTATACGCAGACTTGGGTACCTCCACCAAAGGTCAGGCTCCAAGAAAAAATAGTTCGCACCTAAATGCATTTCATCTCATGCATGGAATGTAGCAGAGGTCTGGCACTTAGCTGAACCTCATTTCAAGCACTTTACTCTGACTCAAACATTAAAACAGTGTGGCAAAAGGAGCATATCATTTTTTCTATCCGGACTATTTTAGGGTACAACGACCTCGGAAGTAATTCAAGACCGGAGCGGATCCTAAATATGAAACTTTTTATTTCCAATTTGGACAAAACTTCTTTCAACCTATGCATATGTGTATTACAACTTTCCATGTCTTTAAATTTTTCAAAAATATTACTTAGAAATGAAATTGCAGGAGAATTTGCACAAGGCCTATATTTCTGAAATTAGGACCAAAAAGGAAAAGTTTCAGTGTCCTTCACATGATGATTAGAAATTGACATAACTTTGGTAATAAGTGATCAATTTCCATAAAATAAAAGGTGTTTTGCAGCAAAATGATTCTTCTTTACTTTGTGACCCTTTTCAGATGTCTATGCTAAAAATTGGTTGCAAAAAAATCATTATTTGAAGAAAAAATTGATTTTAAGTTTAATTTAAGTTCAATTTTTCTTTAAAAATATAAATACATTCAAGAAAAAACCCTCATGAATAGCTTATATTGTAAGTTTAATATTCAAAAACTAAGTCAAAGGTCAGAAACTCCCAGGAAAAGTTAATTGGACAGTGTTAAAAAGAGAAAAGTTCTAAATAAGAATTACTATTTGAGGCTGTAGAGCAAAATGGTGGCAGAATTAATCTTTTGTATAATATATTAAAATCTTTTAAAAGTACTATTTTTTTGCTTTTACCATTTTGATTGAAGAGTCTAAGCTGTTTTCGATACAAAAATATTTACGAAACAATGTAAAGGGGATCCCTAACAGGAAATATCCATACAGGGCTTAGGGTTTGGAAGCTTATCATCTTCATTTCAAGTGGTTACTTAGACTGCCGGCCAATCAAATTAGTGCCGTTTTGGTCATATGACACTGACATTGTGGGGTAGGTATAAAAGAAGATGAGGCTTCCTTTTATTACCAAAACCAGCTATTCTTTCAATTTCCAGACATCTAAAAACACATTCTTATTGAACATGATTTAAGGCAGCAGATGCAGAAGAAGAGAAAGCTTTTTTCAAAAAGAAAATATGTTTCATTAATTGAGAAGTAACCAACAAGGACCTTGCAGTGAAGCTTATGAAACAAAAAAACACAAAAAACAAGTACTATTTCTACTACAGATGACAACATTTCGAACGATCATATGTGTAACCTGCTACAATGACAAAAACAACACTTTTAGAATGAATCGCCTAAGTAGCAAATCCATCATGGAATTTCAATACCGTGAGGTTAAGGATTAACAAAATGTAAGTGAAACAAAGAAATATGTTGAGGTGATGGCATACATAATTATACATAGACTGTCCACTAACGGTGAAATCGACCGGCTGAAACAGAGCGACCTCTTATTCGAGCTCAAAACTATAGATCAGCACAAATGAGTTGTAACTACATATAAATAAATTTGAGGATACAAGAATATTACACTCAAAATCCCTTAAAAGGGAGGGGGAGTAAATCATATTGCAAGAGAGAGAGAGAGAGAGAGAGAGAGAGAGAGAGAGAGAGAGAGAGAGAGAGAGAGAGAGAGAGAGAGAGAGAGAGAGAGAGAGAGAGGGGGGAGGGAGGCAGGGAGAGAGAAACAGAGAGCCAGACAAACAATGACAAAGAGACAGATAGAGATGGGGACAACCACACACAGACAGAGGTACTGTAAGAAAGCTCATTCAAGCAAGGTTTGATTTTCCAACAATAGTTTGTGTTTTTAGTCTATATGAGTTGAACTGTTGATTCTGAACCCAAAAACATGTATAAAGTCCTATCGACCATCATTCATACCAACGAGGCTTTTAAGTGGCTAATATTCTAGGGTGATGGCATTATCCATACCTTTTTCAGATGAAAATTTTAGTTCTTTACAGCCCAAACTTCTTGTTCAGATGATCAAATTGTGCAGACAGCTTGTTATGACATAATGGGAAAAAACCAAAGCATTCCGGAGGAATCAAAGTACTTTAAAGGCGTGAAATCAACAATTTGATATTTTTTTAAAAATTTAATTCAAATTTTAAAAATATTGAAAGATTCTTATCAGAAACCAGTTCTTGATCATATTTACTAGTTGACTGTGACATTTGAGTCAAAAATTTATGAAAACAACATAGCAATCAATATTTTTGTGTGACCCCCCATCTCCATATAGGTTACACTCCTGTCTGTTTTGGCCGTGTTAAATTATATAGTAAATTGGCACATTTTGACAGTCTGTAGCTCCTTTAAAAAGCAAATTTGGGCTTAATAACTTAGTGCGGCTTAAAGAGCATTATATGCTCTTGAATATCATCTCCAGAAAACAGTACCTTGCAGGATAAAATTTTTCACAATTTTTCATTGCGCACGACTACCCTAAAAATTCTCGTGGTAGGAAAGTATACGCAGACTTGGGTACCTCCACCAAAGGTCAGGCTCCAAGAAAAAATAGTTCGCACCTAAATGCATTTCATCTCATGCATGGAATGTAGCAGAGGTCTGGCACTTAGCTGAACCTCATTTCAAGCACTTTACTCTGACTCAAACATTAAAACAGTGTGGCAAAAGGAGCATATCATTTTTTCTATCCGGACTATTTTAGGGTACAACGACCTCGGAAGTAATTCAAGACCGGAGCGGATCCATAACTATACAAATATCCGTATGATAACATCACGTATGATATTTTTTTTTTATTGTTATCACATAGTATTTTTAGAACAATGATATAATGCGGTTATTTTTAGAAACCTTTTTTTCAGTTAGAAACATCGATGAAAATAAGGCAAATAGAGGTTATAAGATAAATATAATACATACTTAGTGTATTGTATGAAAAAATATCTTACTCGGTTGTGGGAATTGATATTGGTCTCGGCAGAGCCTCGACAATAATCAATTCTCCCAACCTCGTTAGATACTAAGTATGTATTATATATATTCAACGTTGATATTTTCTAGTTATTGCAGGAAAATAACAAGTAATAAGTTGTTTATAAATGTTAATTTGAAGACACATAACATGGATCATAAAACTTTTTGAATTTAAAGAATTTAAATCTCCCACACCCAAAGGCATGTGTGAAATAACCTCGTTGAATATATTTAAGAGATAAAGAGGTTATTTTTTGAAATCATAAAGGAATGAAACAGAAACATATTTACACCGTATGAATACAAAAAGAAACACTACTTTTGTTATAACAATAATAATCATAGGAATATAGGAAATTCTAACATATCGATGAATTTCTAAATTTTCCTTGATTGATCGCAAAATACTCGTCATATTATAATTTAATTATCAAATCTGTGCTATTTAAATACCGAATCTATCAAACTCGGCTTCTTTAACAGGTAAAATTCGTTGAAGTTGGTATTCATCTGTTTATAGATGTCGATGATAGTCTCGATGAATGACTTTTGATTATTCAATGTCCTTTGTATATATCATTGCAAATATATCACTAGTGAAGGAATACGGTTTACGGTATTTTTTGATGTAATACAATACATTAAGAAGGGTAAAATGTTAACAATCAAATAGAATCCTAAAATATTTTATTTCGGAAATTTCATTCTGGGATTTTTCATCTCTAAATTGGTACAAAATATCATTTTGCGTTTGACATATAGATCTAAACTCGGTCGCATAATCTAACAAATAAGATCAAATACACGTGTCTACTCGTATTGTTCTTACACGATTTAGACATGGTATTTTGAACAGGGTCCCTGTCTAGTACTAGTGATTTCCTAAGAGCAAGAGCACACCAATTTGCTTCTTCGCTAGCAAAAGATGGCGCCCAATACATCACTTTCGCTAGCCAAGGTTGACGCCCAAAGCACACCTTTACGTTTCTCCCTGAATCAAAAAGTCATTCGCTCGACGTCGCGAAAAATTTTGAATCGCGATGACTCGGTGTACAGGACAGTTATCCACGTGCATGTTTTTTTTTTAGTTTTGCAGTTCTTCTTTAATGTAACGCTTTGTTAGAGTTTTTTTGTGCAATATTTACTGTCCGGAAGGACGGATAAGGGACAGGGGCGTACCCAAACTAAATTACTTCTTCATAAGTGGAAGAAAAAGACGATGCCTTTACTCTGTCTTGAATAGCCCAAAACTAGACCTTGATTGATCCAGGTTTTTTAGCAACAAAAGATAGATCTATGAGTAAAGATGAAGTGCTAATGACGTAATATTTGAAAAAAATGTCGAAGAATGCGCTACGGGGCTGTAAAATAATTTAGACATGGAGGCTGACATTTTAATTGTCTCGTGCGAGTCGCACGCTCGTAAACATTACAATATATAACATCCCTCTCTCTTTCAAATTTAACGCGAAAAGAACTTATTTAGAACAAGTTTTTACATTCTCAAGCATAGAATCTAAAAATTTATTTTCTGGTAACAATCTATGTAGTACTTTTATATCCTAGGTTATACAGTGTAAATGTCTAAATTTTTCAAATACCTTGAAGCTAATGATTGTAAAAGTCTTTCAAGTACTTAATGCTCAAACCTCACTTTAACTTTGATTAAATTGTAAACATATGTTTTATGTTTGAAATTAAAATAAAAACCTTAATTTGCTAAGAACTAATTGTTCTCGTACTGTGATTGCACTTGTGATTATTATGCCCATTAACACTATGTGGCACTAGTACTGTCGTTAATAGAACTTATATTCTAAACTAATCATATGTCTAATTTCTTTGGCTTTTTGATCTGACGACCTGAACGAGTTGTATATGGTTTTTTATCACTTTCAACGGGAATGTTCTTTTCGCACGGTTGCCCCTGAGGAGATCCAATTTTCTTGCTTTTAATATCTCAGTTTCTCAGGTAAGTCTGTCATTTCGTTTTCTGCTTCTCGGTCGTTGGTATTCGCTTTTTCAGTCGATCCCCTAAGATGTTTCCTATTACGCCTATATAATTATTGGCCACTATAAACAACATATGACCTTGGTTTTTCATGCTTAGAAGTGACAACTCCTGGTTTCCAGGTTGTATTGGTACCATCACTCATGCGAATACTGGTTCCTCACCCAATAGTTTCAAGTCACTGGATCCAGTTCTCAAGTCACGATAGAACTTTTGCGTTTGTTTTTGCGAATCAAAATTCATTCACAATTTTGGGATTCGGAGAACATGGTCTAACCTAAGTATGAGGAGATCAAACACTTTTTCGCCCAGTGATTTTTCTTCTTGCAATAATTACATACAGTGCCATATGCCGGACACTTAGCCTTTTTATGTGAGGTTCACCATTTGTTACACGATATTTCTTCAGTTTTTTTTCTGTTTCTGTTTCTTTTGAGGTTAAGGGTTTGACAGCAAATACCTCTTCACCCCTCATCATTTTCATTTGGGCCTTTGACAGTTCAAATTGTTGACCAATTTCTATAGCCTAGTCTATGTACACTTCTGTCCTTGATCTAACAGCCTCTCTTGCACTTTACTATGTCTAACGCCACTAATTATTGAGTCTACCAGCATGTCATCGTTATTATGATATTCGCAGTCCATAACAAGAATTCTCAAGTCCTTTACAAAACTGTCAAAGCTTTCGCCTTCCATTTGTTTCCTTTAGTGGGCTCTTAACCTGTAAACTCGTTTGTACTGTCGCAGACTTACATTTTCCCCTATCTTTTGTAGGATTATTTCTGGCTTGTCTTCCTCGCCATCCTCAAAAACAAAAGTTTTGTAAAGTTCTCTACCCTGCTGGCCAATCCACATGCCAAGCCATCCGGCTTTGTGTTTATCATCGGCAGCGGCCCTTGAATGTGAACTTAACATGTTGTTTGAACCTTTTGAATTCCTGATACATATCTCTAGCACCCCAATGAAGGCTAGGTTGTTCAAAATTCGAGGCCATTGTCGAGTTTTTGCTTCTGACACCATGTAAAATAACTAAGACATGGAGGCTGGCATTTTAATTGTCTCGTGCGAATCGCACGCTCGTAAACATTACAGTATATTACAAGCACCAGAAATTGAGCAATATCATAAAGAAGGCCAAAAATCCGGTGGGGTCTGACCAGGAACGGGTGAAATCCCAGAACCCATACTAACTTCGGGCACAGTGTAATCAGATTCAAACGCAATTTTTAACTTACTATTACCTAAACCTTTAACCTTACTTTTCTCATAATTCATTTATTTCTTCTTTTTCTTCTTGTTCTTTTAAATGTAAGTATCTAGTGTCCTTCTTTGAAAATCGGGAAGTAGAAAATGTACAGGGTTTCTCGTGAAATAGACTAAATGGTTACTTCACCTCACATTTAGACTGGTCGTCTGAACCTAGTTATGTTTAAGGTAGTCACCATTCTTTCATCTAGTTACAATTTCAAGTGCATTTCCCAAGGAGTTATTTTTTTCTTTTTCTTTGTTTGTATTGGGTTAAACACCATTTTCAAGTTATTGAGTTAAATTTCGGTTGCTATTGCAGCTACTCAAGTCTTCCTGGTGTTTCCGACTTCATAACCATCACAACATTTCTCCGAGCCACCAGCTCACATGTTCTGTGTCCAGGATGGTTTAAAGTCGCAAGCAAGTACATAAAGTGAGTCGGGCTATTACCGTGGCGGTGTGTTCGTCGTGCGTCCGTTTGTGCGTCATATCGTCCGTGTGTATTTTTTTCTTTTAAAACGTCTTCTCCTCCTTAAGCAATGGGTTGATTTTAACGAAACTTTGCATGAATGATTCTTAATATCTTCTATTAATATTATCAATTTAAGGTTGGCCTACTCTAGAATCAATTTTTCCGTCCATATTTTTGCCTCTTCACAAATTTATTTGTAAACTTCCATGTCTGACTGAATTTCTTATTGATAGATATTTTAAAACCAGTGAGCGATACAGGCCCTCTTGGGCCTTTTGTTACATTCATGTATATATAGGAATTCTAGAAAGTGACATCCGGTTGACTTGTCCTGGAAATTATCTCTATTATCAAATACATTGTATTTATTTCAGTAAGTTACCAGGCAGTCCATTTTAGTGGCCTTCGCCGAGTTTTTATCGTTCAAGTCGACGAGTTTAATGATTTTGGTAAATTTATTTTAATAACACAAATTTTATCTATTATCTATGATTTGATACGTCTTTCTGCGAAAAATTGACATCGCTCTTGAAATTCACTATTCAAAATTTTCCACGGAACATACAAAGTCGCTTGTATAGTGACGTCATCGTCATAATCAATTATGATGTCATTTTCACCATAACAAAATAACGTTGTTATACGCTCTTAGCTCATTTGCAAAGTTCACTACTGTTACATAACACGCTTAATATCAAGCATATACAATAGGGTAATTTACTTAGTTAAATTATTGTGGTGTCCTCGCTGATTCATTTATTTTTATTGTCTAGATAGAAATGGTCTCATACCTTGAAAGATCCTGAAAGATTTCCACAATAAACCGTCTAAAAGAAATGTCTCGTTGTGGATTTTCTTTATTACCTCAGAGCGTCGTGCTATTTATCTAATAAAAGCTGAAGAAAATTGAAGTTAAGGAGATTTTTTTTAATTCATGGACCTGTGTAACTAAAAACAAATCACAATTACATTCAAACTCTATTTGCGTATTCATTTGAAAGTGTGATAGGGTTTTAGGTTCAAATTTACAATTAATTTTCATGTCTGGGGAAAAAGGTTGGTAACAGGAAAAACATACCAAGGTCAACGCAAAACAAAAGAATTATTTTCTGATCAGTTGATGCACAGTTTCTCCAATATTTTTAGAATTTTGTAACAACTAAACGACAATTAGTATAGTCGTTACTTGAATAACCTTACCACATCAAATAGTCGTTTATTCATGTAATTAATTCTTAGTTACACAGTCAACGCCCTTGACATTTTGCTTTCTCCAAGCTTAAAGTCATGGTATATTACCGACTATACTCAAGAAAAGAAGAAACGCGAACGGAATTCATTTCCCATTATCGTCCGTCTTACAGTTATCCACATCGTGATATTAACAATTTGAATGATTTTGGAATGATTTAAGGATTGAATGGAATGAAATGAGTGAGACGAGTAAAATTTTGAGCGAAATTAAAGGGAGGTAATCTAATATCGCTAATTTTGTTGGGAATGAACAAAATTAGCTAAATGCATTACTTCCCTTTCATAGAATATGCAAATAATATCAATGAAAAAGCTCCCTATTTTCTCAAGAATAAATCGGACGCTAAACAATTCTATTATGTTTGTGAACTTGAGATATTTGCTATTATTAATTTGAATGAAGTTGTTGACCAGATTTTTTTTTAAAAAAAAAACGAAGCGTTTTGAATGTTTTTGTAAATATTTGGAATGAATGAGCGAGCGATTAAGAATGATTTTAATCGAATAAGAGTCAATGTTACGATGTAAATTACTTATTAAACTAGAATATTTTAATTTCGGTTTATTCATAGCCGTGTCCCAAAATTATTATCGATTGATCATACAGTCAAACATATCTAATTTAAGAAGTTTAGATGCATAGAATTGAGTCAGACATAGCACTTCGGTGAAAAGTGACCAAAACATCGTAAATACAACCTTTTGTGAATTGGTTTAAGACTTAGATGGTTTGTCAAGGGATTTTTTTCTCGGGACAAGCTTAGAGAGATAGATAAAGAACAGTGTGTAAAATATAGCAGACCCTCCTTTCAAGGTCAGTTTATACGGGTCACATATATATGTGTGACCCGTCACGCGAAAAGGGACCGTCTGGGAAGAGCGAAAAGTTCGAACCTGGTCAGACTGCACATTCTGTGCAGACTGACTAGGGTCGAAACTTTTCGCAATCATCAAATTTTCAGAGTTTCTTAATTTTCGTTGATAACTAGAATGATTATTATATCTTCCTTTTATTTCTAAAATTCACCTTCTGTTTGGCCTGTGCAGGATCCAATCCCTATTTCAAATAGTCGTTTTATGGAGTTCCCAGATGGTCTCTTCTCGCGTGACGGTTCACATATATTTATAGATATAATACGTACTTGGTGTTTTGTATAAAAAAATATCTAACGAGGTTGGGGAAACTGATAATTGTCGAGGCTTTCCCGAGGCAATTATCAATTCCCAAAACCGATTTAGATATTTTTTTCATATAATTCACCCAGTATGTATTATATTTATCTTTTAACCTCTATTTGATATGTTTTCGTTGATGTTTTTAATAGAAATGCAAATTTCTAAGAATAACCGCATTACTTCATTATGCTTAAAATATCCATGTGATATCATAAAAAATATCGTATGGTATGTTATCACAAAGATATTTGTAAAGTTATAAGATAAAAAGAACAGTGTGTAAAATAGTGCAGACCCTTCTTTCAACGTCTGTTTATGTTTGCACAGAGATAACTCTATAAAGGCCTATATTCTGTTCGAAGACGATATACACAGTCATGTACAACATAACGCGTTCATTCCTTGTGTAATGTGATTTGTTTTGTACACGTGGTATTTCATCATGCAGATCTACAACTTTGTTCACATTTAATAGTACATACGCTTCTTTCAAACTTCAATGTATTTCAATGTATAATCCATAATTAATGCCCTGGCAGGGCGGAGCCTAAGTAACGGGTCGTTGCACTTAAGGTTAAGATAAATCAGCTTTTATTTAAAATAACTTACTTTTAAAGATAGTCGATATAAATAACTAGATACCTTTAATCGTCGATTGGTATCCAAAACCCTCGTAACTTCAGCTTAATTAAGCTGAAGTTACGAGGCTTTGGTAACCAAACGATGAAATGTGCTCACTTCCTCTAAGCACGTGAATCCTCTAGGTTTCAGGATACAGTTATTTGCATGATATACGATTATTGTCAACTTACTTTTCAATGAACCCAAATTATTGAAAAGTAA
The DNA here is from genome assembly GCA_948146395.1 of Fragum whitleyi. Taxonomy (NCBI): domain Eukaryota; kingdom Metazoa; phylum Mollusca; class Bivalvia; order Cardiida; family Cardiidae; genus Fragum; species Fragum whitleyi. The sequence goes on from OX411554.1 coordinate 42,999,945, forward strand.
ACTCGCCAAATTACGTCACGACTAAGCCCCGCCCTGCCAGTTCATTTATATCGCAGAATACTTCAATGTATTTATATATACATGAATAACAACAGTGACCGATATTCCATATGCAATGATGACTCGTCTTATGCATGTCATTACATTAGGTGGATCTACACCTTTATTTACATTTAATTGTACACAAAATTCTTTTGAACGTTAGTGAATCCCTTTAACAAAGATAAGACCTAATTTCAATATTCCATGTTGACTCTTTTCGCACACACATCATTCCATCATGTGGATCTATGCCTCTGTTTACATTCATTGTATAGGCCCTTCTTTTCGACGTTTGTATAATATTTATACAGAATAAAAAACAAGAGATACATTTACTCCACATGTTATGATGACCCGTTTCAAATATGCGAAGACGTGGATCGAAATTTCTGCATACATTTAATGTAAAAATTTTTTCTTTAAAACGCCAGTATATCTCAAAACAGAGATAACAAAAGCAAGGCCTAGTTTCCATATGCTACGTGGACTCATCTCGTACTCACGTCATTCCATCTACATTGTTGATCTACATTTATGTATACATTTAATGTAAAGGCACTTTAATTCTGAAGAGAGACTTTTATTTTATATGCTTCATTGACTAGTTTTGTTTTAATTCGGCATGTGGGTCTGCACGTGTGTTAACATTTAATAGTACATGCGCTTTTTGAAACGCCAGTATACATCAACTCAAACATAACGCATGATAGAGACCTACATTCATTTTACTGCTTGACTGCTGAACGCACGTGTCATTTGATCACGTAGGTTCACATTAAATAGTACAGGCGCGTCTTTTAAACATCAGTATACATCAATAAAATAAAAATGTAATCAAAACCTACATTCCATATGTTTTGTGAACCTATCATGCTTTTGTTCACATTAGACGCTTCTAAACAGAGATAACCGAAAAATATCTTTATGATACAAACTTCGTTGACCCGATTTGCACACGTTTTATTCCTTTATTTGGATCTACATTGTGGACAAACGATTCTTTTTAACGTCAGTATACCACTAAACTGAGATAACATAAGAGAGACCTATATTCCATATGGTACGTTGACTCGTTTTGTACATGTGTCATTCCATCATGTGGATCTTTATTTGTGTTTACATTTATTGTTTACTATCCGGGGCTCGTTCCGAGATAGTTTTGGGGAGGGAAACGGAGGAATTTGATTTCGATGGACTCCCCGGGGCACAACACGAGTTTAAGGTATTATGCACCATATGTTCATTTGAGTTAAAATTCAACGCCTTGCATCGGTTGAGGTCAGTGAATATGGAATGCAATGATCTTTGTCGGCTGTTGGCTATCATCGTACTTAACCAGGGCCTGAACGTGCTGAATTTAATATTTGTCTCAAATAAATAGACGGTTTATGGTACATTTTAAACAGACTGGCGCAAGGCTTTCCCACAATAAACATCGGTGTAGAAAACAGACAGAAGTGCATTGACTAAGATTAGCTTGTCTTGTTTGTTGGATTAGGTTCAACGCCACTTAAACAACAATGGATTCCTGGTAACTAACGAACCATTATTACCATTTCTTTAATGCTTTTCGGTGGTTTATCGAGAAATAACGGTCGATTATCACTTGATAATCTCACCGCAAAAGCAGTGAAAATATGAAAGACTTTTACCCTACTTTTGGGCATTTCACTCTATCTGACGTCATCTATGCGGGCCAAAATAAGTGACGTCACAATGAACGTTGCATAGCAATCACGTGCAAAATGACGCGCTTTACGAAAATATGTCTTAGATATTCCACATTTAGTCTCTTTTTTGCATTAAAGAAATAGAATAATCGTTTGTTTTTCGAGTAAGATCGATGAATATTTCATTTCGTGAACAACAAAAGCTATATTTTCACTCGTGGCTCTGCCACTCGTGAAAGTATAGGTTTCGTTGTTCACTCAATGAAACATAAATCGATCTTACACTTAAACGATTATCCTCTATTTCATTATACAGGTTAAGGTTTATTCAATCTATAGCTAAATCGATACGTGTAACCGTAGCTCTTAGAATTGCCAGCTGACCGAAATTTGAAATGTATGCAGATGTTTACCATTTTGGATTTATGTTTAAGGTAGTTGACCCGTAATAGTTCCGCAACGTTTCGGAAGCTATTAACTTTAGAAATGTTAACCGAGGTTTCCTAATGGTTTCATTAGGAAACCTCGGTTAATATGGTGAAATGACAGTGAGTTCTCAAATGTTGCTGAACTATTATGGGTCCACTACCCGAGGGTTAAAACTTCTGCTTTTTCCATTTAAGGTTGAAGTTCCCGCGGGAAGGGAAGACTGTTTTTATCAAAAGGTGGTTAGAGGCGGAAAAATGCACATATCTTTTGAGGTATGTACATATCTACATGTATTTAAGGAAAGCCCTGAGTAAACCACACATTTAAAGATATTTGCTGTCAATCCAAACAACAGATGACCATCAAATCAATCATTTCTAATAAACTATCTATTTACCACCGACTTTCCCCGCCATTCCGTTCAAATCATTTTCGTGAATGTGCGACTTAAATGTCGTAACTACAGCTTGAATAATTTATGTCTCACACCATCATTTTTATTTGTCTAGACACTTAGGAACACCGTGGAATTGACAAGATGAATGATTTAAAAATTGTTTCAGAATGAAACTGAATGGGTGATATGGGTGAGTTTTGAATTAAATTAAAGGAAGGCAATTGAATATCGCAAATTTTGTCCAGGATTAACAAAATAAGCTATTTCTATTATCGCCTTTTATAAGGTCTGCTTGCACGTCCTATAAATAGAGGATATTGAATGAGTGGTCATTGAATACCGAATTTATTAAACGAGTCATCTATAAACAGATAAAAATGAGGCTGCGCCGAGTTTTTAGCTGTTTTAGAAGACGAGTTTAATAAATTCAGTATTTCATGAGCACAAATTTCATATTCTATTTATAATATGACCTGGATTTTTGAGGAAAAATCGTTAAAATTCTTGAAATTCAACATTTCAATTTTCCGCGAAACTTATAACGCCCTTTAAAATTGACGTCACAATATATTGATTATGACGTCATTTTCGCGGTTACAAATTAGCGTTGTCATTCGATCCGAGTTCATTTGCATAGTTATTCCACTAGTGTAATAACACTCGTGTAATATCAAAAATATTCAATGGGGTTATTTCACTCCCGGGACGTGGGCCATATTATAAATAGCTTTCTGTATTTTCACGAACCAACCAGACGCCCCAAAGTTAAACCAAGTCAATGAGCGTTTTTAAATGGTTTGATTGAGTGTTTGGAATGAATAATTGAAGCGCAGAGAGGGTGTTTTTGAATGGTTCTGGTCGAGATGAGTCGATGTGATTAACCTTATACATTTTAGAGACAATTTTTTTTTTAAATTTTTGAGGCGGTGTGTCATATCGGAGATAAAAGGATGGAGTCATAGAAAGGTCATATTTGATATGAATCAGTTACTAAGCCCAGTGATCTCACAAAGAACGTAAATATTTGTGGAAAAGAGGAAAAAGAATAAAGTATACAGATATTCTGAAAAGTAATAGAAACAGAGAGAAGTTTACTCTTGTTTGGGGTACATTGTTTCATATAACGTTTTATAATATGACCTACGTCGCGGGAGTAAAACAACCACGTTGAATATTTTTGTTATTACATGGGTGTTATAACAATAGTGGAATAACCATGCTCATAAGCTGAGAGCGAATCGCAACGCTATTTTGTAACCGCAAGAATGACGTCATAATTTATATATTGTGACGTCAGTTTTAAACGGCGTTGTAAGTTCGCGGAAAATTGATAACTTTCAAGAATTTAGACGATTTTTCGCAAAAAAATCGGGATATATTATAAAAAAAAAATATAAATTTTGTTCTCATAAAATACAGAATTTATTAAATTCGTCGTCTAAAACAGATAAAAACTCGGCGCAGCCTCATTTGTATCTGTTTATAGATGACTCGTTTAACAAATTCTGTATTCAATGACCACTCATTCAATATCCTCTATTTATATGATAGTTTTATATTAAAATGCATAACAACATAAGGTTAAGTAAATAACATTTTTTTTATACAAAATTGACGATTCTAGTAGATTTTGGAATCAAATTCTCCGGAATAAGGAAATTTCAGTTTTACTTACGCAATTATCATTAAGCTCATAGCTCCCTTTGATAAACATTATCCCCGACGGCGGCACTCATTCTTTCCGCCTATTTGTCTCTCACCAATGGGTTGATAATCGTAGACCTATGTGAGATAGCAGCTGGAGGCTAGGAAAGGGTGTGGTTGTACTGATGAGAGGAATACCAGGAATACATTGTTAGATGCTCCAGCCGCCGTCATATAACTGACAAATGTTGAAAGCGGCGTAAAACTCCAATCAAACAATCAATCAATTAAATCAAATCAAATCAAATCGAACCGAATCGAATCGAATCGAATCAAATCGAATCGAATCGAATCGAATCGAATCAAATCAAATCAAATCAAATCAAATCAAATCAAATCCAAAATCAAAATCCAAAATCAAAATCCAAAATCAAAATCCAAAATCAAAATCAAATCAAATCAAATCAAATCAAAATCAAATCAAATCGTTATACAAGAATATGTATTACGCAAGTCTAAACCTAATCCTGAAACTTTTGTTTTAACTTATTTCGTCTCGATGTTTTCCACAAAAAAAAATAAGTTAAAAGCAGACGGTATGCTAAGATCATGATCTTAGTCTCTACTGTCTGCCAAGCTTTTAATCACAACTGGAATCTGTCGTAAACTGAAGGAGAAAGGTTAAATGAAAATTCTGTTTAAATATGAAATAATTGAGCCTCAGAGGGTGTTTGTTTGGACTCCCCGAACCCTATCTGTATCCACCACTGGTTTTGAATCACATTGAAAATACTTATTTTCAAATCGATTAGTCGTTTACTTTCATTTCCTCACGAGTATAGTTACGATACAATTCACAATAGACTGGGAGACCAACAGGTGTTTTTGATAACCCAGTGTCATTGACATCTGTCATCAGTTTTGGTTGTGCTTGTGAGATAAATACATTTTCAAATACTATAAGCTTCCAAAATATAAGGAAGGTAATATAATAATTAGTAAAAGGTAATTCGATTTATAATTGTAGATAGATCTACAAGTTGAAATGAGTGATCAAAAGTCATTTTTTTCTCTATACTTGTATATAGAAAATTGACTTTTGATCGTTCACTTAATTTGAACATTCATACAGTATCAAATACATTTCGGCAAAGTGAGGCTAAACATTTTGAAAACATCGTTTTTAAGCTGTGATTTCTATTTATTTATTTCTTTGTGCATGTCAAATAAGTAAAATGCAAACTTTTACAGTCGTTGCCTTTATTCTATTGAATTTTACTATGGTATCATTATAGACATCGTACTATTAACACTCACTTCGATCAGATCCTTTCGAGATTGCTTGCTCGACGCTCATCCTGATACATTCAAAATCGCTCAAACCCTATAACTCAAAACTCAATTCGAAATCGTGCAAAACGATCAGCAGTTTCATCTAAATTGATTTAATCATTCTACGAGTTCATAGGCTCGTGTTGGTTTTAAAGCGTCTGATTGGGCTATGAAGACGCACAAGTAGAATATCTAATGTGTTTCCCACTTAACTTTATTCAGAACTCGCTCGTTCCACTCATTCAATTTCATTTCGAAATCATTCTAAAACAATTCAACTTGTGAATCACCTATTTCATATAATGGCAATAGATATCCATAGGACAAGAGTTTAGTAATACTTGCTGTAATACAAAACATGTACCTCATGGTATTTATGTAACTGCCACTACAGTTTCAATTACTGATAAACCAGGCACGTAGGAACCAATTTAGGGGGATGGGTGGGTTAGATGAAGACGTGTTCCTTTTGGGTTCTTCTTTCATTACAATCCAAAAAATCGATTTCTACACCTGTAATAAATAAAGAGAAAGAACGGGAATTTTTCTTCTGTAATTTTACCCAGGAAATGCATATGAACATATGCACATGTATTTATAATCAGCCCAATCACAATGCATATCAAACGAAAGATGACGCATTTCAGGCAACAAACTTTTAGCGTCTATAACATACTAAATATCTAAGTGTCATTTGATGAAACTTCAAGAAAAAATATTCAAATGACAAAATACAGCTGAAAGGTAATGCACTGGCATAAAAGAGTCAGTTTGTAACATTATAAGAAAATGGAAAAATGCTTGCAACAAGAGTCTTCTCACTGTCCAGATTATCCAAAATGTGAGCTATGAAATAAGGAAACGTTCGCCATTTAAGCTTCTGTGGCATTGTTACCTACCAAGTTTTATTTCAATGACAGAGTCGTAACAAGTATTTGTAACGTTGGAAAGAAACAAATGCCCGTGTTTCTATATTTCAAGAGGGTTTACAATTTTCTAACCAAATTATTTTAAACTCAATAGAATTTAATGTTCATTTCATTGCAATATGATTTCAAAAAAAAAAAACAAACAAACAAACAAACAAAAAAAATAAAACAATAGAGTTAAAAAGCCAAAACGTACGAACCTTGAATACAAAAAAAAAATACGAAATGGATTATCTTTTACTAAAGGGAGGTAATACATTTTCGTTATTGCTTATGCGAGTAATGTTTCCAATGGTTTCTGATTGCCTAAATTGAAATTTTGACAATTTCGAACGATTTCGAAGCGTTTTTGAACTGTTTTGGTGCGTTTTTACTCACTTGACTGAGTTTTTATAATAAAATGATTGGAGCGCTGAGACATTGATTCTGAATTGTTTAGATAGGATTAAATGTCAATTTCACGATGTGATTAACTGTAATTGTAGTAGATCCTTAACGAAAAGATTTTTTGGCGGTCATTCAATTATGATCAAATTGAAAAGACGTTAGATTATTGCAGACAATAATTAGAAAACAATATTATATTGATTTACTCATGATTTTTTCCTTTTTCTCAATTTAGATAATTATTCAGGTTTAGGGGTAACGGGTTGCATAGGATTTTGTTCTTTAAAGCTCAAAATGAGCTATTGTGATCCACCCGATGTCCGGTGTCCGTCTTTCTGTTAAGAATTACAAAAAAATATATTCTCCTCTGAAACTACTGAGCAGCATTTGAACAAAGCTCAAAAATATAAAAGCTTTGGTCATGCTTTATCAAAATGCTATCAAGATTTAAAATCTGGATCAAAATGGGGTTAAAATGGATCAAAAGGTAAAATCTTAAAAAAAATAGCTTCTGCTGATTTTGACCAAATTTCATATTTATAATCTTTGAGTCAGGTTCTATCAAAATATTTCAAAGATTTTAAAGCGGAGTCAAACTGGGGTCAAATATAGGTCCGAAATAGGATCAAAAAGTCTTATTTTTGCTCTAGAAGTCACAGTTTTGGCTCAATCTTTCTGAAACTCGCTTAGGATGTTTGTCTATGCTTTAGAAAGATCCCTATACATTTCTGTTGCAATCCGACTTCTGTCAAGGGAAAAGGTACCTTATAGACAATATCTTATTACTACTCTAGAGATCACAATTTTGGCTCTATCTTTCCCACAATCCCTCAGAATGTTAGTCTAGTCCAAAGATAGATTCCTTTTGTTTTTGTCAGCATTCTGACTCATGTAACAGGAAAAGGAGTCTTATATACATTTTTCTTGTTTTAGCTCCAGAAGTCACAATTATGGCTCAATCTCTTATTGACAATGCCATTTTTATCATTCTAGAGGTCACAATGTTTGCTCAATCTCTCTCAAACTTGTCTAGGATGTCATAAAGAAGAACTCCTTCTAATTTTGATTTCATTTTGAGGTATGTCATGTGAGAAGGAGCCTTAAAGATAATTGTCAATTTAACACTTGTGCAGATCACAATTTTTGTTCAATCTCTCCCAAACTTGTTCAGGATGAATGTCTGTTCATAAGGAAGGGCTTTATTAATTTTGGATACATTCCAAAGTATGTCATGGGAAAAGGAGCATTAAAGACCATATAGCCACAAGATATTTCTTTTAACTGACCTGTAGACCTAGATTGTGACCTTCACCCAATATGAATTTTGTTATAGATTTCATTATGACAATCAGTCGGAAAGGTAAATTGGGCAAAAAACAAGGCATCTATGGAAAAGGGGCTGGAGTAAACGATTCCTTGTAATCATTGGATTGATGCATGTTAATCTACGGTTGCAAAGTATTCAAAGCATATACTATGGTTGCATATTTATGCCACGAGAAACGAGGTAGCAGTTTCATTAATTTTTTCTAGAAATATCACGGTAAAGTAAAGTTTTCGGGAAATTTATCTTAACCATAATTGTTTTCTTTTTAAAATCATTGTGATAAAAAATCGCCCCTCTTACTTTTTCGACGATTTATGCCCACTTCTGACATCAGGATAAAGCTATTGCGATAGAAATTCTGACTTCTGTTAATATAGACTCATTCGGATGCCTTGGTTTTCCTGTATGTATTTACCATGTTTACGGGGAAACTCTATGCCGAAGGATAAACATAAAATAATCCGAGAGTCATGATCTAAATATATTCACTGCGATTGTCAGTTTTAAGTTCACGATAGTTTTATCTTGATATCAGTAGTGGGCATAGTCGTAGAAAAAATCATGATACAAGGTAGAAATTTCACGATAGTTTTATTGGGAAAATTTTGACATACGAGATAAAATTTCTGGAAACTTTATCTTACCGAGAAATTAATTAAATCATCACAATACTGATATCTTCTTGTATCTCGTGCAGAAATATGCCACTAATTCATCAATATATCTGCCCAGGAACAATGTAATTTGTTGTCAGAACACTTCTATGTATTATTTCTTATAGATGGCAGGTACTTGCTTAAATATTGAAAAAAGGAGTTTATGATGTTATAGTGTAGTGGGTAACAATCATGATTTTGCTGAAAGATTGAACCTAAATTTTCATTCAATTATGTTTCAAGAAAATTCAATTTGATAAAGCAGGAGCCAAGGACAAGAAGGTGAGCGATATATATAATACATACTTAGTGTTTTGTGTGAAAAAAATATCTAACGAAGTTTGGAGAATTGATAAGTGTCGAGGCTCTGCCGAGACAATTATCAGTTCTAACAACCGAGTTAGATATTTTTTCATACAATACACTAAGTACGTATAATATTTATCGTATAACCTCTATTTGTCTTGTTTTCGTCGATGTTTCTAACTGAAATGCAAGTTTCTAAAAATAACCGCATTATATCATTGTTCTAAAAATAACTATGTGATATCATCAAAAATATCATACGGAATGTTGGAATGGGGAAGCCAAAAAAAAAAAAGTTTTTTTTTTATTTCCGATCTTATTATGAATCAATGTTTTTGTTTTTCTCTATACGGCCGTAATTGTTTATTCAAAAATTGATCCGTATAAGAAGTAAAAAAAAAATAAAAAAAAATAAATAAATAAATAATAAAACACTTTATGGTTCGAGATTATAGCATGTAACTGTCGAACACATTCACGTGAAGCATGAAAATAAACAGTATCGTGTAGGCATAACGGTGAGTGGACCGTGACCGTAATTAACGTCAATTGTCAATTTAGATTTTTGAATTCTTGATCAATGATGTGTATTGTTTAGACGTATTCGGCTTGTTCAATACTTACAGGTACTACAAGGAGGCGATTCCACCATTTCTGCTTTTCTGAAAAATGAATTTTACCCAGAAGAATACATTGGTGCCATTCAATTTGAACCTGATGGCATAATCATGCACGAGGCATATTTCGGGGGTAAATCGAGCATGCTATGGATAAATACAAATTAAAACTTCGTGCACGGAGCACAATTTTTGTGTTAAATCGAGCATGTTGAGAATGAATAGAAGAGAATCACCAGGCTCATTTTGGGGGTAAATCGCATATGCTTTGAAATGAATACAAATAAAAAAAGCGTATGCACGACGCCCATTTGGGGGGGGGGGGGGGGGGAACGCATATACTTTGAAATGAATACAAATAAAAAATGCTTATTCACGAGGTTCATTTTGGGGGTAAATCGCAGATGCTATGAAATGAACAAAAATAAAAAAAGCTTATTCAGTAAGACGACTATGTCCTGTAAACGAGTAGATTTTACTCAAACAGTTTGTGTGCTTTATCTCTTTTATCAGAATTGTCGACCTGTAACAATGGTTACATGATGCTGACCATAAATCTTAATTATAAGTAAGGTAGACTGCTGACAGAGGACAGTTATATTATTTAACCAGATTTTATTCTTTACAAGTGGTTTGATATAGACCTACGGAAAAGTTAATGAAATTACGGGATTTTTAAAACTGATTCTACATCTTTTTCAACACATTAATATTATTCTGTATTTTTATATATACCCTTATATCCTAAAAATAATATTAACCCTTGTGATGCTGAATGAAAACCGTAGTAAAATGTCATTTAGAATCAAAGTGCTAAAGGCACTGGATGCACTAATTGCGAGTCAGTATTTATTTTGAAAGTATGATTCATAAATTCTTCTCGTTTAGTCAAATAATCATATCGAGATAACATTGCTGGAAAAATACCCAATATATAAAGAATCAACAGCTCCTTTTATCACACTGTTTTCTACATTATCTTGCAAGTGACCAGTGTTGCATAAGAAAATTTGACGAAGAGCAGTTTCTCCAATGCTTGTTAGACTGAACTGAAATATTCTATCACAAATATTTTTTTGCATTTTGAATTTTCTCATCCAGGTTCGATCCCTAATGGTAGCACTCATCCTTTCTGGCTATAAGTTTCTCACCAATGTTTTGTTAATCATAGAAGTATGTGAGATAGCAGCTGGGGCTAGGAAAGAATGTAATGGTAGTACTTGTGTGAGAAATACCAGAAATCAATTGTTAGGTGCTCAAGCTGCCGAGATAAAACTAGATGATTGTTGAAAGTGGCGTTCAACCCCATCCAAACTAACGAATCTTCTGAAAATGATTATCAGAGAATTATGAGTTTTTAGCTCCACTGGCCGAAGGCCAGCGAGCTATTGTTATGGCGGAGTGTGCGTCCGTGTGTCCGTGCGTGCGTGCGTGCGTCCGTCCGTGCGTAAACTTTTTCTTTAAATATCTTCTCCTCCCAAACCAATGGGCGGATTTTAACGAAACTTGGTAGAAATGATCCTTGGGTAGGCCCCTTCTTAAATTGTTCAAAGAATTTTGATTGGCCCCCAAATATGGGCGTGGCAGGGCGTGGCATTTTTTCACTTTGAAATCTTTAAAAATCTTCTCCTCCCAAACCATTAGGCCGATTTCAATGAAACTTGGCATGGATGTTCCTTAGGTGACCCTTTACTTAAATTATTCAAGAAATTTTGATTAGCCCATAAATATGGGCGTGGCAGGGTGGGGCTTATTTTGAGCCCGAAATCTTTGAATGACATCTCCTCCTGAACCACTAGGCCAATTTCAATGAAACTTTACCAGAATGTTCCTTAGGTGACCCTTTACTTAAATTATTGAAAAAATTTTGATTGGTCCATAAATATGGGCGTGGCAGGGCAGGCTTAATTTGAGCCCGAAATCTTTGAATGACATCTCCTCCTGAACAACTGGGCCGATTTCAATGAAACTTTATCAGAATGTTCCTTAGGTGACCCTTTACTTAAATTGTTCAAGAAATTTTGATTGGTCCATAAATATGGGCGTTGCAGGGCGGGGCTATTTTGAGCCCGAAATCTTTGAACGACATGTCCTCCTGAATCACTGGACCGATGTCAATGAAACTTTAACAGAATGTTCCTTGGGTGACCCTTTACTTAAATTGTTCAAGAAATATTGATTGGTCCATATATATGGGCGTGGCAGGGCGGGGCCTATTTTGAGCCCGAAATTTTCAAATGACATTTTCTCCTGAACCACTTGGCTGATTTCAATGAAACTTTACCAGAATGTTCCTTGAGTGTCTCTTTTCAAAAATTATTTGCTAAATTTTGATAGGCCTATAAATTTGGGCGTGGCAGGGCGGGCTTATATTGAGGCCAAAATCTTTGAAGGATATCTCCTACGGAACCACTCAGCCGATTTCAATGAAACTTTACCAGAATATTTCTTGGGTGACTATTTACTTAAATTGTTCAAAAAATTTTGTTTGGTCCATAAATATGGGCATGTCAGGTGGGGCCTATTTTGAGCCCGAAATCTTTGAACCACATCTTCTGAACCTTATGTTTTAATAAGATTGGTCAAGGGTTGCAGGTTCATTGTGATTGAGTATTTTGGTGCAATATGGACCATAACCATTTAATCATTACTAAATAGGTCTAAGAAGATTTTGAAGCGTTAATGTATTCATTCAAAGTAAGCTTTATGTAATGAAGGTCTAAAGATTTTAAAGCCAGTGGAGCGATACAGGCCCTCTTGGGCCTCTTGTTTTTAATAAAACATGAGAAGTAGCCCACGTGAAAATACTTTTCAACTTTATCTGAAATTTTAAACTTTATTTGCATTTGTATTTAAAATAAAATGTATACCTTCTAATGATTTTTAAAGAATTAATTTAATTTTCTATATCTTTATATACTCAACTCCAAAAGAAACATCAACAAATACAAATCGAAATAATTAAAATCCTTTATATGATTTTTTTTATCTTTCTTTGCTACTTTTGGTAGTACAACTATATGGCCACATGTATGGGATAAAATAATGATGATTCCCAAGACAGTATGCCTTGTTTGACAACACTATCAACAAAAATTCACAAGGATACAATTGTTGATTCCAAAATGAATTAGAGTACCCATTTGGTTGAAACCTGCCAGTATGAAGATAAAATTTGGAAATTAAAACTGAAGGACACCTTACGAATTACAGTTGATTAGGCAATTATCATAGACATAGACATATTCTTTATTGATACAAACTTACGTAAAGTTACTTTTCAAATTACAAGTAACATGATATCTAAATATGTGAAAGTGGGCTTTCAAGCCGTCATTTTCCTAAAGAAAATTTGCTAAGTTAGAGTTTATACAGGAGTCATCGTGTCAACCAGATTTGTTAATCGTGCTCAAATGATTAACAGATCGTCGGCCGAAAAGTAACGAAAGCCAATTACTCAAAAGCTTAGCTAGGTAGAGTTACAGTTCTTGTTCACAGTACTTTCCCTTGATGAGATATATCCACCTAAAAAAAATCACAATCACTGTTAATACTCTATCAGAGATACGCTCCCAACAAAATCCAGGTGTTAAAACCAATGGACAAGAACTAAAAGAGGCTACATAGAGTTACGATTCTTATGCAATACACTTTGCATCAATACCGTTGATCTATCAGCCTAATAAGTTTCAAGACCATTATACTTTCAAAGATATTGTCCGGGTAAAATCCAAGTATGCAAATCAACAAAGGACAGTGACTCCAAAAATAAGCTAGATAGAGATACACTGTTTGTGCAAGGAACTCCGCAATCATGAGAGGAAAAGGACTAATAAGTTTCCAGTCAATCGGACATAGAATACAAACAGAAAGCTCTTGTCACAAGCATTACACATGTAAAATCTAGGGCTCTTTTCCTGACCAATCAAAAGTTATGGCCAATGTTAAAGGCTTTGAGGGACAAATTTTCAGTCAAACACACAAATAAACAAAAGGGCCTGAATGGCTCTAAACCTCTCACCTGAACTTTATTGGTCCAGTGGATGTCATCCAAGTAACATTTTGGCAAAATTGCATTCAAATTCAATTTCATTCAAATGTTGAAGAGGAGAATTCCAAGAATTTAAAGTGAAAATAGACCCTGCCCAACCATTCATTACTGAGGCGACTCAAAAAAGCCTCGCCCTGCCATGCCCATATTTATGGGCCAATCAAAATTTCGCGAACAATTTTTGAAAAGGGTCACCGAAGTAACTTTCTGGTAAAGTTCATTGAAATTGGCCCAGTGGTTCAGGAGGAGATGTCGTTCAAAGATTTCAGGCTCAAAATAAGCCACACATTGTCATGTCAATATTTATGGGCCAATCAAAATTTTGCGAACATTTTTGAAAAGGGTCACCCAAGGAACCTGCTGGTAAAGTTTCATTGAAATCGGCCGAGTGGTTCAGGAGATGTCGTTCAAAGATTCCAAAGTGAGAAAATGCCTGCTACGCCCATATATATGGGCCAATAAAAATTTTGGGAACAAATTTTAGGTCCACTGGCTGAAGGCCACTGTTGTCATGGCGCTGTGTCCTTCTTGTGTCCATCCATCCTTCCGTGCGTCCGGTCGTAAACTTTTTCTTTAAAAATCGTCTTCTCAGAAACTACTTGATGTATTTCAACCAAACTTCACAGAAATGATCCTTGGGTGACCCTCTTTCAAATTTGTTCAAGAAATTTTGATTCAATGAAAAACATTGATATAATGGGCGTGGCTAATTTCCAAATATGGGAAAAAGTGTGTTTTCTCAGATTCTAATACATTGATATTAATTGACTTTTAGTCAGAATGTAATTGATTGATATCAACCAAATTTCACTGGAATCATCACTAAATGACACTTTATCAGTGTAACAAAAATTATTGTGATCGGATGATAAATATGTATTTTATGGGCGGAAGTCATTTCTCTATATGTTATATAGTAGAAACTTTGAGAATCATTTTCTTAGACTGTAACTGATGGATATCAACAAAATTTCACTGGAATGATCCTTGAGTGACCCTTTATCAGTCTACCAAAACTGTTTTGTGATCAGATAAAATATATGTATTTTATGGGCGGAGGTCATTTCTCTATAGGTTATATAGTGTAAACTTTGAAAATCATTTTCTCAGAATTTAACTGATGGGTATCACTCAAATTTTACTGGAATGATCCTTTATCAGTCCACCAAAAATCATTGTGATTGGATGAAAAATATGGATTTAATGGGCGGAGGTCATTTCTCTATATGTTATATAGTGGAAACATTGAAAACCAAATTTCACTGGAATCATCACTAAATGACACTTTATCAGTGTAACAAAAATTATTGTGATCGGATGAAAAATATGTACTTTATGGGGGGAAGGTCATTTCTCTAAATATAGTGGAAACTTTGAAAATCATTTTCTTTGTATATAACTGATGGATATCAATCAAACATTATTGGTATGGTCTCTTATGAGAGGTCATTTCTCTATGTTATATAGTTAAATATATGTTAAATCTTGAAAATCATTTTCAACATCAAAAAATCTGGTCAAAACTTTTATTTGCTATTACAAGAATTTCAAGCCTGTGGAGCGACTCAAGCCATTCATGGCTTTCTAGTTGAAAGGGGTCACCTAAGGAACATTCTGGTAAAGTTTCATTGAAATTCGGCCCAGTGCTTCAGGAGAAGAAGAAGAAGAAGAAGTATTTAAGATAATTGACGACGGACGATAGACTCATGGTGATCCTTAAAGCTCCCCTTGAGCACTTTGTGCTTAGGTGAGCTAAAAACAATATGCCCCCCTCATTGGAAATCGATGCTTGGCATAAAAAGCAACAAATTCAAATGTGATGATACATTTTTTTCTTATTCCATCAAAAGAAGTTATAAGGGCTTGTTATTTATGTCACCTTTCAGTTTAATTAGTCATTGGTAGATTTGTTGTGAGTAAAAGTGTTAAAAAAAGATGTAGACATTACAGATAAAAAAATTGAAAAAAAAATGTTGAAAGTAACTTTAAATATAGTTAGTTCAGAAGATGTGTGTTTGTGTTAAAGACCCAAAACTTTTATTACCTTGAAATACTTGTTTGTCATACACCTGGTGTTGAACAGGGAAGGAAGAAATTTATTGCCCTGATAAGCCCAACAGTAACTTGACAACATATGACCTTATAGCTGGCAAATTAGATTTATGGCATGGGGAGAAAAACTTGGCTAGGACATAGTCGCTAAACTGTTATTCACGAGGCCAATTCCGGGGGGGGGATGGTTCGCAGATTTTTAACATGGAATAAAGATAAAATCTGCTCATGCAAGAGGCCCATTTTGGGGGCAAATCGAGCTTGTTTAAATTAAATACAAAATCCAAAATCTAAAGCACACGTACGTGATACATTCTTTGGTATACCGTGTAATTTTTGATAACTAAAACAACGACCCGTTTTCCCTGAAATCGAGTTTAGGTCTAATTATTTCAAACGCGTGATAGGCGAGTGATAAGAGCAACAACAACAACGGCGACGGCGAATGTGCGAGAAAGATTTGGCCCTGTAGTAAAAGAAATTCAAGCTGCATTTACATTTTCTTGCCAATCTACGATAAGCATGATGTTTATTAGTAATGAAATATGATGCATGTCATTAGTTAGATAGTTTCGACAATGACAATTTAGAATTTTTTTGGTAAAGTCAGACTTAGTGCTACAGTACATTTAAGGTAGTCGTTGCTTGATGTTGATTGCAAATATGGTGCAACATTTTTAAATCGACCCGAGCTCCGGAGCGTCAATCAGAACAGTCTCTGTTATGCTCGCTGGTTATCGAAATTGTGCCCTGATGTCTATTCTGACGGGAAGCAAGGGCAGCGTATTTTCGACGTGCAAAAAACGCATGGTTTATTTGCACGAGGAGTATTAAAACGTATAATTTTCATATAGCATTGGCATCCATGTGTTTCCAGATGGCCGCATTTACATTATATTGGCACTAGGGATATCCAAACACTTGGATGACGATAGTGTCAAAGAAATGCGACCAACGGGCAATCTGATTTCTGGCCCGGATCAGGCCAGGAACTCTCCCACAGCGGGCTACTAGTTTACAACTCGGAGTTGACAGTGGGACCAGTCTACGCCCGTCACTGATGAGGGTTATAAATCAGTTGGCCAAATGAATACAAAACGTTCCGGGGTTACCAGAAGCATCCCGATTACGGGTCGGTATAAAAATGTCGCATTTGTAATGCATTTTTGACCACAGTTGCTTCGTATGTATTTTCAGTCTTATGATTTTGTAACTGTTTGTACTGTACTTTATTGTACGAGGGGCAGCGAAAGTAACTAAGTTATTAGAGGAAAGAAAAGGTTACCTAGATATCCTTTTGATATCCTTACATAATTTTAATGGTTGTGTTGAAGGTGTTGAGGGGAGGAAACATGGATCTGCGGCTAGGGTTACGCAATCCGGCACTGCGTGGTTATGCACTGAAGCATACCGATATTGGTATACGGGGAGGGTTTGAGTATCAAGTGGAAGACACGGGTAATGTTTTATGGGACACTAGGGGACAGGATTGTGTAAAGCGTCGAAAAAGATCAGACTTATGGCCATCTGTTCACATTCAGAAAAGATTGGCCGTGCACAGTATTGTATTGACGAGGTATTTTTCGTAGAATTTCGACGGAGGTGTCTTTGAGCACAGGAGAAAAAAAAATCAAATTTGTATATTAAACAACCGATTGCATAATCAGACAGTGATCGCTTGAACACACACTAATTGTCAAACAACGAGATTTATGATTTATTCGATGATTCTGAATGTTTTTAAGATGTTATAACTATAGAGGTTAAGTTAAAATAATTTTAATGAAAATTGTCCACTTTATAAAAGATATGTCGATGTGAAATATTTCATGAGTGATTTCTGAAATGATATGGTTGCTCCAGGAAGGGCGACTGTACAACCATGAAAAAGATTCGACAAACAAAAATGAGCAAATACTAACGGAATTCTTATTCGCAATATAATGCATACATCATGTATTTTACTGTGTACAAAGATAGCTCCGCCCATTTATCATACTCAACATCATCTTTTGCGCGAACGTTGATGCTTTTGACGTTATATAACCCACATGCTAAATGACGAGTTTTGTATTATGAGGAATTCTTCCATTTCCTATTAATTTTTCATCCAGAAGAATGTAAAAAAAGATATTTTACACCAAGAGAAGGGTAATCAAACTAATGTCATGATTATGAACATGTTATAATAGCATAATGGAAATAATTTCATTTTCGCGTTGATGTGTCCATGAATAAATTCTGATTGGGGGGGGGATGTTATACGCAAAATAAAATTCTCGGGCACCGCCCTCGGATTTTACCTTTTGCATATGCAAAAACTCCTCCTCTATCAGACTTTATTCATGGACACATCAGTGCAAAAAAGGAACTTTTGCATATATAATAGACGGTGATAAAGCATTTCGTACATCAACACGTTTAAATAGGTACCATGGGGTTTATCACATTTTGTAAACGTTTCCGTCGAATTTATTAAAATATTTGTATGTGCACGTATTTGAAGACTTTTATCAAGTTCTTACAATGGTATAAAATTGAAAAATTGAGGCCATTGGCTGATCTTTATCGATGCTTTTCCCATTGCCATTTTTCCGTAGACCCTTTGTTGCATGCTGGCTTATATCCCAGATGGACATGGTCCATTATCCTGCGGAGGGGAGTTCATTTTAATTGGAACATTGCATTTAACTCCCTTTTTAATTGCGGCACAAAGTGGTTGTTCATTGTTTCCATTTTCTCCGTCTGTCCTCCCGCCTGTCCTACCTTCTGCATGTACATCCATTTCTTTTAACACAATTCCTCCTTCAATCATGGACAGAATGTTTGAACTTTTCCATAATGCTCTTCATCTTGTGATTTTACATATATGATCACCATTATATATATTGCGCTTTGCAACAGAAAAAAAGGCCCCGATATGAAATTTCTTCCAAGCGCTACTCCTCCAACATTTTTTATGGATTTTCACGAAAATTTCAGAGTAAAATCTTCTACTTTTGGCCATGCATATATCATCACCATTTAGTGACATTATGCTGCATCACGGAAAATGTGCTGTCATATAGAGAATAACATATTAGTGTCTAAAAATTTCAATGTTATCTGGCCGAGGTTTGGAGAATTTATCATGACGAGACTGTGTCTCATCATGATAATTTCTCACAGCGGAGACCAGATAACATTAATATTCTAAGATACTTACACGTTATTCTATTTATCATGAAATCATTTTCAATGTTTAATTATAATAAACCCGTAAAAAAAGAAAATCAGGTTAAGGCGTATACTAATTGCTTCTAAAAACAGACTGCCTGATATCATGTTATCTTTTCAGTCAGGTAAGGTCAACAAAGGCTTAATTGCGTGATAAAATTTCATTTCATATGGCGGTGATTATCTTGACAACATCGCTCTTATTTGTTGTAGCGTACATTTTTAAATGAGAGCCTAAAACTGAGAAGAAATAACGAGATCGAATTTTGAGCACCCTTATAGATCCCTACCTATAGATGCACACTTGAGTGAACAAAACATTTTTTTCTATACAGGTATGGAAAATATTGACATTTCAACACTCACTTAAACTTGTGCTATTACTCTGTTTGGTTGATATAATTCATCGGATCTCCTTATAAATGGATACATGTATAATCACCTAAACTTTGTTTCCTCCTTTCAACACCAGCCCAAGACTTTCATATTTTTTTAATGGCTGTTGTATGCTCAGGACTCATGGGTTTGACACTTAAACCATTGGTCTGGCTCTAAAAAATCTGAAAACTCCCTATTTTTACCATAAAGATTTAACTGTTACTGGACCATTTTGATCTTTGAGTAATAAGTAATGCATCTTAGTATAACAACATGTACAAATGCATCAGAATCGTTTTTTCTCTCTATCTTTATGAGCATCTTAAAAGATATAAAGGAGAAAATCAAAGAAGTCATCCAAAATCACCAGGACATGTTTTATTATTTTCCACTAATTTTATTGTTCTGGCCCCATCAACAACACGGCCTCTAGAAGTTAAAGGGTCAATGAATCATATGTTTGAGCAGCAAGAACAAGCCCCGAACTCTGGTCGCGCATTTATATTTATGAATATGCTTCTAACATGTGCAGAAAATCAAATACTTTGAAAATCATATGATCCATTCGCCCGGAAAACTTACCTAAATGACAATAAGAAATAGCTTAAACTTCAATTCCTTAACAGTGCAAAATTTAATACTTAAAAAAAGAGAGGGAAATTGTGTTATTTCCAAAAAGAATAACATCCTTTATACCCGATCGTGTAACCATTTTCCACAAACCGAACTTTAAATTCACTGAAATCAATTAAGTGGGAAACATTGAGAGAAAAAAGGAGAAATTGCCCGTTTCAAGCAATTTCTCCCTTTTTCTTAATGATTTCTTCAAAACATTGCAGTCTGCTTTTTTCCCACTTTTGGTTAATTTTACCCAATATTGAATTAACGTCTGCAAATTCTTTGAAATTGGGTAAGTCTAAAATTAATGGTTTTGTAGTATCTGGGTTAGACAACTGAAATTACAAAGTGACGTCATTTGGGCAGGTTTTCCTGGAGAATGGAAATATACAGGTAGGCTACAATGATTTAAGCTTTGTAATTTAATCGACGTATTTTTGTCTCAGGTGTTGAAAGGAGGGGATACAAATATCCAACTACTTTTGTATAAGCCGAACTATGAGCTTCTGCTTGACTCGGGACAAACCACCCATGCTGGGTTCGAGCCCGAGATACAAGAAACTGGTAAAATGCTTGTAATTCAAATTTGACGTCATTACCCTATGGATGCAAAATGGCGAATGATTAATTCTATTATGTGAAAAGCTACTTTTAAAACTGGTTTTGGGAAGTTTCAAAATTTGACACTGTACTCCTCATAAGTCAAAGGTTAAATAGTTAAAGGCATGACATGCAATGTTTACGGAAACTAGGGAAAGGGTATTTAGAATAAATCATTTTTATAAAGAATCCAAGGGCGGCAAAACATTGTAAATACAGCTTAAACGTACTCTAATTTGGTTGACCATCGACGATCAACTGTTTAACTAAGTCGTTATAGATCCTTTATGGTAGGAATTTTGAAATTTACTATAACTGTTCAAAATGATCAATGTCGTAACAACCATTCCGCATATTATGCAAGTGCGTTATAGAAATAAATCGTCTTTCGAAAAGTAAAGTTGGTGAATGGACTATAACATCGAAACTACAGCTTACTCAAGCTATAGTTACGATGTTTTTATTATTCACCAACGCTCAAGTCATGAAAATAGGCTAGGATGGAAGACATTCATCTTTTGTCACAGTCCATATAACAGTATAAACCACCTTTATCCTACATATGCTCTGGTGGTCGCCTTCTGATTGCGTATAAGTTTAAAAATCCTATGATCAGGATATCACGGAATTTGAATCTTTTTACCAAAAAAATATATGATTAAGAGTAGCTTTATCGTAATATCAAGCCCTGCGTTCGAGGTGTCAAAACGGTGCAAACTGTTTGCCAGTTATACTCCGCTTGATATGTGCACTTGCGAGCAATACTTGATACAATGCGCAAAGGATGACAAAACTTGTGCAAAGCTGGGCCTGTTTTACTGTACATCTTACGATCATTTTTTGCGAAAGGCAAAAACTAAAGTTGCGCCTTCATTAGTAATTATACATTGAATTCTGCCATGCATCATCTCATTGAAATCGTACGCTAAAGACGACTATGTGAACAATGAGATATTGCAAGACAGAATCTTACAATGAATGAAAACACCATGTACGATTTGTTGTTTTTGTCTTACGAGTATTTTTACGAAGACGTTTAGTAAAACGCGCCCCTGCTGACAATTTGCAAATATTTTGGATATTTTTTTCATCCTGGACGCACGGCTTGTGGGTGTTCAATATGTATGTTTTGTGCTGGTGATGGAAATACATGTGTATGTTTGGTTGCTATGGTTACAGGTGTTAAAGGGGGCGGACCTTGCCATTCATAGCACATTACGCTCCCCGTCCTTAGATGTGTTGGGTGAAACAAATTTCCGTCCAAGAGGGGTTTATGAAACGCCGGACGAGAGCGAAGGTAGACGCTTTTGCATTCAGGGTGACAAATTGTTCGCGAACGTTGAGGGACTGTGACCGGCTTTGCATGTTTTGCTTTGTTTTTCTTTCGTGTAAAGCTTATTTCAAGATTTGGGAACGTTGGCTTATGTTTGTCATCCTGGATGTAGGCATTTCTTTTTCTTCTTTTTTACCTTTTGGTGAAACGTTCCTCTTTTCACTGATTTTCATGTACTAGAACTATTTTCTTTGATGCTTTTCGGTGGTTTATCGAGAAATAACGGTAGATTATCACTTGATAATCTCACCGAAAAAGCAGTGTAATTATCAAAATTTTATACCCTGCTTTTGTGCATTTCATTCCATCTGACGTCAACTATGCGGGGCGAAATTAGTGACGTCACAATGAACGTTGCATAGCAATCACATGCAAAATGACGCGCTTAACGAAATTTA
This sequence comes from Fragum whitleyi, assembly GCA_948146395.1. Taxonomy (NCBI): domain Eukaryota; kingdom Metazoa; phylum Mollusca; class Bivalvia; order Cardiida; family Cardiidae; genus Fragum; species Fragum whitleyi. The sequence goes on from OX411554.1 coordinate 43,022,327, forward strand.
TTCCTAGAAATTTCACATTTTGTCTCATTTTTGCATTAGAGAAATAGAATAATCGTTTATTTTTCGTGTAAGGTCGATAAATATTTCATTTCGTGAACAACAAAAGCTATATTTTCACTCGTGGCTCTGCCACTCGTGAAAATATAGGTTTTGTTGTTCACTCAATGAAATATAAATCGATCTTACACTGAAACAAACGATTATCCTCTATATTCTACCTTCCGATATAAGAATTTTTGAAATGCGACATCCAGTCGATCTCTACAGATCCAATATTTTTTTTCAAATGCTTGTTTTACTGAGTTCCCAGATTATCTTTATTCTTGTTATGGAGCGTAAATATTTACTTAAGAAACTTTGTGCCTATTTCTGGTCCGCATTCGGGTCGGGTATAGACAGGTCCCACCGCCATCTATCGGAATAGCTATTCTGGGCTATTTTGGGCTTTTATTTTGTTAGTTGACTTTGGGACCAGTCTTACACTGGGCGTTAACTGGTAGCCCACTGTCTGAGAGATACTCTGATATAACGGGCCAGAAATAAATTAGCCATGGACAATGAAACACGGGGTTTGGATCTTTACGACGTTTAGTGCAATCATAACTCAAACAAAATTCGCTAATTTACAATATGTAATAAATTTTCTTCAAAGTTTAAAGTCTTTAATCATTGAATTTCATTTAAATTTACATATAAAGGACTAAGGTGTTCTTATCAGTGATACATGATATATGGTCAAATACTTCTATTCTGAACCAATATCAAATGGTTTATGTAAGATTCACTCAGAACAAGATGGTTTTTATAACTTCAAAAAGGGAATTATTTTTGCAAAACAATTTAGAAACTTATTTTACTATCTTGTTACTAAGTTGTAATTTTTATGTATCATATAAAAGACAATTTTGTGAAATGAAAGATGAGCGTGTTGCGAATAATTTGCTGATATTCTTAACTGAGTAATACATTCACAAGACGAAACTATCAATTTAATGAAATCGCAGATAATATAACCATTATCGATAATAAGGCAATATGTTTAAATCCATTTTTCTGAAAGCAAGCCTTTGAACTTCGAAAGAAATACAAAATAACGCAATTTTATGCATTTCAACGCATTCGCACTTTGGCATTCCTCTACCCCTTAAATTGAAAACAAAGAAAAGGCTTAAAGTAATTTCTTAATTACCTTAATTACCCAGTAATTTTTCTTCATCTGTCATCTAAAATGACGAATTCCGTCGACTCAATCTGAATGTCCTTTACGTCCTGTAGAGGGATCGGTAAATATATTATATTTGGTTCCTTGATTTTGGACGTGACCAAAACTATAGGGTCCGGTAATAGTTTAAAACTTTCTTCGCAGGTCCCTACGCTATTTGCCTAGACAACACGTTCAGTAGAATGGCATCCAAACTTGTTTATGTGTACATAGTTACGTTTGTAGAATCAGAATGGGAAGAATATCAAAAAGAGCTGGAGGATGTTAGTCTAACAGTCCATAACTTTACTGTGAGTATTCTCCTAACTGGATCCGCTCCGGTCTTGAATTACTTCCGAGGTACAGATCCGCTCCGGTCTTGAACAGATCCGCTCCGGTCTTGAATTACTTCCGCTCCGGTCTTGAATTACTTCCGAGGTCGTTAAAATAGTCCGGTTAGAAAAAATGATGTGCTCCTTTTGCCACACTGTTTTAATGTTTAAGTCAGAGTAAAGTGCTTGAAATGAGGTTCAGCTAAGTGCCAGACCTCTGCTTCATTCCATGCATGAGATGAAATGCATTTAGGTGCGAACTATTTTTTCTTGGAGCCTGACCTTTGATGGAGGTACCCAAGTCTGAGTACACTTTCCTACCACGAGAATTTTTAGGGTAGTCGTGCGCAATGAAGAATTGTGAAAAAATTTTATCCTGCAAGGTACTGTTTTCTGATGATATTCAAGAGCATATAACACTCTTTAAGCCGCACTAAGTTATTAAGCCCAGATTTGCTTTTAAAAGGAGCTTCAGACTGTCAAAATGTGCCAATTTACTATATAATTTAACACGGCCAAAACAGACAGGAGTGTAACCAACTCTGTACAGCCACTTGTGTAACAGGGTCCCGTTTTACTAAATTTCTTACGAAATAAATTATCTTAAGTCGAAATCTCAAATCGTACCTGGTGTTTTCATTCATAAAGATCCTTGCAATATCGCATAGGAATCGTCTTTAGAGGACGATTCCAATGAGATTATGCATGGAAGAATACCATATTACGTTACCACTATAGCAACTTTGAAGCAACTTTAATTATGTACTTACTCAAAAAATGATCGTAATTTGTTAAGTTAGACAGACTCAAGGTCCTTACACCATTTGCCTAGGTAACATGTACCGCAAAATAACACACAAACGTGTGTATGTGTACATAGTATTTTTTTTTTATTTTTTTTTTAATCAGAAAGGGAAAAATATCAAAAAGAACTCGAGGATGTTAAAAAACATTCTAAATCGTTCACTCGGCGCTCCAATCGTTCATTCAAAACCCCCAATATAACCATTCAAAATCGCTCCATAATCATTAAAAGGAGTATGATCAACAATTACCATCAAACTTGAAATTATTAGAGAAAAATCTACGATTTCAAGGATGTAATTGAATTTTGCATTTTGCCTCCCTGTAATAATTGATAGAGATGAGCGTCAATTTCACGATTTAGTTAACTGTACAGTGATACCTTTATGTTTGCTGTACAGTCACTTGTTCTAAAGCAGTGGATCCGTATTAGTTCCGCAACGTTTCAGATGTAAGGAAAATTTTAAGTGTGTTAATCGAGGTTTTCTAATGATTTCATTAGGAATCCTCGGTTAACATTGTAAAAGATCATGGGTCCGAAATCTTGCGGAACTATTGCGGTTCCACTACCTTAATGACACCATGATTATACATTAGGAAAGTATTATTGAAAGGCAAGAAATTACTAGCCATAAGATATATTCGTTTTCCCTACAATGTTTTCTATAAAAAAGTCGTTTTAAGCGCATTTCTTATGTGCATAGTAATATTAATTTACAACGTCAGATTTACGATAATTCCGACCAAAACCATTCTACATCGCTCACTTCGCGCTAAATTTATTCATTTGATACACTGACTTAAACCATTCAAAAACGCCCCAAAGTCACTAAAATGATATAAGACCAACATCTACATTCAAAATATTAATCCTTAGCAAAATTCCACCGAGTTAATTGAATTTGGCTGTTTTGGTAATTTCTCATAAACATGAAAAGCTATTCAACAAGTATGCATTTTTAGCTCACCTGAGCACAGCGTGTTCAAGGGAAGCTTTTATGATCACCCTGAGTCCGTCGTCCACAATCCTTATCCTATAAACTTCTTCTTCTCCTGGACCGATTTTAATGAAACTTTGCTAGAACGTTCCTTGGGTGATCCTCATGTAAAATTGTTCTGATTGGTCCATAAATATGGGCGTGGCAGGGCGGGTCTATTTTCACTTAAAAATCATGGAATTAAATCTCATCTTCAACAAGTAGGTAAATGTGAATGAAAATTGGCAGAAAGTTACTTCGACCAATAAATATCAGGTGAGCGGTTTAGGTCCATTCTGGCTCCTCTTGTTATTTAAAGAATGGTAATTAATTCCATTCATAACTCACTCATCGCACTCATTCAATTTCATTCCAAAATCATTCAAATATCACTCATCATGACAATTTCACGATGTAATTAACTGTTTCATCAGCTTTTTGAGAAATATCCCGTATTTTTTTTCAGGATTCAATTCACAAGGTGGAAAAATCTCTAAATGACGCTTTGGTTCACCAGGCTCAGAGCAGGATGCACGTGATCAAAGACTGGTACCTGATAACCGGAAACAACAATTATATACAGCGCTGGTCCCTGGCTCAATGTTGTGTTATTATCATTAGCACGTGTTTTCAAGTTTATTTCGTCCGAAGACTTTTTAGATATACAAATGTGACTCCTACATCAAAGCCTAGAGCATAGTGCAATTATAGATGTTAATTTAAATAAATTTGACATAAAAGTTGTGCCTTAAAACAAATCTGTTTGACCCAGTTGCAAGCGGCGATCCACTAAGACCGGTTGTCTCAGTCGGTAACGTGTAGGGACGTATTCCTTGGGCCGTGAGTTCGTACCCAGGCTCGCCAAACTCTTACCCGACTTTCAATAAAAGTAATTTGACGAGCTTTTTGTATCCAACAAATAGACGATTGAAAGTCCGGATTTACATCGGATAGCAGGCGGTGGTTCCGTTGAAATGTAATCATTGTCTTAATGTAAGGAACGGAATAAAGCATTGATAGGTGCACCAGTCGCCATTATTGAATAAAAGACTCTTGCAAAAGGCATTAAGCCGGTGGATCCGTTATAGTTCCGCAACATTTCGGAACACAGGATCTTTCACAATGTAAACCGAGGTTTCCTAATGAAATCAATCAGGAAACCTCGGTTAACACTGTGAAAGTGATAATTTCCGAAACGTTGCGGATCTATTAGGGTTCGACTACCTTTACCTCTTAACAAACTAACAGCAGGGGCCGATAATATTTTCCATTGGCGAAAAAACCCTCAACTTTTAGCATACTATTTGATTTTTGCTGCTGCATTTTTGTGGTTTAATTTGATTAAAATCGGGACATCACGATCCTTTATTGCTGATTTGAAGGCTGACATTTTACTATAATAGTAAAAGGAGAATTTGCTCATATTATACCATACTCTTTCATTTTACTTTGATTTTACTATGAACGTGTGTTCTGTTTTTATTTAAGTTATAATTGGGGGTTTCATGGCACATTGTTATTGCATTACTTTATGATATTTGGATTTCCGTGATTTGCGGATCTAGTAACCTTATTTTTGCTGAAATTTCAGAAGTAGTCTTATCCCCCATGTCCTCGGGATCTGTACATGACAAGATTGTCATTATTAAACGAATCCCTTAAATTAGTCAAAATATCACGACCAGTTTTGAAAATTGAGGGGCCCGACCCATTCCGAAAGAATAAAAGACAGCCCAAATCTTTGCATCTTTGCGGAGAAAACGTTGAAAATTTTGGACTTTATCGAGCTTAACTTGACAATCCGAGCTCGTTTCCAAAAGACCCAATCCATATGAAGTTATAATGTTTCTGTGCAAATTAAAATAAAGGAAAAACAATAACTGTAGACCCTATTGCGATGTCGAGGATTTTAGTAAGTCCTGTGATCCCATGATACATGATGAACCTGTCCCAATTTCGAAACAAACCTTACTATTTCGATTAAATCCATTGAAAATAATGGAGCCTGTCGGCAACGATAATATTCCAATAAAAAAACCTTTTGTATGACTCACTTTCCCGTGAATTTTGGCGGACCTTAACCATTTTCCAGACGAAGCATCTGTTCCGTGATCCAATTATCATATCGGCCTGAGCGTGAGATTTCCAACAAATTTTTAAAGCGCAAAGCAAAGACTCTGCATTTGCACAGTCTGACTAGAGTCTAAACTATGCGTTTAGTAGATAGAAATGGTCTCAAAGTAGCTGTAGACATCAGGTAACTTTATACATGTAATTGCAGTATGTGGCTGTCTGCGCTAGTCAATATTCGCCCCTCATGAACATTTCAAATTGTTGGAAATGTCGAGCACGGGCTCATACATAAATTTAGAGCAGTAGTGCGTAGTCTGTGGACTTAATCGCGATTAAGACGGAATCAAAGAATCATAAGGTCTTTTGACCTTGACATTTGACGGGACCTGTCCAGTTTTAAAAGGCGAGATACTTCTCAAGTATTCTGTGAAAGTTTGAAGAGAATCCGATGAAAATTCGACAACGAGAGTAACGGACGGGCCGATGGGCGACCTGGAAATACGCCATTGCTTAAGAATATCTGACATTCGGCTATTAGAGACAAAAAAGAACTTTAAGCTTTTAAATTCATTGTATACAATTTAATTTTTATATTCAAATGGAAGTATGATAGGATGAATTATATAGATTCACGTTTTCCAGTTACTCCTAATATTTTCCTTTTATCTTATAACTATACAAATATCCGTGTGATAACATACCATATGATATTTTTATGATATCACATAGATATTTTTAGAATTATGGCATAATTGATGAATTATGCGGTTTTCTTTAGAAACTTGCATTTCAGTTAGAAAACATGGACGAAAACAAGGCAAATAGAGGTTATGAGATCAATATAATACGTACTTAGTATATTGCATGAAAAAATATCTAACTCGGTTGTGGTAATTGGTAATTGCCGAGGCTTATTCAATTCCCCCAACCTCGTTAGATATTTCTTCATGCAAAATAATAAATACGTATTATATATCTCAATATCTATTACCAGAATTGAAGGGATAAACTTGTACATCTAGTCAATGAATTATTCTGTATATTTCTGAATTTACTATCATTACCACCCTTATCTATGCACATCTCAAATAAAATATTGATGTGCTATTGTTATCATTCCAATTCAGAAATCTCAGAACTAAATACATGCACTCTGTCTATTATTATCTCTTTTAATTTAACCTATTGGTTTCAGGTAGAACGAAGAAAACTATTCTAAAATTATAACTGAATTTACTTTTCAGAAAGCTTTACCACGGATCCTTTAGATCCATTGAGTCGCACCATGTCACCAGTTTTAAGAATTCTTGTTGCGTTCTTAACGTTAACCACACAAGGGATACCACATTCCCTAGCGACAGTTGCGCCATGCGATAAAATACTCCCGATTTCAGTGACGAGTCCACTTATCAGAGGAAAATATGGCGACCAGCCAACATCTGTATACTGACAAACCATAACGTCTCCCTTCTGGATCATAGAAACGTCTTCTTCTTTCATAATCACACAAACACGCCCAGTTGCTTCACCATTACCGATTGGTTGACCAACGATAGTTGCAGATATTCCCAAAGGTTCAAAAGACTCTGTAAGATCTTTTAGCATCGGTGATCCGAAACTCAAACGTTCGTACTTAGCCGCCTGCTGTTGTGGGTATAATTTCATCCTCAGCTTCGCTTTACGGATCAGCTTAGGATTTCTTGTAGTGATTAACTCGCTAATTTCGCGATGAGTCAAAAAGAAAATAAGTTTGTCGTCTGGTATTCTTCCTTCCCTAACCATAATGTCTGCCAGTGACCAATGAGCCTTTTTGAACGCCTCGGTGATTTTAACAACGAATGACTTACCCCTCTCCCTGTCTCTAACTTTGTTTCGCGCCTTTGGAAGAAATACCTTTTCTATAAGCCACCTTCCAATTGGATTTAATTTCGTTTTCAGTGATTTCATGGCATCCGCTATAGGAAAATCCTTCTGATCTGTTTCATAGTCTCGATAAACAGCATCTTGAGATAGAATGCTTTTCAAAGATTTTATCAACTTTACCGGATCTTGAGACCAGCTTTTCTCCATCAACTCCGCCTCTCGTATTCCTCTATGGCCATGGTTCTTCATGAATTCAACAAGAGATTTATGCGAATCATCATCTTTGGATAATATATTCAGACCTTCTTGGTCGGTACTTTCAAGGAGAGTTTTTCCGAGTCCTTTAGATTCTACGATTTTAGCCAGCCTCGTTATTGCTTTAGGAACATCAGAACTGATTGCCCCGGATCCCGTTAGAAGCATTGCTATGTCCTCTTGATTTTCTCTCGTGAAATTAGGTAACCCACCCATCAAGATATTTTTTACGATTGAAACAGGTATGTTTGTAAGGAGATGAAAATAAATCTCCCAAATCTGATATAATTTGAATCTTTCCGAATTAATTTCCTGGAAAATGATTTGTGAATCATTTGAGCTTGTATCGATCGAATACGTGTTCATAGTATTTTCCAGGTTGTGGAATTCTTTGATAATCTTTTGATCATGTACAAGCATTTTCAAAAGTGAGCATGTAAGAAATTCTCTAAACGTATTTAGATTTGTTCCCTTGAAATTTAAAATATCTTCAGTCGTACTTTCCTTACACTCTTCACCAAGCGTATCAACATCAACAAATGTTTTTGCCTTCAGGCCTCCAATACCATTTGCAGCCATGACATAAACTGGTTCCAAATTAAGAAATAAGCTGTTGCTATGAGAAAAAATCATTCCAGAAGGGTGTCTTAACATTTCTCTTCCATCCTTAGCATAAAAGTAAATGTAATAAAATCCCCAATTAATGGCATCTACAAAATACGACGAAGTCAGAGGCGTTATTGCACCGGGCATCATTTCCTGAATATTGCAGGTGGTTAACAAATCTCTCTCTCCTCCCAGAGGCGTATCAAATTCATGAAACATATTTTCGCCGTTCTCTATATCATTGGAGGTAATTGGTCTTGCTTGTAGTATGTACAGAGTGTCTTTTTCGATCGCCCACTCAATCTCTTGCTCCTTTCTGAACTTGATTTCGATCGATTTTCCAACCGTACAGATGCGATTTATCCACAGTTCAGACAAGCTTAAACTGTCCTCTAAATCACTCGAAGCCTCACGTGTGTTCAACTTTTCACCTACTGTCTTTTGTACTATTACAAAACTTCCGTTTTCTTGAGCTTCAATAACAAATTCGTCAACATCGACCTTTCCAGACACAACATTCTCGCCAAGTCCAATACAAGAGCTGACAACGATTCTATCCTCACGACCTGATAAAGGATCGTTTGTCATCATGACGCCTGATACCTCTGATAGAACCATCTCCTGTATTATAACTCCCATTCCTTCTACAATCAACTGTCCGTTTTGACGACGGTACTCTACACTTTGGTATGAAAAATACGATGCCCAACACTGTTTGATAGCATCAATTAGCTGATCCTTACTTTTCACGCTGAGAATTGTTTCCATCTGACCGGCGGCTGATAGCACTTCCCCATCTTCACCAATAGCAGATGATCTTACAGCAACTCCTCTGTCTTCTAAGGATCTCAGTTTCGTTACCATGGCTGCTATCTGTTCCTCTATCTGTCGGTCCATCTCGTAACTGGCGAATTCTTTACATGTTAAATCACAAGCTTCCTTTAAACGTTCAAACTCCTTTGCTTTTATAATATCTAATATGTGATTTACGGACTCTGATATCTTATTATTGCTCTGTAAGATATATTCAAACGTTTTTGTTGTGATGCAAATTCCAGGAGGTACAGTAGCTCCAAAACTCATCAAGGCATTTAAGTTAGCAGCCTTTGAACCGACAAGGTTTGGTATGTTACACAAGGGATCTGAGATTTCAAGGATATACCTCTTTTCCTTTTCTCCTTTAAAAACGTGTTCTTGTTCTGGAGTTCGTATGTTTGCATTTCTTTCTATTTGGGTGGAGTAGGGAGTGGTTTCATATAGTATTCCAGACGCTGGTCTATTATCTAATGTGTACTTTGTATAATCTATAACAGAATCTTCCGTTTGTATTATGTTTCTCCTGAGTTTTTCTGAGACTTTCACTTCTTTACCACGAAAACAAATCAAATCATAGCTGTTATTTTGGCTTTTATACTTTGTTGAATAAGCCTCTAATGACGGAAATAATACATGGCCAAATTTGAGCTTACTTCCATCTGTCCATTCTAGTAACTTAAGCCCATATTTATGAGCGATTCCGTCGATTTCATGATACTGAGACGAAATGCGTGAGAAAGTAAGTTCTAACGACTCCTTTGGTATGAATTTTCTCTCGCGACATGATGGCATTCGTAATTTATACTCCCTATCTTCAATCTGAACAATTCCTCGCAGTTCACCCCACTGTTCGAACCACAGCGATTTTGACGATAAAAGTGACAATGATTTGGATAATTCAAGCGTTGAGCATTCATTTGCAAGTTGCCAGGCGCTAATGGTTAGCCAGAAATCATATGGATCGCGATACGCTTTCCAGTAAAGATGAAACCTTACGAAACTCCGTTGAGTAGTGCCTTCCTCGATTTTAACGCTTCTCATATGTCCTTTGTATGATATCTCCCATTTTGTCATTGGATCTACGACATTGCATTTCAATCTACGTTTGTGAATAAATATTCCGTCGACAGTGTTTTCTTCTTCATCTTCTTTCTCAGTGTACATATAGGTTCCTTCGGCTGGTACAGTGATATATAGTTCCCCTTTTGAACCATTTATATTGTTGCAAACAAAGCATGTACCATTTCTATCAAATGCAACAAACGAGTGTATTTCTGACCATCCATTTGGGACTTCATTGATTTCGTCAACTGAATCTCGAAGGGTCGGACTGTCGAATGATACATCTCTTGGAGTTCGGGCATTTTGGATGAGTTGGCTTAATACCTTTGACCTCTGTCTGTATCTTGTTATTAAAATGTAAAAGTAAAGGATCAGCCGTTTGATAAACGTTATCATTGTACATGCCCAAGGCTCCGAGTCTTCTTCTTCTTTTTCTTGGTTAAGGACAAGGTTCACTCTGGAGCATCAATTAACTTGAAAAACGAGACCCTGGCTGAAATAAAATAAAGAAAATGAGCCTGTGCGTGACATTAACAACAATTTGAGCTGTTCGTGAGGTGCAAACATAGCGTTGGCGAGCCACATACTGTAAATATTAAGTTACCTGATGGTATACAGATACAGAGACCTTATCTATCTAATAATCGCATAGTGAAGACTCTGGTCAGACTGTGCGAATGCACAAGCTGGTCAGAGTCTTTGCTTTGCGCATATTTGAAATTGTTTAGAAAATTACGCACAGGCTCAAATATTTTACAAAGTTCTTTCCTTTGAACATATTCCAGTATCCTGCATTTCCATTCTCCTATAATTATAAATGTTTAACCATTATTGGATAAGAAAATAATTGTCTAAAAGAAATCCATAATATACGTATATTTTTGTAAATATGGACTAGTATATAGAAACCAGAGGCAATTACAAAAACGCATATATATCGCCTAAAGAAGTCTGTCTTTCTCATTGGTAGAGAATGATACAACTCACGCAACAAAGTAATTAATATCATAATTTAAAGAAAGAAAACAAAATTGAAACACAGAACTCTAAAAAATATTTAGCGTGATCAAAAACGACTCTCTCCCGTGAATAAATTTTGTATCCATGATGAAAAACAAGAGGACCATGATGGTCCTATATCGCTCCCCTGAGTAAGTTACTCATAACTTGTCAACCATGTTATGAATACCAGAATTTGTTTGATAAACATTAAGGTTGGTTAAATTTCATCCTACTGCAACTTGGTTTTTTTTTAATTTTCGTAAATTTCAACTTTTCTCTTACCATGGAGTATTCTTTTAACAACTTTAGTAACCCTACCCATTAAGAATATCTGTGCTCAGTTTAAAACTGATTGGCCTCATGGTTAAGGAGGAAAAGAATTTGTTCGCAGATTTTTGGCAATTTATGCAATTTTTCAGTCTTTCTGTAACCAGGGAAACAAGAGTTTTTTTAAGAAATTAAATTCTTTTAACAACTTTTGAAGAGCTTCACCCAAAGATCATCCCTGCAAAATTTTAACATGATTGGCTTAGGGGTTTGGAAGGAAAAGAATTTTTTCTAATATTTTCAGCTATTTTCGATCATTTTTGAGACTTTCCGTTACCATGGAAACTAGAGTTTTGGATGAAATTAAATTCTTTTATCAAGTTTTGAAGACCTTCACCCAAGGTACATCCCTGCCAAGTTTCAGCTTGATTGGCCTAGTGCTTTAGGAGGGAGAAGAATTTTTTCTAATATTTTCAGCCATTTTCGGCCATTTTTCAGACTTTACGTTACCATGGAAACAAGAGTTTTTGATGAAATTAAATTCTTTAAACAAATTTTGAAGAGCTTCACCCAAGGTACATCCCTGCCAAGTTTCAGCTTGATTGGCCCAGTGGTTAAGGTGGAGAAGAATTTTTTCTAATATTTTCAGCCATTTTCGGCCATTTTTCGGACTTTCCCTTACTATGGAAACAAGAGTTTTTGATGAAATTGAATTGTTTTAACAACTTTTGAAGAGCATCACCCAAGGAACATCCCTGCCAATTTTCAGCTTGATAGGCCCAGTGATTTAGGAGGAGAAGAATTTTTTCTAATATTTTCAGTCATTTTCGGCCATTTTTCAGGCTTTCCGTTACCATGGAAACAAGAGTTTTTGATGAAATTAAATTCTTTTGACAACTTTTGAAGAGCTTCACCAAAGGAACATCCCTGCAAAGTTTCAGCTTGATTGGCCCAGTGGTATAGGAGGAGAAGAATTTTTTCTAATATTTTCAGTCATTTTCGGCCATTTTTCAGACTTTCCGTTACCATGGAAACAAGAGTTTTTGATGAAATTAAATTCTTTTTAACAACTTTTGAAGAGCTCCACCCAAGGAACATCCCTGCCAAGTTTCAGCTTGATTGGCCCAGTGGTATAGGAGGAGAAGAATTTTTTCTAATATTTTCAGCCATTTTGGCCTATTATGTAACCATGGCAACCAGAGTTTTTGATGAAATCAAATTCTTTTAACAACTTATAAAGAGCTCTACCCAAAAAATATCCCTGTCAAGTTTCAGCTTGATTGGCCCAGTGGTTTAGGAGGAGAAGATGTTTAAAGAAATTGTTGACGGACGGACGGACAGACGGACGGACAGACGGACGGACAGACGGACGGACGATGGACGGACGATGGACGGACGACGAGTGATCACAATAGCTGACCTTGAGCCCTTTGTGCTCAGGTGAGCTAAAAATTTAAAGAAAGATTTGCTAATATAAGAAATATGAATGAAGTCACGCCATTCAAATCACCGCTTTCATTTCCCCTGTGTTCAGGATGACGAAACGTGGCAAACTGTTTGCAAATCATACCAAGCTTTGAACGTAAGAGAATAACCAAATTGTAGTTTTGTGCATAAAGACATAAAGGCATTTTGATTGGCGGATAAACTGGTTTTGTTTCTCAATGAAACTTAGCTGTTTGATTGGCGGATAAACTGGTTTTGTTTCTCAATGAAACTTAGCTGTTTGATTGGCGGATAAACTGGGTTTTTTCTCAATGAAAACTTAGCTATTTTGAAATCTTCCGCATACAAGTAGTCCCACAAGAATTTTGTATTGTTATGGAGAAAGCGATACATGTTCGCTGCAAAAAAATAATAATTGTAAGATATGAAGATAGTATTTCAGGATTTCAAGGATATGTTACTAAAAATCAAACCAACTCGCGTATTCAAACAATGTAATTTAGTTTTTGAGTTTCATACCTCTATGAAATCAACAAATACTCACTTCATCTCTTAATTAAGACGTAATATACCTGGATAGGTCAAACCGGGGAAAAAGATGACGCGCTTACTATGAATTGGCTCACGCTTATACAGTTAATAACATCGTGAAATTGTCAAGTTGAACGATTTGGGAATGATTTAGGAATGATATTGAATGAGTGAGTGGAGCGAGTTGTGAGTGACATTCAAGGGAGATAATCCAATATCGAAAATTTTGTTCAGGATGAACAAAATTATCGATATGTATTACCTCCCTTTAAAAAATATGCATAAAAGTCCTACAAACAGCTTCCTTTTTCTTCAAGAACCATTCAGACTCTTAAAATTTCAATTATGATTATAAAATCGTGATTTGGTTATTGTGTTATTGATTTTGAAGGTAGTTGTTGATCTTATATTTTTTTTAGTAGTGTTGAGCTTTTTTGAGTGGTTTGGGTGAGTGTTTGGAATGAATAAATGGAGCGCTGATTGAGCGATATAGAATGGTTTTGATTGAGATGAATGTCAATTTAACGATGTAACTCAATGTACTATTTGCTGAACAGAACAGATTCTTAGTCTAAGAGTTGAATTGAATACATCGTCATCCATTGAGATATGAAACTTAAAACCTAACCACACTATTAATGAATCCGCTTTCCGCTTTCAAACTGCATAATGAGTCTTTGGTTTCATGCCTCCATGAATTCAAAAAATATCCTTTTTAAACTTTCTTATCAACTCAAGAAGCATGTGCATGACATTTCCAACAATTTCGAATATGCACCGAGCAAAGGCTTCGACCAGCCTATGCATTCGCACAGTCTGACCAGAGTCCTCACTAAGCGTTCTGTAAAAAGATAAGATATGGGATTTTTTTTAATGTTTTTTCGATGGTTTATAGAGGGATAACGGTAGATTATGATTTTGATAAACTAACCGCCTTACCAGTGAAACTTATACACTGCTTTCGTTCATTTTATCCTGGCATCATATAAGCGGAACCAAAAAAGTGACGTTTTTATGAATTTTGCATAGATATCATATGCGAAATGACTTGCTTAAGAAAATTTTCCGTAAAAAAATTGCATTTTGTTCGATTTTTGCATTAAAGAAATAGAAATTTGTTTTTCGAGTATGATCGATTGAAATTGTTTCGTGAACAACAAAAGCTATCTTGTAAACATTGGAAGATGGATCGCATTTCGAAACCCAAGCAGCATGCATAGGCGTAACTAGGATTTTGAAATTTTTACGCATAACAAAGCAAAGGCCCCCAACAAATAATATAAAAAATAAAGGCGATATGTGGATTGTGATAAAAGATAAATGCCCTCCACTCGCTCCCCCTCTTTATGATTTGGGCAAAGGTGAATAATCAAATCATCGTAACTGCAGCTTGAATAAGCTGCAGTTACGGTATCTTGATCATTTATCAACGATATATTTCGAAAGAGGATTTATATGTATTACGCACTTGCGTAAAATGCTTAATGGTAGTTACGCCATTGCTATGAATATGCTCACGAGAACTTTAATTTTCATTCACTTTATAACGTACAGTGAAAAAACCGAATCATAGCTAGAAACTGTGCGTGACATTCAACAATTTTAAAAAGGCCATGGTTCACAAACTGTAGATTTTTGCCCTGAAAATAGACCTTTTTCTGTAATTTCTAATGATCTCAATTATCTCAAGTTTTCGTGGTTACCCTTACCTCATTCTCTTAAACTGATTTTAAAGAATATTTTCTATAACTTTTCCATTTCTTGAAGAAAAAAATGCGTTAAAGTAACTCTAAAACATTAAAATTTTCCATTTTGAAGAGCTAAAAAAATTGAAGCCCAAATTGCGACACCACAATATTTCATTTGAACCTACTAAAAGACATAACTCAGTAATACTTAATAGGAATATTGGGGTGTGGCAAGAGGGGCTTCATATTTTCTTGAAAATCTAAACATTTTTTTTTTTTGGGGGGGGGGGGGGGGGGGGATTAGGTAGTCTCAATTTCTACGTCTACATTATACTGCTGACAATCTTTTCCAGATTATTAATAGCAGACGCGTTGTTTGGCAACAGCTGTTAATAAATATTAAAAGTGAATATTTTGGTAAGAGTGCTAAAAGATAAAAGGATAGGGAATTAGTTTATGTACAGGTTAAAAACACTCATTTGCTATGTCAAAATAGGGTAAGGGACCAAGCCTCTCAGCAAAAATACCTAAGCTGGGGCTACACTGGACTTCGTGTGGCAGGCTATTCCATAAGCGGATAGCACGTGAAAAAAAGGAATGAGTATGCTGTTGGGTTCTAGAAAAAGGTATCAGGCAGTTCAAGTTTCTTGTAGATATAATATGATGATGATCAACATGGACCAAGTTGTGTTTTATT
Organism: Fragum whitleyi; assembly: GCA_948146395.1. NCBI lineage: Eukaryota > Metazoa > Mollusca > Bivalvia > Cardiida > Cardiidae > Fragum > Fragum whitleyi. The sequence goes on from OX411554.1 coordinate 43,037,947, forward strand.
TTATAAAAGAAAATTACAGTTGTAATGTTTCGCCTCTGCTCCAGTGTCTGCCAGTTAAGTTCCCCGGTCATGTTTCTTGTAGATATAATATGATGATGATCAACATGGACCAAGTTGTGTTTTATTTTATAAAAGAAAATTACAGTTGTAATGTTTCGCCTCTGCTCCAGTGTCTGCCAGTTAAGTTCCCCGGTCATGTTGCTAACACTACTGCAGTATTCATAATCATTCATTACGTACCTTGCAGCTGATCTTTGGATCTGTTCAATTTTATAATTAAGGTTATTTTGCCATGGTTGCCAAACTGTTGCACAGTATTCCAGTTGGGGTCTGACATAGGTCTTATATGCAGTTTCATCGACGTTACATATTTCATTGTCGGATGCGACCAGTCCAAAAATAGGATCGCATTCCGGGGACAGAAATCTGTCATTTCTGCGGATTTAGGCTACTTTATTGACTTATTTAAATGAAACTGTGCGGTTTTGGAAAATATTGTATGCGTTATTTGAGAAACTGTATATGTTATTAGGAAAAAAGGTAGGTTTAATTGTGTATATTGGAAATTGGAAAAATGCTGCGGATTTTACAGGACCAATTTATAATGTTCGCGAACTTCGTCCTTTGCCGGTCAAGCAAAGACTCTGAAAAGAAAGTGCATCTGAACAGTCTGTCCAGAGTCTTCACCGAGGGGCTAATGTCTCAAAAAATCTTTACGGACAGACAACTTGATCTTCTAATTGAACTATTCGTCTGCCTGGGCTGCTCAATGTTTGCAACTCACGCACATCTCAAATTATTGCAAATGTCACACACCGGCTCAAATATGCTTGAAACAATACCGCATGCATGAACTGATCAATATCGTCGCTAAGCGACAAAAAAAATAATTTTCAGCTTAATACAAGTTGACGGTTTCGAGTTAATGATCGCAATTTGATAAATTAATGCATTTAAAACAACAGCAACAACAACAGCAAAAAAAAAAAGAACAAATGGAAAAAAAATGTATAATATAATTACCTCTGTTTTAAACCAGCATCCTTTGATAATCAGTTCTTGTTTACTGCGATCTCTCCCCGCCAGGTATATGTAAAATAAATGTGTATTGAGTTATTCCAATTCACGCGCACCTTGCGTGACACGATTCATTAAATTCAATTTACACCCTTCAACCTATTACAGTTAGAACATCGTGAAATACACAAGATGAATGAATTTTAGAACGGTTTTGGAATGAAATTGAATGAGTGTATGGAGCGAGCCATGAATAAAATTACAGAGAGGTTATCCAATGTCGCTTATTTTGTTCAAGATGAACAACTTGAAATTAGCGATATTCATTACCTCCCAATTATACACATACGTACTTTTCTGTTTGTGTGTCTTCGTGGACTAAAATCCATACTAGCCTGTGGATTCGTAGAATAATTTGATCGATCTGAATTAAAATTTAATGTTGATCGTCTTGAGCTATTTCGAGATGCTTTCTACTGATTTCGGAGCGTTTTTGATAGTTTGAGTCGGAGTGTTCGGAATGAATGGAGCGATGATTGAATGTTTTGGAACGATTTTGATCGAAATGAGTGTCAGTGTTTTATTGTGTCAGTTATGTTTTTAATAGTACAAGTCCTGCGTTCAGGAAGATAAACGTTCGCCAACGTTTTCGTCTTGAACGTTTGACGTACGAGGCGAAAAATAGACGGACTGGTGTGGACAAGCCGAATTGATGAACGTCTGAATTTTAACCCTTGTCATGCTGAATAAATTTTGGCTTAAAATTGTCATCAAAATCAAAGGGCAAAAAGCACTGAAAGTTCCAACTGTGGGTCAATTTTTATTTGAAAAACTAAATCTATTGACAATTCTGGTTTGAAAGTGAGAAACAGGTGGTGTAGACTAACATCAGACTGCACATATGTGCAGGCTGATGCTTGTCTATAGCTCCTGCCAAAGCAGGAATATTCCGGGTTCAGCATGACAAGGGTTAATTTCCGATTCTGTCCCTTTGTTGCGGGTACTCATTGGAATCTTTACCCAGTATTCAAGCACGGTTTGTTATCAGTGATAATTGGAATCTCCTATTACACCTTCATTCGAAGTATCACCGTCGAACTTATACATTAACCAGAAAGTAGCCCCACCTCGAACGAAAATGTATGAATTTTGGGTCATTTTGGGTGCTGGGTTATTTGGCTCCTGGTAGTACTTCAGTCAGTACGCCTGAAGCACTGTAATTGTGCGGTACTGAATGATCGAACCGCCTATGTATGCTTATTGTTGGTTCAGGAGTTTAAAATTATCTTAGTACTATACAAATATCAGTGTGATAACATCCCGTATGTTATTTTTTATGATATCATATAGTTATTTTTAGAATAGTTATATAATGCGTTTTTTTTAAGAAACTTACATTTCTGTTAGAAACATCTACGAAAACAAGGCAAATAGAGGTTATCAGATATATTTAATACGTACTTATTGTATTCTATGAAAAAATACCTAACTCGGTTGTGGGAATTGATAATTGTCTCGGCAGAGCCTCGACAATGATCAATTCTCCCAACCTCGTTAGATATTCTATCTCATACAAAACACTAAGTACGTATTATATATATATATATCTTGTTTTGAAAATAAAACGCGTCCAAACTTAAGTCATTATTATGGAAATAGTCAAACCATACATGCCTCATTTAAACCTTAAACATTTGCAAAAACATTCATTATACAAATATTTTATCAAAGATGTCGACAAAAATAATGTAATATCTAACAGCGAAATGATAAGCATTGACATTTGCTTCATACATAGTTTGAGGTTTGAATATAGAGACAAATGCACCTCCATTCTTTTGGCGAGGAAAATTAAAAATAATTAGTTTCCCGACAGCTTATAAGCTATATCTACTTGTAAAATGTGTAAGGCATTCAATATTGTAACGCTTTTGACAATTAAGACAATGATTCTTGGAGTCATTTTTTTAAAAATTGAAATGAAATGAAATAAAATAATATACATATAAAAATATATCATGGTGTCAAAAGAACTTTAACAAAACACGTTAGCATGTTCATCATTTGAAATAATAATAACGTTTAATGGTCAAATTGCATCTTGAAAAGTTGTAGTTACAAGTTTTCAGAAAATTACATGCAGATAAACTACAGGCAGACAGAGACAAAGCTAGAGAGAGAGAGGGGGGGGGGCACACTTAACCACACACTTTATTATAAGAGGATGGCGGAAGGTAATTCATCCCATAGTCCATCTCTGTAGCTTTTTCCCTCATATTTATGAAATCCAAATTTTATATACAACTATATTTTAGAGCTACAGTAAATATTGTGTTGTTAAGCTAAATGTACCAATTGTTCAGCCTTTATGGAAATTTACTCCAAATAAAGCGTGCTTTAATTAATATTGAGAGAAAATCTGAAACTCAATTTATGTCAGCAATTTTCGAAACAAACTTTTTACAAAATGGATATGAGTTGGTAAAATGTAGCTTTAGCAAATTTGATAAGATGCGATCCGGTCAGAACCGCTCTAATTATGTTCCCGCCATTTAAAACAAATTTCTTTAATGCATTCCGGTCATCTTTGTAGGTCTTTTGGACAATTTATAATTTGATGAGAAAACGCGCTGCGTTTTACTATCAATTTACTAAATGTCCTGTTTTAAACTTTCACGGCTGATTTTGTTTCTCGAAACGTCGTCACTTCAGTAATATTTTTGACGTGACATACACACACGTGAGATATGACGCGCTTTCAAGTCTGAAACCTCGTTATTGGTTCGGGTGTTGAAAAATATCTAGTCTTGAAAATAACATAAGGTCATCCTCTAAAAATACTATGTATGTTCTTCGTAAACAAACATAATAGAAATTACCTGCCTGATCCACTAGCTACTTTCCTTGTTTATTTACATGTTGTTTTTTGCACTGCTTTGTATATACACGTAATGAGATTTATGTATACATGTATGTGTTATGACTGTGTGCCATACATGTAGACGTCAGAAAATAAATAATCTGTTCTGTTCTGTTATTCTCGAGGTCTTTTCCGTAGAACCGCATAAGGCTCCCGATTGCAAAACCCAGGTTGTGGGAACTCAATGGAATCGTCGGCCAAACCATAATGTTGTTGGTACTCATAAATAATTGATAGATATCCGCCGTTTTTCGTATAATAAATCGATTGGCCAATCACGGCAGAACGTTTTGCTTTACTTAAGGTAGTGGACCCGTAATAGGTCCGCAACATTTCGGAACTCCTGTTCTTTCACAACCGATTGTTCCAAACGAAATCATTAGGAAACCTAGGTGAACACTGTTCGAGTTCATTATTTCCCAAACCGTTGCGAACTATAACGGGTCCACAACCTTAATGTTGATAACCATATAATTTTATTTTAGTTGTTTCCGCCAAGTTTCGTGCAATCTGCTTAGATAAAATTTGTCTCAATGAATACAATTTTGAGCAAGCAGATCTTTTGTTATGTTTCATTCTTGACTGAAAGTTTAGGTTTTGTGATATCATGCTATAAGATGGAGAGAGTATTTTTTTTTTTCTTGGAGTTATGAAGCTAAAAGCCATAATCACCGACAATGATTAATCCACTTCAGTCGCATATTCATACAGAGGTGCGTTCGTTAGAGCAAGATGAAAAAAATCGCTAAATGAGATTTTTAAGACGTCCTAATGAACGATTTTCGATGATTTGAGTGAAAACATTCGATCTCGTCATGACTACTCGTTTTAAGCCAATACAAAACCACCTTCGTTTCCTCATTAAGATATCTTAAGATTCTTATTAAGCGGCTTAAAAATCTCGCTCTAGCGAACGCTTTATCTTAAAAATCTTAATAAGAATCTTAAGAATCTCGCTCTAACGAACGCACCTCAGTGTCATTAGGTTTTTAGTAACATACCATATACAAGTACCTGAAAAAAGCAAATACTCTCTTCAAGTCTCTTCAATATTTTGAAGAGGAATGACGTTTGAACATCAAAGTTAGTAAACCAAGTCAAAGGCCACTGAATGAGCGAAGCGTAGTGTAGCATAAATATATATATATCCTTTCGGGGTCAAAATACTGCCCTGTGTTCAGTACGTAAAAAAGTTCCGCGCGCCCTTTGAGATGATACCCCGTTTTTCGGCACGTGAACATACGTGCAAAGTCGGAGATATCATTTCGAAAACAATTCTCTAACGTTTTTTATCCTGAACGCAGGGCTAATCTCTCTGTCGACTCTCAGAACGACTTTTTGTAAGTTGACAGTGGGACCCAGTCACGGGCGGATCCAGAGGGCGTTCGTTCAAGGTGGTCGAACGAACCCCCTCTGTATCCAAATTATTTCATTCTAGTGGACAAGGCAAGTTCAGTCAAAATTTTGTAAGAAAAGGAAAACTATCCTAACCTATATTTTTTCTACATTTTTAGAATATCTTAAATTAATCTTTGTATCAATCAATCAAAATAAATCATGTATGAATGTGCAAAATAGATTCATACGTACATGTAAGTGTGGTTGGGATATTAGTTTAGTACTATTAATTAAAACTGAAAAAAACTCACTAAAAATATGAAAAAAGTTTTATTATAAAATTTGTTATTTAAAAAGAGTAAAGTATAAACGAATTAACTCTTAAAGAATAACTCTTGTATTTTTACACAGTTGATTCCCTTTGACCATTAGGAAATATTTACCGAGCCTGACCTCTGACCTTGACATTGATTCAGAAGCTCGTGATGCTGCACAACAAACTATCGATTGAACTGCGAACATATCCGGGACGAAACGTCAACAAATAAGAAAGATGAGCATTCCACAGGCTACATTAAAGGTAAAAGATATTTTTAGATGGTACTTCCATCCATGCTTTGGAATGACATTAACTCCTATGACAAATAACTTGATTACAATCAGAACGTAGCAAATGGGCTGTTTTGGTGAAGTTGACATAAATTCGGGTGGACTTTATCGGATACCCATGTCCTGATATTCTAAGGAGGTGAATAAAATTAGCTCAAATTAGTTTGCATGTGATAGAAGATTACGGAAAATGTGATCGACCGGATCTCAGAGTTGTCACAAACTTCTCTAGACTGGGAAGTTCATTAATAGTTTATGGTGTCCAACAATAAAGTTTATCAATGCAATACAATAAAGTGTCCCTCTTTCTGATATCAGGGAAAGAACAGACAATTTTAACTTAAGGTTCCAGACTGCAAAAATTAGATACATTACATTAGGGATAGCCATTTTCTCCAAAAGTTCAGAGGCCTAGCTGAAAACTAGTGACCATGGGTGATTGGCCCTGGATTGGCCCCGGCTAGTCATTTCCCTGTGATAATAATTATGCTGTCGTTGATGCCATACTATAAAAGAAGGGGAATGTTATTACATCTGAAGTGACATATCTATTATTATCATCATTATTATTAACTGTAAGATGTTAGGTATTTTCCAAGTTTACTTCAAGTAAAAGTTTACCTGTGGTCTCCCTCTTGTCCTTTCAGATTTTGGTGTTTGTTCACTTCATTTTCACAGTATGGTATGTATCAATTAGGCTGCAGGCAGCAATATTTTATTGTTGTTAATTCTAAAGCCTTGTAACTACAGCTTACCGTGTAATTTAAGCTGTAGTAACGAGTTTGTCAAATTTTGCTGAAGCTTTATTCTATGATTTCAAGAAGGGGGGAGGGGAAATTTTGGCACAAAAGCTACTCATATTAGGAAGGTTTGATGTTAAGTGTTCTTTGCTAATAGAAAAAATATCCAACAAATTTAACAGTATGGGATACAGAGTCTTGAAAAGAAATGTTATTAAGCGAGCCTTGGTGAGCTTAATAACTTTTCTATTCTAGACAAGGTTAAGATCAGCTCATCTCAAACAAAATTGACTTGGGTAACAGATTCTTTTGCTCTTGAAAGGAAAATGTTGTATGTTCAGACTCATTTTGAACCCCAAAATGACAGATATACCCTCAAAATGTGTGTTAGACAACATCATGATAATATCATTTGGAATGTGATCTTACCCATGTCCAAGGCAAGGATATCTGTGATGGCTATTTGTTATAGACGTCAAAGGGAGCTTTTTTATACTTCAAAGACAATTCTAGCATTTTCATTGGTTAATTTTTACCTGATAAACATTTATATCGACGGCCACTCAGGTATAACAGCTATTACTTCCTTAAGGCGCCTCGCTGTGAACATGACAAAAATTCGACCTGGTCATGGCAGCCATGATTCGCTGTTCACACGACCCGAATATATACAAAATGCACATTTACAAGCATGTCAGTAAATCAAATACAAATAAAACATGATGTTAATTCTAAGTAATACCTTTTAATTTCATGAATTAGTCCATTTAGCATGCTAATTTTCTCGAAGATTAAGCCAAGAACAGCCTTCATAAATATCATGATATCCCAGGATGTAGTGGTGTGACGTCACTATTACCTGTGCTGTCACTACATATGAGGCGCATTGGGGGATATTGGTATTTTCAAAGAATTTGGTGTATATCAAGGCCTTAAATAGGCAAACAGGAATTATTTAGTCTAAAACTTTGCCTTGGTATATGGTCCTTTTATTCCCAATAGTAAAAATAATGTCAACCCTCGCCTGCGGCTCGGATGACATCGTTTTATCCAGCCCGGAATAAATCACCATTTACCCTGGCAAGAAACCTTATAACCAATAATAATATTATGAGAAAAATTGTTCTTACTCTGTAACAATCTCTTAGCCTCAATATAATATGTAGAGTTCACTCAAATTGTCTCATTTAAAAAATCCTAACAAGCATTCATCCTTGACTTATAGGGCATGTTCAAGTATTGTTGAAATGCTAATTTAAATTTAGATCTGACCTTCTCTGACCTTCTCATACTGTAGCTTTGGTCAAATGAGTTTCATTAAGACACATGTTTAGCATTTGAATAGGAAACTTCCCCTCTTTACAAGACCTCTTCAAGATTTGTTCTACCTTTCCTGTTATATGGCTTGGCAGTCATTATTCAGTAGGTAGTATGTCTGATTCCCAACCATAGGGCCCAGGCTATTTGCTGGAGGCTTGGAAGGAATGTAATTGTAGTACTTGACAAAAAAACAGGAATCTATGGTTAGGTGCTTTAACCTTGATATAACCAATAAGCTGTTAAAAGTTGCATTAAATCCAATACCAGGGCAAATCTTGGAATGATACTAAATGGATCTCAGAGATTAAATAGCCAAATATTTGTATCAAAGGGTAGAAAACATTGTATATAATGCAGAAAACACTGGTCTCCAGTATTTTTTCTGTAAAAATAATGTTTTTTTCTCAAAATGTATCTATTCTCTTTTTTTTCTTGACAAGTTTATTGCCATCCTGGACAAGTCAATAGTCATCTTTTACTTCTCCAAGGATAAGTGATTAAAATTTGTATTCCATATCCCTGAAAATTTGAAGAAAACCAGAAAATCTGTAAATACTGTGAAATGTTTTCAGGGGATCCATGAATCCATTTCTAGGAACCTGTTATATCTACATGAACTTGTTTGTATTGAGTCTGGGAGTCTGGAGTATTGTACATCATGAATCTTCAGATGCCGTTCTTATGGTAGGTCTAATTTTGTCTGGCCGGCTTGTGGTGTTGTCACACTGACAGTTTGTTGATTGTGATGTCAAAATTGAGCCTGTCTTGTGTATATTTCCTACATTTATGGAAGGATTTCAGAAAAGCTTGGCACTGTTCTGGGGTCAGCCAAAACTATCATAAGTGCCTATACATATATAGGCACTTACAATAATATTGTGATGAACCCTCAAATTGCTCTCCATAAAAAGATGTGACATTTGAAAGAAATTTTCAGGTAGATCCAAGGTCAAGGTCACAGTCAAATGTTCTTATAAAGTATATAATGTCCAGAACTACATGAACTTGTTAGTAATTATCCCCAGCCGTTCAGCGAAGGGGATATATAAATGGTCTCTGTCCATCATTCCATCCTTCTGTCATTCCATTTTCCATCACTAAACTTGTCCGGAGCATACCTAAGTATAAAAGCTATCAATTTGAAACTTTATAGGTGGATAGATCTCATGAAGTAGAAGTTTAGTGCACAAGAACTATAACTTTTGCTTGCATAATTTTGGAGTTATTGCCCTTTGATTAGGCTTCAGTTTACTATTCAGCTTTCATGGTAGGGGATGGCCATGTCCGACATGGCTCTTAATGAGTCTAGGAGTTTGGTGTATCCTACATAATGAATCAACAGATGTCGTCCTAATGGTAAGGTTCCCTCATTTCTAAATTAATTTTTCCAGCGTTGAGGTTGGCATTGACGTAATGTGACAATGTGGCAAGCAACTGTGACAAATCTCTGTTTCTACTTAATGCTATTGTTGTAGAAATTTACACCTGCTTCTTTGAACATAATGTGAGATTCAATCACTTTGACATTTAATTTTGATGAATCTTTATGCCTTTCAGACTGAAAATTATTTGGTAAAGCTTTTAATTGGAACTGTTGTATACCAATTATACCTCTGTTTCTACAAAAGATTCTGCTAGGAAACTTTTTCTATGTGACTAGAATATCTGCCACTAGGGGAAGTTTCAATATAGTATCATCAGTTGAATGAAATTCTAAAAGTTTCGCTTCGAAATATAAATGATGATAGTATAAAAAAAAGATAATTTTGTGTAGTATTAATTGTTAAATGGAAAGAAGGAAAATGTTAAGATTAGAACATGTAAAACTCTCAAATGCTTCACAAGATTTTGTATATGTTCCAGTTTATGGTGTGTCACATATTTTCTATACTACAAGACATCATATTGTTAGGCATCAATGAACCACGGGGATATAGGGCTATTGAAGAGAATCCAAGAATAGATGGTAATTTAGTTATTTCACATGTTTGATGTGCAGTTCTAGAAATTTTTGTTTTGGCTAAGTGCACATATCAAGATATATTTGGAAATACTAGTATCCTTTGGCAGGGTTCGATACTAAGGGGAGTCCGGGAGTCTGAGACTCCTTGTTTATCGGTTAGGACCTCTTCCATTTCCAAGTAAGGAGTTCGATGGAATCCAAGGAGCATATGAGAATATTTTAAAAAACAAATGCACAGAGCAGTGTCCTTTCTAACACTTGATAAAACTGTAGATCTTTTCACTATAAAAGTTGTTGAAAAAAACGTTTTTCTTGCATCCTGTAGTGTTTTGAGAGACAAAAAACTCTTCTTTGGAAGAACATTAGGGTAAAGAAGAAATTAAAAATCAATTTCTTCTTCTCTAAAATGTTCTCCCATTATGAAAATTGGGACTCCTTACTTTAAACTTGGACCCCTTGAATTCATGTGATAGGAGTCTAATTGACTTCTTAATCTCAGGAGTTAGTGTTATCCCACATTGGGTGTAAAATGTTCTGTACATTATAGGAAACTGTACAATGGTTGAATTGTTTTGTGCTAAACAGGAACTTTCTCATTGTTTGACAGTGTAAGAATTCTTACTTTGCACAGTGAAATCCCAGAAATGTAGGGACTTTGCCTAGTTAGAAAATCTGTCAAAACTCCTTGTGTAATTGTAGGACTGTTTGTTACAATTCTAGAATCTTTAGACAAAAAAGTAATTCATACTTTGCAAAGAACTATGTATTCATTGTTCGTTTATACTAAAAAAACCCTAGTAGCTTACATTTGATTCTTGCTGGGTTTAAGAATAATGATTATAAACATGAAACAATCCCATCAGGTGTTGTAAAGAAGTTAATTCATGATATCTTCATTTTTAACAGCTGCAAAAGATAAAATTAGTCAGCCTTGATATAAACAACAACAAAATCAAACTCATAAAATCAATTTGAAACATGAATGTTCTGACTGATTGTAATATTGTCTATTTTTGTTAATATGTTGTTTCACTATATTTCAGGGACCACTTTAAATGAATACAGATTTACATTAGGGTATCCTTGAAAGGAAAAAGTGTAGTTGAGATCACTTGTAATTGCTTGCAATCATTGTTTCCAGGAGTATATGTTGATGAGACATATTTAAAAAGTTAAGCTAAAGTTGGATTTATAGTCTTGTTCCTATACCAGGCATATTCAACAGACTTCACACTTTAACCCCTGATCATAGAATTGCAAGTGAGCTGTTTACATACAGCCCACTTTGGCAGCCTCAGCAATTAAACTTACATTCTCATGAGTACTCGCTTATACACCTGGATGAAGAGGAGTAATGTAGAGTTAATTGTATGCTCAGAAAAATTTCCATGTACATGTCGGGATTTAATCACAGGACCTTTTGATCCCAAAGTCACCATCCTAACCACTAAGCCATATACGCCACAGATTTGATTCCACATAACAACAAAAATGAAAAAAGAGATCAAGAAGAAATCCTAGCTTTTAGAATTTGATGCATACATTGATCTTTCAACCCTTGTTATGGTGAGACCTCCTCTCTGTCTCTTGGATTTATGGTTGTGTATAAAATTAGATTTGGAAAGAAACAATCTTGATAACAGTTATTTCCACTGCCTTCAGCTTTTAATATTATCCTATTACTGTTGTATTTAGATTAAGTTTTCAACAGAACTATCTATTTCTGGTACATTCTTATTACTTTAGCTCAAGTTTTCTCTCAATAATTATGTAGTAGGCAGACAGTGTAGGCTAAGATCAGGCTACACATCTGTGCAGGCTTTTCTTGGTTTATTACTGTCTTCCAAAGCTAGGTGTACAGCAGAAATAATGTTTTAAAAAGCATGAGAAGTGTTCGAAACAATTTTGGTGAGGCTTCTGTTTGATTTTACAAGATTTAAATTTTCAAATGACGTTTATGTAAAATCTATTTTATCTTCATTGCTTCATATGCCATTGCCCATGCTAGAAATAATAATTTATAATATTGTAAACATTTTTTTCTGTATGGAGAATATCTCAAAAAGTATGCTAGCCAGAATCATTAAACTTCACAGGTGGATAGATCTCATTTAGGAGAAGTGCAGTGCATAAGAACCATAACTCTACTCATCATATTTTTTGAGAATGGCCCTTTGTTAATCTATAAAGAACATGCCATTGACCTGCTCTTATGGAAGGCAAATGTTTTACAAACGCTCTTTTAACTTTAAGAAATACATTTTGATATTGTTGCACCTTAACATTTATACAGTATGAGTATTGTTAACCTAATTATAAAGCCTGTTACTGCATTCCTGCTGTTTAGAATTTATCGTGAGAGAGGAGGAACCTACTCAGAGTTTAACATTCCAGGGGTTGGTAATCTTCCAAGTTTTGGTAAGTCTCTTAATTCATAACTTTTCGTCAGTTTAGGTATGGTCTCATTGAATAACATCATTTGTGTCAAGAACCTGGTAACTAAAACTTCTGTCAAGATGTTGTTACAATGTTTAGTTTGCCTATCGGTTTTATCTCAAGAAAGGATGTAGTACTCATGCCTGCTAAATTTTGTAAAAAAATTCAAAGAAGGAACAAATCGAGGTAACTATGGTTTGGCTTGTAGACCTGGGGCTCATTTTACCAAGCTTCTTACAAAAAAAAAATCATAATTCAAAATCTGAAATACTATCTGGTGTTTTCATTCATTGTTAGATTCTGCCCTGCAGTATCTCATTGGAATCGTCAATAGAAGACGATTCTAATGAGATATTGCGTGGCAGAATTCCATATTTAGTTACTAGTGAAGAAGCAACTTTGATTTTTGACTGACCCAAAAAAGATGATAGTAAGATGTTTAGTAAAACAGGCCCATGGTCTGCTGACGAGACCTCCAGGTGTACAGTAGCCAAACTTCAGTTGTTAGGACATAATAATGAATGGCAATCAAGAGTTCCCTGGTTTGATCCCTAGCAGTGTTCAATATCCATCCCTTAATTTGTCTTTCACAAAGAGTCGATTATCTGATCTTATATGAGCTTCTGGAGGCTGGGTGAGAATGCTTGCATTAGTTTGGCTGTTTTTCGGAGACAATGTTTTGTTATCACCTTGAGTTGGTTGTTGTCTTTGGCATGACAAACTTAAACTTGGTCATATCTCTGTTGTTATTGAAGATATCTTCATGAAACTTGGCATGTGTGTTCACCATCACAAGAGCTATCCAGAATATCTATGGAAAAAAACTATGGAAGGTTTTTTATAAGAATTGTGCCCCTTTTTTGACTTAGATTTTTTGCATTATCCAGCACTTGCAGCCAAGTGTTGCACCCAAAGGTGGTGCTCTTGTTATCCCAGGAATCAATACACATAGTTAGATGCTAAAACCATGTTATGACTTAAAACCTGTCCTGTTTTCAAAATGCAAAAACATTTTTAAAGGATACTACCCTTTTCATGTGTAAGGCAGTGTATCATTACTGAAGCATTTGCAAACGTTTTTATATTAAACCTTGTCATGCTGAAAAAATTTTGGCTTAAAATTTGCATCAAAATCAAAGGGAAAAAAGCACTAGAAGTACTAACTGTAGGTCACTTTTTACTTGAAAAACTTAATCTTTTGACAATTCTAGTTTGAAAGTGAGAAACAGGTGGTGTAGACTAACATCAGACTGCACATATGTGCAGGCTGATGTTTGTCTAAAGCTCCTGTCAAGGTAGGAATATTCCGGGGTCAGCTTGACAAGGGTTAAAAACTGAGCTAACAAAAATTACTATCGTTGTATAATGCAGGTGGAGGTCAGGGTGGTAATTATGAGAATATTGATGAACCAGTGCCTGCAAACAATCCACATCATCATGAAAATCCTTATAATGAGGAAAAACCACCACTTCATTAGTTTATCTTTACATATTGGCAATCATATTTCATGCATACAAAGGATGAATGTATTGCACTTTGTCTATGAATTTCTACACTAGTTTGTCTTTACATGCTTATTATCGTATTTCATGTATGCAAAGGGTGAATGAATGCTGTTTGTTATGAATTTCTTCATTAGTTTTTAGCTCCACTGGCTGAAAGCCACTGGGGCTATTGTCATGGCGTTGTGTCCGTCGTGTGTCCATCCGTGCTGCCGGTCGTAAACTTTTTCTTTAAAAATCTTCTCCTCAAAAACTACTGGATGGATTTCAACCAAACTTCACAGGAATGATCCTTGGGTGACCCTCTTTCAAAGTTGTTCAAGAAATTTTGATCCAATTAAAAACATGGATTTAATGGGCGTGGCTAATTTCCAAATATGGTAAAAAGTGACTTTTCTCTGGTTCTAATTGATGGATACCAATTAAATTTTACATAAATGATCCTTGGATGACTGTTTATCAGTCTACAAAAAATTATTGTGATCAGATGAAAAATATGTATTTTATGGGCAGAGGTCATTTCTCTTTATGTTATATAGTGGAAACTTTGAAAATCATTTTCTCAGAACCTAACTTATAGATATCAACCAAATTTTACATGACTGATCTTTGGCTGACCCTTTATCAGTCTACCAAAAATTATTGTGATGGGATGAAAAATATGTATTTTATGGGTGGAGGTCATTTCTCTATATGTTATATACTGGAAACTTAGAAAAAAAATTCTCAGAATCTAACTGATAGATATCAACCAAATTTTTGAAAGAATGATCCTTGGGTGACCCTTTATCAGTCAACCAAAAATTATTGTGATGGGATGAAAAATATGTATTTTATGGGTGGAGGTCATTTCTCTATATGTTATATAGTTGAAACTTTGAAAATCATTTTCTCAGAATCTAATTGATAGATATCAACCAAATTTTTGAAAGAATGATCCTTGAGTGACCCTTTATCAGTCTACCAAAAATTATTGTGATGGGATGAAAAATATGTATTTTATGGACAGAGGTCATTTCTCTATATGTTATATAGTGGAAACTTTGAAAATCATTTTCTCAGAATGTAACTGATGGATATCAATAAAACTTCATAAGTATGATCCTTGGGTGATATATTATCATGCAGCAGAAAATTATTGTGATTTGATGAAAAATATGTCTTTTATGGGCGGAGTTCATTTCTCTATATGTTATAATAGTTGAAACTTTGAAAATCATCTCAACATCAGTAGAACCCAAAATATCTAAAAATCTAGTCAAACTTAGATTTGCTATTACAAGAAATTCAAGCCTGTTGAGCGACACAAGCCATTCATGGCTTTCTAGTTCTTTACATGCTAACAGTCATATTCCATGTATACAAAGGGTGAAAGTAATACTTTTTGTCTAAATTAGTGTGTCTTTGATTATTGAGAGAGTCTGTCAGTGCAAAACTTATGAGCAGAGCTACAGATAGAGCCTAAGAGGGGGTAATTTTGATTTTAAAAAGATATTTAACCCTTTGCTGTTTCATCCCTGCTTTTTACGTGCCTATGATTTTATGATTGAGAAAACATTGTGAAAAAAGAAGAAATTGCTTCTGACAAGCAATTTCTTCTTTTTCCACACTATTTTCTACCCTACTGAACGGTTATTTTTCAAATTAAATCCACTTTAAATTTTCGTCTGCAGACCTTTGAATTTGGACAGGTTCAAAATTTTGTAAAACAGGAAAGGGTTAAACTATACTTGCGCGAACTCTATGTTTGGGGTACTCATTGGAATCATCTTGCCAAGACGTTTCAAATCAGTACTAGCAACATAGGAATCTATTGAGAAATGAAGATTCTTTACTGACTTTAGACTGGTCATGAGGCTTAGATGCATGTTATATTATGGTCTCATTCTTTAATGCTTTTTGGTGGTTTATCGAGAAATAACGGTAGATTATCACTTGATTATATCACTGCAAAAGCAGTGAAATTATCTTAAACTTATACCCTGCTTTTGTGCAATTCACCCTATCTGCTGTCATCTATGCGGAGAGAAATAAGTGACGACACATTGAACGTTGCATAGCAATCACATGCAAAATGACGCGCTTTATGAAAGTATGTCCTAGAAATTTCACATTTTGTCTCAATTTTGCAATAAAGAAATAGAAAAATTGTTTGTTTATTGAGTAAGATCGATAAATATTTCATTTTGTGAACAACAAAAGCTATATTTTCACTCTCGTGAAAATATAGCTTTTGTTGTTCACTCAATGAAATATAAATTGATCTTACACTGAAACAAACGATTATCCTCTATTTCTTTTGACTTTCCAAGATTGTATAACTTATATTGGGTTCATTCCCTTAACAAATTCAAGACATAAAACTGGCATATACAAAGATCACACTTATTTACATTTCAGATCAACATATAAGTGGCTTATATAGGGCAGTTAAGTTCCATATAACTTAACATCCAGTGGTTTGCACAGCCTTATTGTAAGTGCCTGTCTATTTATAGGCACTTGCAACAGTGTTGCACTGACCCCTCGATGTGACTTATTTATAAAGGGCTGTTTGTGTAAGTAAGTTTGGTAAGGGAAGGTAATTGGAGTAACTACAAAAGTTATTGTTAAGCCATGTGCTGAGGCAATTGCTTCATAAAATGCCAAGAAAAATGTTATCATCCCTTTAAAGTTGAACAATCATTTACATGTTTGTTTCTGATATTTACATGTGTTTCTTTATTTTCTTGTGATAGAAACTTCATTACATTCCTAGATAATCAGCTGCTACTCAAATTGTATTCCAGTTTTAGATTTGTTATATTTTGTAGAGATGTTATCTAACTCTTTCATGCAAAATCCCTGAGTTTTGTTTTATAATTTTTATACTTGATAAAATATTGTAGAAAAAGAAGAAATTGCTTGTAACAAGAAATTTCTTACTGGTATTTTCCCACAATGTTTTCTGTCAAATAGTATTGTTTTATTTTAAATTCTGACATCTGCAACTCTTTTCTTTTTGACAAGTCTTAAATTTCAGGAGAAAAGGGATTTGAAGAGGGAGTGATACAAATTGTTACAGTATGAGTTTTGGCAATATGTTCAAGATTTGTATGTGATCAAATAAAAGTACTTGTATTGTTAAATGTATTAATGAAGTCGGGCAGATTATATGGCATTATATGTTTTATACAGTCATTACGGGACCAACATTATTTTTAGTTCTCTCTTTTCTCAGGATATAAAAAGGATTGGCTGTTTTGTCAAATCAATTTACAAATGGCATTTAATCAAACTAGTATAGCGAGCGCATATTAACTTGAACCTGACCTTTATGCAGAATAAATAATTAGGCTCATGAATACAATTCCAAAGATACTTCGGCACATCACGATCAAGCATGGACATTCCGTTATATTTTACAAATTACAGGTGTGCGTGGACTTCATAACATACCGGTATACTGGGCACCTAGGTAGTCATGGAGCAGACGAAAAATTGTAGAAAATAATTGTTCATGCTTGTGTGAGATTTTGAGCGGGGACTCCATCTTCAGTCAAAAATCATGAATTAGATTGAGAGTAATTCTAAAATTTATTTTATTATTTTTCAATCTCCTTTAAAAATTATGAAATAGGAGACTGAATTTATGTATTGATTCGCTAATTCATGAGGATGGCCAAATATCGCCGTTACAGTAAAAAGCATGGGTGATAACGGGTGAACAGAGCGAACACGTGCACTCAAACTTTACGATTGAATCACGCAGGTTAAACATGTTTTGCCGAAGGGAAACGATCAATATTTAATTTATTAAAATCACAAAGGCCAGGTTTAGGTCAATATGCTCCCACTATAGTTGGCATATGAATGGGTCAGTGAAAAACTGTTGTAAGTGCCTATATATTTATAGGCACTTACAATAGCTTTTGCTGAGTCCCTAATATTGAAATGGTTTCTTGTTTATTTAACCTTTATTTAATAGCATAATTCATTATTTTTCCTTAAACATTTTAAGCTTGACTGTTGGTGAAAACACAATTAATTGCTTTATCTTTGGTGTATTTGTTTTAGTTCTTTTGATACTTATGGTTGTTGTCGTGCAAAAACTAATGGAAATATTTTGTAGCATCTCTTGTATTACTATAGGCATTTGCTTTTCACTTGAAATTAATTTTCACAATCTTAAGAGAAACCTGTTCTATCATGGGGGATAATTCAAAATGTATTTTTGTATGAAGAATGTTTCTTTATGGTAGTGAACTCGTAAAAGTTTCTGAATTAATGAACTTTAAGAGTGTTAACCAAGGTTTCCTAATGATTTTCAATAAAAAACCTTGGTCACGTTGTTAAAGACCATGAGTTCTGAAATGTTGCGGAACTATTGCGGGTCCTTTACCTTTAGTACAGAGTGTTTTTAGCTCCACTGGCTGAAAGCCACTGGGGCTATTGTCATGGCGTTGTGTCCGTCGTGCGTCCTTGCGTGCGTGCGTGCGTGCGGTCGTAAACTTTTCTTTAAAAATCTTCTCCTCAGAAACTACTGGATGGATTTCAACCAAACTTCACAGGAATGATCCTTAAGTGACCCTCTTTTAAAGTTGTTCAAGAAATTTTGATCCAATGAAAAGCATGGATTTAAGGGGCGTGGCTAATTTCCAAATATGGTAAAAAGTGAGTTTTCTCAGATTCTAATCAATGGATGCCAATTAAATTTTACATGAATGATTCTTGGGTGACCCTTTATCAGTCTACAAAAAATCATTGTGATTGGATGGAAAATATGCATTTTATGGGCGGAGGTCATTTCTCTATATGTTATATAGTAAGAACTTTGAAAATCATTTTCTCGGAATGTAACTGATGGATATCAACCAAGTTTCACTGGAATGATTCTTGAGTGACCCTTTATCATTCTACAAAAAATCATTGTGATCGGATGGAAAATATGCATTTTATGGGCGGAGGTCATTTCTCTATATGTTATATAGTGGAAACTTTGAAAATCATTTTCTCAGTATCTAATTTTTGGATATCAACCAAATTTCACTGGAATGATCCTTGAGTGACCTTTTATCAGTGTACTAAAAATTATTTTGATTGGATGAAAAATATGCATTTTATGGGTGGAGGTCATTTCTCAATATGTTAAATAGTGGAAACTATGAAAATCATTTTCTCAGAATGTAACTGATGGATATCAATCAAACATTTTTGGTATGATCCTTTGATGACCCATTATCATGCAGATAAAAATTATTTTGATTTGATGAAAAATATGTCTTTTAGGAGGTCATTTCTCTATATGTTATATAGTTGAAGCTTTGAAAATCATTTTCAACATCAGTAGAACGCCAAATATCTAAAAATCTAGTCAAAATATTCATTTGCTTTTACAAGAATTTCAAGCTTGTGGAGCGACTCAAGCCATTCATGGCTTTCTAGTTTCCTCTATTAAGCACATAAAAGCTGAGCTTAGGCATCCATTTCAGGTGCTTTTATTCAATAAATTCATTATAAGAGCTTCATGTTTTTGTTAAATCAAAAGTTAAGTTAATTAGGGCAGGAATATGTGATAAAGCTATGTGTTCTTTGAATGAAAAACAATTGTCAAATGTCACAAAATATGTTACTTAATATTTATACATAGTTTAGCCTGGTCTTATTTTCACTGCCTATTCCTTGTAAAATATAGATGAGGGGTTTAGGATTCCAATTAAGCGCTGGTTAGTTATATGAATTTTGAGTAAATTCAAAGTTGAGTTCAAGAATATAATCCTGGTATTAGGTTAATTAGGAATTACTCAACGGAGAAGATTTTTGTGTATTCCATCTTAACGCTTCTCATGCTGTACACAAAGGTTTTGGAGGTAGTATACACGGTTGGGGAAATTGATATTTGTCGAGGCTCTGCACAGACATTTATCAATTCCCACAACCCAGTTAGATTTATCTAACTATATATATATTGCATATTATTTAATGCAATACACTAAGTATGTATTATATTAATCTTATAATCTCCATTTGCCTTTTTTGGTCGATGTTTCTAACAGAAATGCAAGTTTCTAAAAATAACCGATTTAGTCATTGTTCTAAAAATATCCATGTGATATCATAAAAAATATCAATTGGGATGTTATCACATTGATATTTGTATAGTTGCAAGATAAATTCTTATAGTATCTGGGGTTTTATCATTGACTATTAACGATTCTCCCAACCTCATTAGATATTTTTTCTACAAAACACTATGTAGGTTTTTATATCATCACATTTCCATTAGAAAGGAATGGGCTTTTATCAGAGGCTATGCTTAGTATCAATGGCTATGTGCAAAACAGTTGTTACTTCCTATAAAAATATAGGCAGTTACAACAGTTTCAGGATGAGCCATCGATACTTGTTTAGATGGTGCAAAAATGGCAATAAATAAACATAATCTGCGCTAAATAATAATTGTTGATTTGGAAAAAGTTGCAAAATATACCTGTTGATGTTTTGTGACATTGATTTTGTAGGTATGGGTTTATCAGAAGCTTCAAGATTTTGTAAAATCGCTTAAAAAATTTTAATCTCCGATTTGGGGAATGGGGTTATATTAGAGCATCCGGCTCTATTAGAATTTTTACAATGTCTTTTGCTGGCCTTTTGCATGTATATGAAGGATTTACTTAAGGTAGTGGACCTGTAATAGTTCCGCAACATTTCGGACACATATTCTCTCACAATGTCAACAGAAGTTTCCTAATGAAAATCATTAGGAAACCTCGGTTAACACTGTTAAAGTTCCTTACTTCCAAAACTTTGCAGAACTATTATGGGTCCACTACCTTAAGTCAAAATGTTGTAAGCGATTGTATTTGTATAGTCACTTACAATAGTTTCATTAAGATCCCTCAATGTATGCAGAAATATTATTATTTCTAGATGTTATGTGGTAAAGGGTTAATTGTTGTGGGAAAGCCCTTGGTCAAAGGGAAATAATTTTTCTTGGTCTAAATTTTTGCTAGTTATTGACTTCTTTATGTGTAACAAGTTTAATTGCTTGTTTTGTATGTGGATAAAAAATGTATCACATTACTTTGATATCTAACATTTTAATGATGCTTAAAGTTAGAACTCAGCCGCGGCAATAGCGCAGTTGGTAGCGCGCCGGACTTCTAATCCAGGGGTCTATATTAGCACGGGTTCGATCCCCGGCCGTGGCACTTATCCTTTCCGACATTTGTCTTTCACCAATGGGTAGATAATCGAAAACCTATGTGGAATAGCAACTGGAGGCTAGGAAAGGGATGTGGTGGTAGTACTGGTGTGAGAAATACCAGGAATTCATCGTTAGGTGCTCCAGTTGTCGCGATATAACTGAAAGATTGTTGAAAGCCACGTAAAACCCTAATATAAATAAAAATTAAAGTTAGAACTCAGATCAGCTTGTGCAGTTAGATCCTAGTCTTCATTGGTTAAAAATCAAAATTTTCAGTAAACTATCAGGGAATATGTTAAACATTTATTTTAGTAAATATTTGTGTTGGGCAATCAGTTTCAAATTACCATCGATAATAGGTATTTGTTCAAAGATTAAATCAGCTAATGATTTTCTTAGAAATCAATACAGCTCTTCCAGTATCTTCTTAGGAAGAATAGAATGTGAAAGTTTGGTTAAAACTCATTTTCTAAACTCTTTTGAGGTTTTCTACCAACTTCATGGCTCTGCATGAAATAGTTGTAACTGCCTATAAACATAAAGGCAGTTACAACTGTTTCAAGCTGAGCCATAAAATTGATATCATTTTCGAAAACAATATATAATGGCCTTTATTTATGTATTAGGAACTGAAAAAGAATTTTGAAATTCCATATTCAAATATATCAATCAGAAGGCCAAACCAACTGAATATCGATTATGATTGATTAATCTGCCAATGGCTAGTTGATATGTTCAGGCTACTTTATGCATGATTGTATGTTATCATCTTATTTTGTTCCCTGAAGGGAGAGCTGCGGCAATAGCGCAGTTGGTAGCGTGCAGGACTTCTAATCCAGGGGTCTATATTCGCACAGGTTCGATCCCCGGCCGCGGCACTTATCCTTTCCGACATTTGTCTTCCACCAATGGGTAGATAATCGTAAACCTATGTGGAATAGCAACTGGAGGCTAGGAAAGGGATGTGGTGGTAGTACTGGTGTAAGAAATAACAGGAATCCATCGTTAGGTGCTCCAGTCGTCGCGATATAACTGAGAGATTGTTGAAAGCAATGTAAAACCCCAATTCAAATCAAAATCCCGGAAGGGAGAGTATATAGCCGCTGCTTCGTCTGTCCGTCCGTCCATCCATAATTCAGTCCCCACTAATTTCTCCATAACCCTTGGGCCAATTCAAATGAAACTTACCATGTGAACTTCCTATAATATATTGTTGATGCGTCTGTCTTGTTTTTTGGATTTGAGGCCTCGTTATGGGAAAAGGAGACTTAGGGTTAAAATACAGTTTTTCTCAAATTTCCCCTAGTGTAATGGTCAGAATTTAATGAAATTTCATATTTGGGTAGCAAATCAGATGCCCTTTTCTATGAACAATTTGAAATTATCATACAAAAATATATCAAGGGAAAGGGGGCTAAATGTTTGTTACCCTTACCTTAGCTCGTAAAATACAGTTATTCTTTCATTTCTCCTAGTCTTATGTTCAGAATTTGATGAAATTTCACATTTGAGTAGCAAATAAGATGTCCTTTACCATTAACTTTTTGAAATTTGTGTCTAAAAATATGTCATGCAAAAAGGGGGTTTATTGTTTGTTACCTTTATGTTAGCTATCTGTGTCTTATTACAGTACTTTCTCCATAACCCTTTGGCCTTTTCAAATGAAACTTGCCATGTGAACTCCCAATGAAACAATGCTGACGTGTCTTTCACAGTTTTTAGATTTGTGGCATCTTCACAGGAAAAGGAGACTTGGGGTAAAATGCAATTTTTCTCTCATTTCTCCTAGTCTAATGGTCATAATTTCATATTTGACTAGCAAATTAGATGCCCTCAACTATAAACAATTTGAAATTTCTGTACAAAAAAATATCATGGAAAAAGGGGGGCTAAATGTTTGTTACCCTTTTCTTTCATCTCTCCTGGTCTTATGTTCAGAATTTGATGAAATTTCATATTTGAGTAGCAAATCAGATGCCCTTGACCATAAACTATTTGAAAATTTTGCCTGATGGGTCACATTTCCCTTTAGCAAAACCTATAGAAGCAATCAACAGCAAACTGTTTCCATTGATTGCATACATTTTTTTGTAACAATGCCTTATTCAGGAAGCATAATCCATCTCTGATGGCTCTTGTTTTAACACATTCCCACACAAAATGGATTTTGTAAGCCCTTAAAGCTAATAGCTTGGGAAACATAGCGGAAATTGAAGAAATTGCTTATAACAAGTTATTCTTATTGTTTTCAAAATCTTATATTTGATGAATCTAAACTTTTGTTAATGTGTTAAATTTGATAGATTACATCCCTCAAGAAAGAAAGCCTTAAAAACATCTTACCCGAAAACGAACAACTTGCCTTTGACTATAGATTTCTTGATTTCAAAGTTTTTCTTTTGGCATAAATCCGAGAATATTCAAGACTGTAAAAAACTCAAAATCTTCAACTGCAATATCTTTCATTTTGGACAAAACATTTGTCGTCTTTTAATGAGTGAAAGGTGATAGATTATTAATAACAGAGAATTCTTGTATGTTACAATATGAGTCTGTGCAATACACATTTTGTGATAATAGATTTCAATAAATCCTATACTCTCGTTCCTGAATAAGTGTTGGTTAATTTTTCCGTACTGATTTTAGCACAAAAGCAGAATTTTTCCTTTTCACCTTCCTTTAGCTTACCTTGAGCACATTATGCTCAAGGTAAGCTTTTGTGATCTTTGAATGGCCGTCGTGCAGCGTCTGGTGTCAACAATCTAAGTGTTTACACTGTAGAGGCCACAAATATGACCCAATCTTCATGAAACATAGTCAGAATGTTGGCCAGGTCACGTGAAACTTGTTTAGAAAAGGCTGAAACTTATAAAGGGATCAAAGGAATAAAACGATGTCTTTCTTTAAAATGTAATGGTCATTTAATGATCTTTAAAGCATTTAAATTTGCTTAGGGAGATGTCAAAGAGACAAAGGTGAGCGATATAGGACCATTCTTGTGGCAATTATTGCGCATGATAGGAGGAGGTGCCCTATTGTTCACAAAGGTCAAGGTTACATTTGAATTTTTTTGCAGTCAGATTTGTAACAATCACAAGAACACTTTCCTACCTCACCTGAGAACAAAGAAGAATCTTTCCTAGCCCATCTAAAAGGTGTTTCCTACCTTGCCTTAGTACGTAAAGTTTATTTCTAGCTCACCTGAGAATAAAGAAATATCTTTCCTAACACAACTGAGCACCTTACGTTTATTTCTAGCTCACCTGTGAAGAAAGGGAATCTTTCCTAACACTCCTTAGCACTAAAAGGTTATTCCTAGCTCACCTGAGAATAAAGAAATATCTTTCCTAACTCACATGAGCACTATACGTTTATTTCTAGCTCAGCTGAGAACAAAGAAAGATCTTTTCTAACTCACTTGAGCACTATAAGTTTATTTCTAGCTCACCTGAGAACAAAAGGAATCTTTCCTAACACTCCTTAGCACTAAAAGGTTATTCCTAGCTCACCTGAGAACAAAGAAGGATCTTTTTTTAACTCGCCATAGAGCAAGGTGAACCGGAAACAAGAGAACATTTCATTTCAAAATGTCAGTCTCTATACCACATCAGATCAAAGTACAAAAGGTTGTTTCAAAAAAAACACTTGAGAATGCAGAAATACAACATGAAAACATTCTGGAACAGCCAAACTTATTTACACAGCTTATATTAGATTGTTCACACGCAGATCTAGATCTCTTCTCCAGTTATAATGACATTACAGTCGAAAGTCAGTACGTCCGGTCGTAAACGTTTTCTTTAAAAATCTTCTCCTCAGAAACTACTGGATGAATTTCAACCAAACTTCACAGGAATGATCCTTGGTGACCTTCTTTCAAAGTTGTTCAAGAATTTTTGATCAGATGAAAAATATGTATTTTATGGGCGGAGGACATTTCTCCATATGCTAGATAGTGGTCCAAACCTTTGAAAATCATTTTCTCAGAGTCTAACCAATGGATATCAACCAAATTTCACTGGAATGGTATTGAGTGACCCTGTTTCAGTCTACCAAAATTATTGTGATCAGATGAAAAATATGTATTTTATGGGCGGAGGTCATTTATCTATATGCTTAATAGTGGAAACTTTGAAAATCATTTTCTCAGAATATAACCGATGGTTATCAATCAAATTTCAATGCAATGGTCCTTGAGTGACCCTTTATCAGTCTACCAAATATTATTGTGATCCGATGAAAAAATTTACAGGCGGATGTCAATTCTCAATATGTAACATAGTGTAAACTATGAAAATATTTTTCTTAGAATGTAACTGATGGATATCAATCAAACTTCATAAGTATGATCCTAGGTAACTCATTATAATGCAGCCAAAAGTGATTTTCATTGGATGAAAAATATGTCTTTTATGGGTTGAGGTCATTTCTTTATATGTTAAATAGTGGAAACTTTGAAAATCATTTTCAACATCAGTAAAAACCAAGTACCTAAAAATCTAGTCAAAACTTTGATTTGCTATTACAAGAATTTCAAGCCTGCGGAGCGAATCAATCCATTCATGGCTTTCTATGTTATAGTAACATTAAATTTTATATAAATGCATTTTAGCCCACCCGAGCACCAAAAGCTCCATGTGAACAGTTTAAATAATGATTTTCTTAACCTATGGTCAATCAAACTGATATAGTGCAGGGATTTTCCTTTGGTGAAAATCTTCCAAACTTGTAACAATAATTTTATTCCATTCAAAAACTCTGAATTTCATATCAAATGAAAATTAATAATTCAGTTCGGCTGTTTTCGGAGAAAACCCGAGGCATAGCCTTGGTTTCGTCGTCGTCGTTATTGTCGTAATCGTCATTGTTGTTGTCGTCGTCGTAGTCGTACGAAAACGTTGAAAATTCGCCGATTCTAATGCAGGCCTTTACTTGAAACTTTGTTCATCGTTCACCACCAAACGAGCAACCTACACTATCAAGGGTGATAACTGTAGAAGAATTTTGTGTAAGTTATACCAATTTTTCGACTATGATTTCAACAAGTTCATCCACCATCCAGCAATCAACAGCCAAGCGAAGGTACCCGTAGGCGATGCTCTTGTTTTCCAATGTGATGATCCTCTTCAAATATTTAGGAACACCCAATTTTACATAGAAACCGAAAATGACATTTTTGAATTTCTTCTCCTACAGGGGGTGTGGAAATACGAGTTTTCTCCGCTTGTCCCTGGACAAGTAAAAGCGGATTTTCTACTCGTCCAGGATCAAAATGAACTTGTTCGCTAGAGAGTAAATAGAAAAATTTGAAAAAAAAAAAACATTGCAATGTTTTCTTCACTATGATATGAGCATTAGGATAACTTATCTCTTAATTATTTTAAGTAACATTCCAAGATTTGCCCTGGTATTTACTTGTCCTTGGACAAGTGGCTTAGAAAAATTTGCTTGTCCTCAAGTACAAAAGCCCAAGTCGGACAAGTCGGGCATGGGAATTCCACACCCCTGCGGCTAAATGGTTTCTTTATTCTTATAGGGCCTACGCCCATTTAATGGTTTATGTCGATGGTCTGTCCAAAACTATTGTAATTACTTGTATATCTAAAGCCACTTACAACAATTCCCGAGTCATAAATTTTAGAAGTGGGTTTTCTTGTGATTTCTCTGGTAAGTTTTCACAAGTTCACCTTTTCGATAAGAAATGAATAGACAAAATGATATCATTTATTACGTTATCAAATCAAATGACTGCCAACATTTCAAGTATACAATACAAACTTCCTTAAATAGGTAACTATATAAGGTTGGTACTTGGTCATACTTTAGTTCCAAACCAAGGTTAGACCAAACGGGTGAGCACTATTTTGGACGATTATCATGTAAATTTAACTTAAATTGATATAGATCTACATAAATGTGTAATTATTACCATAGTGTGTTTAAAATGTTGTCAGGATATAATAAAAAGAGAATAAAAACACGATACACAAACAAAAAATCTATTTTTTATTTATTTATTATTTAAAGAATTATAGAAACGCACCGATGGTAAATAGTGGTCGAGACTTTGACATTTTCGGGTCTTTTGTCCACAAGGTTTTTAGCTCCAATAGCCGAAAGGCCAGCGGGCTATTGTCCTGGCGGGGTGTCCGTCGTCTGTACGTGCGACCGTCCGTCCGTAAACTTTTACTTTAAAAATCATCTCCCCTTAAAGTAATGGATAGATTCCAATCAAATTTCACAGGAATGTTCCTTGGGTGACCCTCTATCAGATTCCTTCAAAGATTTTTAATCGGTTGAAAATCATGGATTTGATGGGCGTGGCTAATTTCCATATATGGTAAAAGGTGGCTTTGCTCAGAAACTAATTGATGGATATGTTACAGTGAATATGTAAAATCAGTTATTTTGTAAAATAACTGAAAATTTCAGGGATTTTGTAAAATCACTGATTCCGTCAGTTGTTTTATAAAATGACTGTAATTTTCAGATTATATATGAAGTAATGGAATATTTGTGATAAAAAGGTAATACAGTATTATTTAAAAAAAAAAAAGATGTATACTATATTATTTTATACATTATATATGTTCTTATACTTTTAAAAGAAAAATCTGCATACTCCAGTGATTTTTAGCTCCACTGGCTGAAAGCCACTGGGGCTATTGTCATGGCGTTGTGTACGTCGTGCGTCCGTGCGTCCGGTCGTAAACTTTTTCTTTACAAATCTTCCTCAGAAACCACTGGATAAATTTCAATCAAATTTCACAGGAATGATCCTTGGGTGACCCTCTTTCAAAGTTGTTCAAGAAATTTTGATCCAATGAAATACATGGATTAAATGGGCGTGGCTAATTTCCAAATATTGAAAAAAGTGAGTTTTCTCAGATTCTCATCAATGGATATCAATAAAATTTTACATGAATGATCCCTGGGTGATCCTTTATCAGTCTACCAAAAATTATTATGATCAGATGAAAAATATGTTTTTATGGACGGAGGTAATTTCTATATATGTTATAAAGTGGAAACTTTGAAAATCATTTTCTCAGAGTGTAATTGATGGATATCAACCAAATTTCACTGGATTGATCCTTGGGTGACCGTTCATCAGTCTGCCATAAATTATTGTGTTCGGATGAAAAATATGTCTTTAATGGGCGGAGGTCATTTCCTCATATGTAATATAGTGGAAACTTTGAAAATCATTTTCTCAGAATGTTACCGATGGATATCAACCAAATGTCATTTGAATGATCCTTGAGTAACCCTTTATTAGTCTGCCAAAAAATTATTGTGATCGGATGAAAAATATGTCTTTTATGGATTGAGCCATTTCTCTATATGTTATATAGTGGGAACTTTGAAAATCATTTTCTCAGAATGCTTCCGATGGATATCAATCAAACTTCATTGGTATGATCCTTGAGTAACCCTTTATTAGTCTGCCAAAAAATTATTGTGATCGGATGAAAAATATGTATTTTATGGATTGAGCCATTTCTGTATATGTTATATAGTGGAAACTTTGAAAATCATTTTCTCAGAATGCTACCGATGGATATCAATCAAACTTCATTGGTATGATCCTTGAGTAACCCTTTATTAGTCTGCCAAAAAATTATTGTGATCGGATGAAAAATATGTATTTTATGGATTGAGCCATTTCTGTATATGTTATATAGTGGAAACTTTGAAAATCATTTTCTCAGAATGCTACCGATGGATATCAATCAAACTTCATTGGTATGATTGGTATGATGATTGGTACCCATTATCATGCAGCCAAAACTTCTTTTCATTGAATGAAAAATATGTCTTTTATGGGCGGAGGTCATTTCTCTATATGTTACTTAGTGGAAACTTTGAAAATCATTTCACTATCAGTAGAACCCAAAATATCTCAAATTCTAGTCAAAACTTATATTTGCAATTACAAGAAATTCAAGCCTGTGGAGCAACTCAAGCCATTCATGGCTTTCTAGTTTGAAATTAACTGAAATCGGTAAGTTATTTCATAAATTATCTGAAGAAATGAGTAAGTATGTAAAATAGTTTTATTCCTAATATTGCAATCTGAATCGTGGAGATTTACTTTTTATTCAAAACTTGAAATATAGAATTAACAACACATCGCACTAAAATAGTTTTTATTTTTCGACGTTGAAACAAAGTACAAAAATCAAACAACTAATTTCATTGGATAATGACAAGTATCAGATAGATTGGTTCGCACAATCAAATTAATAATTTATATTCTTTATTAAGAGTGGTAGGTATGAAACTGAACACCTAGCGTACTTATGAAATGCAATACGTAGTAATGAAGTCCTTAGTAAGAATACATGTAGGCTTCACAACTAGTCTAGAAGTTGTTATTCTCTACTTCTTTTCTGACACTGGATGCACACCTTTAACTTTACTTAACCTGAATGAATGATTTAAAATATATACTTATTTTACTTATGAGCTGCGCTGTATTATTTCATTGTCTTAATAATACTGTATAATTCTACATATTAAATGAAAGTTTCAGTCATTTTATGAAATATCTGACGGAATCGGTGATTTTACAAAATCCCTGAAATTTTCAGTTATTTTACAAAATCACTGATTTCACAAATTCACTGTAACAAATACAAACCAAACTTCACATGAATTATCATTGAGTGACCCTCTAACAGAATACAAAAAATAATTGTGATCAGATGAAAAATATATTTTTTTTATTGGCGGAGGTCCATGGGAAAATCATTTTCTCAGAATCTACCCGATGGATATTAACCAAATTTCACTGGAATGATTCTTGAGTGACCATCAACAAGTCTATAAAAAATATTGTGATCAAATGGAATATATGTATTTTATGGGAGGAGGTCATTTCTCTATATGTTATTTAGTAAAAACTTTGAAAATCCTTTTCTCAGAATCTAACAGATGAAGTTAAACCAAGTTTCACTGGAATGATTCTTTAAATGATCCTTTATCAATCTACAAAAAAATATCGTGATCAGATGAAAAATGTGTATTTTAGGGCGGAGGTTATTTCTTCAGATAGGCTATAAAATGGAATATTCAATATAGGGTGAAACAAACTATCCTGAAAGTTTAAACAGATGGGTTAAATATCATGGGAATTTTATTTCTGTGAAGGTGTATCAGTCTGCAAAATATATTTTGGTTAGATGAACAGCATATTTTTTTTTATTGGCAGAGGACGTTCTTTCATATAAATTGAATATTTGATCACTTTTTTGGTACCACGTAAATGATGAATTTTTCTAGACTTTTACTAGGTGTAAAGATTATAGATTAGAAGAAACAAAACCTATGTTGATATCCAAATGTATAGAAACATTAGTTGAAATAGGTAGCCTGGGAATACCCCTGAGTTTGTCAGTTAAGTTGAAGGAAGGGTGACTCTGCACAAAGAGTTCAAGTGGTGTAAAATGACATTCTGACCTCCTGAGGTTCAGAGTTGGATAGGAGAGCTAATCTGACTGCACTTAAGGCATTGGGCAGAATAAGATAAATATATTGGATTGGATATTTTACTTTTTACTATCATTAGTTCGAATTTTGTTTTGATGACAAACAATTATTGTGAATTAACATCATTTTCATAGTGTTTACTGAAAAGGAAAAGCAGAAAGACCAACTATCAAAATTTTGCAGACAAAGTACCAGTAACATTCTGTAAGTGTTGTTTTTTTTTTTTTTTTTTTTTTTTTTTTTTTTTTTTTTTTTTTTGATTTTAACCAAATTTCACTAGAATGATCCATGAGTGACTCATTATCAGACTGCACAAAATTATTGTGATTAAATGAAATATATGTATGTAACAGGTAGAGGTCAATTTTCAATGATATTCACTTATCCATGTATCATGAGATTTTATGCAGAAATATTTCAGCATATGACATTTATAAACACTCTTTTACTTGAAATAAACATTCCCTCATTCATTCACTTCAATTCTCGTTTAAACAGCCTTATCATTTTCTAATAATCTTTAACAGGACAATCAGGCCTGTGGAGCGAATCAGGCGCTCAAGCGCCTCTAGTTTCTTCAAGGTTTATGTCCGCGAGGACCTTTGTCCGGTTAGATTATACCCTGGAGGGATTTTGTCCGAAAATGATTGTGTTTTACACACCGTATTTCTGAGGGTACAACGGCTAAGTTCTTTCAACACATCAGACATTGATCGAAATGTTTTGATTTTTGAAGCAGTACTGCAACTAGGTCCACTGAACTATATGAACTATATAGAATAATACATCTACCCACCCGTGAAAGAAATGTCTAAATGCGACATCTGGTTGACCTTTGATAGAAACTTTCTCTTTTTCAAATGTTAATTTTACGGAGTTCCCAGATGGTCCCTTTTCGCGTGACGGGTCGCATTTGTGTAACTTTCTTTTTCATGAACGGAAGACAAAAGCTCTGCTAAATATATTAACGGAAATTCAGACAAAAATGTATGTATTTGTACAAAATGTACAAAGGGAACCACATAGGTACATTCGGAACACCGCTCGGACTTTTCCGTAAACTGTCAAGAACCTCGGACGTAAGTGTAGTGCTTTTTGGTTATTTCTTAGTTAAATTGTCGTCTGATAGTAATTTGGTTATTTCATACGTTTGGAGTAAATTACATGCTGTTAATTCTTTCCGATCGCCACTGGAGATCTTTTGGGCATTTTATAATTTGATGACAAACCGCAGTATAAACAAGAGCAATGTTGGACATGGCCATCCCCCACCGTAAAAGCTTGATAGTAAACTGAAGCCTAATAGATTAAGGATTCTTTTGTACTTTAATAGATTGAACCCTTCAAAATCTTAGTCTTTAAAATAACAAAGGGCAATAACTCCAAAATTATGCAAGCAAGAGCTATAGTTATTGTGCACTGCATTTCTCCTCCATGAGATCTATCCCCCCATAAAGGTTCAGACAAAATCTAAGTATCAAAAATAACAAAGGGCAAAAACTCCAAAATCATGCAAACAAGAGTTATAGTTCTGATGCACTGCACTTCTCCACTATATGATCTATCCGACCATAACGTTTCAAGTTGATAGCCATTATACTTCAGGAAATATACTCCAGACAAAATCTTAGCATTGAAAATAACAAAGGGCTACAACTCCAAAATTATGCAAGCAAGAGTTATGGTAAATGTGCATTGCACTTCTCCTTTATAAGATCCATCCGCCCATAAAGTTTCAAGTTGATAGCTAGTAAACTTCAGGAGATATGCTCCGGACAAAATCGAAGTATTAAAAATAACAAAGGACAATAACTTCAAAATCATGCAAGCAAGAGTTGTAGTTCTTGTGCACTGCGCTTTTCCTCCGTGAGATCTATCCACCCATGAACTTTCAAGCTGATAGCTTTTATACTTTAGGTGATATGCTATGGACAAAATCGAAGTATTAAAAATTTCAAGTTCAAGTTCAAATCTTTATTGGCAAAATATCGACAAAGCTAGTTGCCTTAAAAAATAACAAAGGACAATTACTCCAAAATCATGCAAGCAAGAGTTGTAGTTCTTGTGCACTGCGCTTTTCCTCCGTAAGATCTATCCACCCATAAAGTTTCAAGTTGATAGCTTTTATACTTTAGGAGATATGCTCCGGACAAGTTTAGTGACGGAACCTCGGAATGACGGAATGACCGAATTAATGAATGGCGGACGGAGACCATTACTATACCCCTTCGCCGAAAACGGCGGGTGATAAAAATGCGTTTTGTTATCAAATTATAATACGCCCAGTTTAATTCAATCGTTGATTTTGTTTTATGCAACGTCATTCTTATGGGTATCGTTATGAGTCTTAGAAACCCACGTCCGTAATGGCACGCTTTCATGCCTGGACCCGTATTATTCCCGACGTCTATTCCGTAGTATCGTCATAAGCTCCCGGCCGAGTACATCGGGGTAGCGGGAAAGAAACCAATCCTAGTCAATCGGCGCGGACTAAACAAGCTGTCTAGAGACGAATTTTATCGCGTTTGGCTGGTTTTCTAGAAATAGAATGATTATTCTACCTTCCCAGTGTAATGGATTTTGAATGCACCTTCCTATTTATCTCTTTCGGAACCAACCTCTTTCAAGCCGCCGTCATAGCACAGTAAGTAGCGCGTCGGACTGTCAATCTAGAGGTCCCGATTTCGATCCCCGACGGCGGCACTCATCCTTTTTGACTATTTGTCTCTCACCAATGGGTTGTTAACCGTATTCCTGTGTGAGTTAGCAGCTTGGGGCTAGGAAAGTTTGTAATGGGAGCACTCATGTGAGAAATACCAAGAATTCATGTTAGGTGCCCCAGCCCCCATGATATAAATGAAGGATTGTTGAAAGCGGCGTAAAACCCCATTCAAACAAACAAAACAAACCTCTTTGAGTATTTTTACAGAGTTTCTTCATTGTCCTTTTTTGGATGAAGAGTCAAATAATATATATGATCCGTTCGTTCTGAAAGAAAAGCTTACCTAATTGACGTCACTTTGCAATTTCAGTTTTCGAACCCATATACTACAAAACAGACCGGTCTAAATTTCAGAAAATAAAAAATAATAAAAAAAATCAGATGTTTATTGAATGTGCGTGTATATTGGGGAAAATGAGTATTAAAGAATGCGATAAGAAAAATGGAGAAATTGCTTGAAAGAAGCAAAATCTATCTTTTCTCATTGTTTCCCCCTTATTTATTTTCAGTGCCTAAAAAATTCCGTTTTGCGGAAAACGATACTGGAAAACGACATATTTTCTTGTGAAATGAGTAACAAATATTGTGTTTAGAATTGGATTGTATGTCTATTGTCAACTCCATTGTCACAAGGGCGGGTTTTCCTTGAGAACGAATCATATTTGTTTACAAACCATTATTCAGTTCGTTGCAAAAAGCAAGGAAAAAAACGTAGTTACTAATCTGAATTTTTGATGTAGAGTTACAGAACACCATATATCTAGTTTCAGTTCTACTTATGCAATTTTGAAAATCCTAGTTCATTCGCAAATATAATGCAGACTATACTACGAGGAAAGTTTATTCGTATTTGCGTAAATGAAAATATAACGTGTAAACGTAAAATTACATATATATACCGTTTTTATACGTAGCGACACTCCATCAAATCAAAGCTTATCAGTCGGTGGAATAAAAGCTTTTACAATTTCTAAATCCCTAAGATAAGTGAGAGATAATTTATCTCGAAGTTATAAACAACTTATGTCAAAGAATCGCTGATTGATGTGACATGTAACCAATGCCTGCCAAACATTTTCAATGAGACTAAAGGCATGGCTTTTCTACTATTGATTTTCACGGCCAAACATCTTAAATCTTGGCCTTGCTCTGATATAGCAACTGATAAAGTTTGTTTACACCATACATCATCAACAATACTTTTATAAACTTTTATCGCTTTCGGAACATCGTTTGGACTTTTTCCGTAAACTGAAAAGTATATGGATTTAAGGAAGCAATGGACACATGGCGTCATTTATTTCCGCCAAATGATTTTTTTCTCATATGTTGTAGATTAAGACTGTATAGTCATTTAATCAACATTTTCATGCTAGAGTTATTTGTCCTTGAGTGGTACTAGCGTTTTTTTCAGCAAAACGTTTATATTCGTTTAAGCTCTTGTATAAACTCAGTACCAGCTGATAGCTTCAAAGCACATACATGTTGAAAGACATTATACAAGTACACAGTGGCTGTTGCCAAGAGAATTTCCCTTTGATCAATTGCATTTGCAAAGTGTATCTTCAAAAGTTAAAAATACACTAATTATTGTAATTTTAGTGGGGAAAATGCCATAAAGTCTTTTGTTTAAAAGAGAAACTACCCAATGATTTTTTTCATATTTTCTGATATATTTAAGAATCATATTTGGCCTTTATTTTAAAAAAAAATTCAACCTACCCTTCTATGCAAAAAAGCAAGTTTTTCGTTATTCAATAGCGACCCAGCCTAATTGAATTGAGTTATTTGTCCTTGAGTGGTACTAGCGTTTTTTTCAGCAAAACGTTTATATTCGTTTAAGCTCTTGTATAAACTCAGTACCAGCTGATAGCTTCAAAGCACATACATGTTGAAAGACATTATACAAGTACACAGTGGCTGTTGCCAAGAGAATTTCCCTTTGATCAATTGCATTTGCAAAGTGTATCTTCAAAAGTTAAAAATACACTAATTATTGTAATTTTAGTGGGGAAAATGCCATAAAGTCTTTTGTTTAAAAGAGAAACTACCCAATGATTTTTTTCATATTTTCTGATATATTTAAGAATCATATTTGGCCTTTATTTTTAAAAAAAATTCAACCTACCCTTCTATGCAAAAAAGCAAGTTTTTCGTTATTCAATAGCGACCCAGCCTAATTGAATTGCACTTATAAAGTATTTCTATTTATTGTTGAATTCAATGAAGTCATTCAATTGATATCTTATGTTGAAAAGAAGCTTAGATATGAAATTTTACCATCATTATTCTACGTTATTTCCATAAGCACACTCTTAGCTGTTAACTAAACGAAAACCCATTTTCGGTATCTTATGAGCATATATAATAATTATATGACAAAACGCAGTAAAACAGTGCGATCAGTAATCAAATTTTAATATTTTTGATATTTCGTTGATTTTGTTTTAACGTGGGTGTATGCCTTGGTTTATTTGACCCAAATTTGACCTTTGTGGAAAAAATGCATAAATAACAACTACCGACATAATTATTCAATTAACAAAATATATATTACTTTCAATACCGTTTGTTATTCTTTCCTATGATAGCACGTGCAAAGCCGAGAAGGAATAATCAGATTTTATTCACCTAAATAGCAGCGGTCAGATTCGGGTCAATAAAACTGCGCTATATGTAAGTGCGAAACGACGCGCTTTCATGGTCGCACCCCTATTATTCTCGAGGTCTATTCCGATAGCCTTTCTCGTAGACAATAAGCCAGAGCAGTTATTGATACGACCTTTTTTGAATGATTACACGTAGAACATTCTGTCAGAAGGCAAACTTAATGCAACTCCAAAGCAATTTATTTCGACTTAATATTGAAAACAACAGTTTTGCAGGATACCTTCTCAATTTTGAATAAACAACAGTTGGCAAGTACTTTTTCCTTAATTGACTGTTTTTATAAAAGACATCAGAAAACTTAAGCTGTGATAATTTTTGTTACCTACGAACTGTCCTCAACCGAAGCATAGCTGAAAAATATCCGTCGTGAGCCAGCCTTGAACCAACGCGGACAAGTAATATTTAAATCTCGGTTTACAAGTCTAATGCGCAAACCATTGAGCTAAAGAAGGCTCACGACGAATATTTTTCAGCCATGCTTCGGTTGAGGACAGTTCGTACGTAACGATTTCAAAAATCTATCTATCGAAAGGTTAAAAATTTTGATTTTTGTGACATTGGAGACATTTTCTCCGCTTTCTTGTCCTGTGCATAGTGGCAATTGTTTTATAATGACTAGCACCCCTATCAGGTATCCAAAGATTCTAAATTTCTTCTTCTTCTTCATCTTCTTCTTCATCTTCTTCTTATCTTCTTCTTCTTCGTCTTCTTCTTCTTCTTCTTCATCTTCTGCTTCTTCCGCTTCTTCCGCTTCTTCTTCTTCTATCTCCAAGTCTGCAATCGTTTTTCCCCATTGACATTGTTTCTTTCATCAACAGACAATTTATCAAATACTTTTTATGTCTTTTGCCTCTTTCAGAAAAATGAAAACCATGGATTATCTCCTGCTGATAGCCGGACTCCTTCTGCTTCTCAGTGTTGGTAGGTAATTTTACTAATCATTCTTCACCTACTTGTTACATTTTCCAGGAAAACCTGCCTAAACGACGATTGAATGGACAATTGATGCAAAGCCAAATTCTGAAATATTAAAATAAATATCTAAAGAACAAGAAATTCTGAATTAGATGCCTTACAGTTAAAAATATTGTGAAATTGACACACAATCCATTCAAAATCGTTCTAAGTCATTAACTCAGAGCTCAATTCATACATTCAAAAAACTCACTCAAACCATTCACAAACGCTTCAAAAGGTTTAAAATCATTTCGAAATCGTTAAAAACGAGCAACATTTAATTCGAATGGATCAAATTATTCTACGATTTTATTGACTGAGTTGTCTAATTAGTCCACGAAGACACGCAAACAGAAAAGAACGTTTATTTTTAAGGGAGGTAATAAATAACATTAATTTTGTTCATCATGAACAAAATTAGCGATAATGGACTTCCTCCCTTTAATTTCACTTAAACTCGCTCAACACACTCATTCAATTTCATTTCAAAAATCATTCCAAAATCATTCATCTTGTCATGTTCACGATGTTTTAACTGTACATGAAGCCATTCGTCCTCATACCGCAATATACGTAATAAAGTGAGAATGCGTTGAAGGACAAAGAGAAATTGCTTGTTTCAAGCAATTTCTCTCTTTTTGTCAAAGTTATGTACAGTTTTTTGCAATCTCTTTTCAATACAAACGTTCATTAAATCTACAGTTGACATTCTTTGAATTTGGATTGGTCTTGATAAGTAGGAAACAAGTTCCACCTTTTACATATTTCAATCTATTCGGTTAGAACCGAAAATTATTGCACGTGCAAATAAGGTCAAATATCATATATAGGCCTACCTTGTAAGACTGTAAATTAAGAAATTAGTAATGAGATGATTACCAACCAATGGTTTAACGTAAGCCCTATTACTTCTTAAACAAGCGCTGCTGAAATAAGCTTTTTAAAGTCTAAACAGACAAATTCTAATTTTGAGTTGCTCATCTTTCTAAAATATATTTACTAACAGCCACATTTTAATATGAATCGTTAATGCATCTTTTTTCAGACACAAGCTTCTCGGCCACTAGTGCACCAGCAGCATCGGGATCCGGTGGTGGTAGTCAGGGCTCGTCAGGTGGTGGCAGTTCGGGTTCTGGTAGCAGTACAGGGGGTTCAGGTGGGTAAACACTGGTGGGTCCAGGGTTTTATATAAGGGGTTCGATGTCGGCCTAACAACCATTCGAGTAATTAATCCCAAAGTAGCCCTATCTACATAGATAGAGATACTATAAGACCAATTGTTAAATTTTTTCTATAGTGATCAAAGATATTTTATATGTGTCCCGAACCTCATCTGGTTCCGCCACTGGCGTAAATATCTTGTTTAATAGATTAGATAACAGTGGATATATCGCCATTTTGAATGAAAAACCTAAATTGACCAATTAAATGAACCATTCTGAACCATTTCTTATATATTTTATTTTCAAAAAAGTTAAATGCCTAAATATCGAATGTCTGCTGTGAACGATTTTGAGTTTTAGGCTGAGAGAGGATGAGAGAGAGAGAGAGAGAGAGAGAGAGAGAGAGAGAGAGAGAGAGAGAGAGAGAGAGAGAGAGAGAGAGAGAGAGAGAGAGGGTTTTAGAAAAACCCTGCCCTGTGTTCAGGATAACAAAACGGTGCAAACTGTTTGAAAATTATACCCCGTTTTGCGCGCCGGGGCACTTGCAAAGCGAAATATGATTTTCAAACAGGTTTCACCATTTTGTCACCCTGAATGAAGGGAAAAGAATCAAATAGTTTCTGTTGGGTTTATTATCGAAATCCCCAAATGTCACCATGATTTTTTTCAACAACACGTGTTCTTGCTTTTTGATTTCTAACGTTCTATTGATGATATTTTTCAGGTAACAGTGTTGCTACGATTACAGGATCGCTGTCAATGGTAGTGGGCGGAGTTCTACTTTCTATTTTACGACATTTCTAACTGGTCGACGCTGATACAGATGATGGCTCGGTAAACTTCGGAGCCTGATTGGAAATTTCGTCGTAACATTCATTCACTTGTGTAGACAGCATGGACAACAAACATTCATTAACTTATATAGATGTACATTTTTAGTGAGTGATCACGGGTCAATTTTGTCTATACCTGTAACCTCATGACGAGGTGTGGCCATTCGGTCTTCAAACGAAATATTGAGTGAAATAAAAGTATTTTGGCTATCCTTTATTTTTAAAAAAGTGTTGTTTTTTTCTCATTTACTTTTTTAATTCTTTATGAATTCATCACATTGTGTGAAATGAAAAAAAAAGAACAAAAGAAAAAAAAAAATTAAATAAAATGAAATAACGAATAAGTAGAGAATTTAACTTAAAACCAATAATAAACGATAACGCGAAGTGATCGCATGGCCTAGACCTCTGAGAGAATATTTATTCTATGTGACTTGAAATTTATATTATGCCTTTAAAATTTCATTAAAAGAAACAAACAACGTTCGCTGATTATTGTACCAGCCCCTAAACGTAAATTCGAAAAGAATAGTTTCAAATTATCTTTGGAAATCTAACAAAACACTGCTGTTATGTACATATATTTATATATTTCTGGTATTACAATATTTCAGAATTAATATGTTTTTGAGAAATGGAAAAATAGAACAACCACAAAATAAAACGCTTCGGTATTGCGGAATACACGGCGGCGAATTTGACTCAAATTTTACGATATTACTCAATAATTTTGTGAATACTAGATATATTTGAAAAAAAAAATGTTTGAATAAGAGAAGGTGGAAAAACGCTAGGGATTTGCTGGACAAGATAGGTCTGGTTGTATATTACTACCAGGACATACATGATAGAAATATCACGATAATTCAAAAAATATCACGATAAAATAGCATTTCTCGATAACACTACCATGATTTTTTTTCTAACTATCTTAATTTCTTTTACGATAATGCCCACTACTGTCATCAAAATAAAGCTGGCAATTGTATACCATCAACTGTGCGTAACAATATTGAGATTACGGATTTTGGATATATTTTATTTTTAACGTCATCATGGTTATGCCGATGGTTTTACTAGTATTTAAAAACAGGTAAAGAAAGTCATCCGAAAAGCGTTTTCTATTTATAGATGTCCGAATTTCTATCGTAATAATTATATCTTGATGTTAGTAGTAGGCATTAAACGTTAAATAAGTGAGATTACAGATATCAATGTCACAATAATTTCATCATGACAAAAATGACGATGACGATAAAAAATAATCGGAAACTTAATCTTATCGTGATATTTTGTAAAACTATCATGACGTTGCTAGCTCTTATCTTGTAGCAGAAATATACCACCATAAGTAGATCTTTCGAGAATCTGCTAATAAAAAAATTAATGATGACCACGTCAATTTCTTTTGTAACGGCAAGGTTGTTTTAAAAGATCTGTCACATTCAGCAAATTTCTAACATTTTCATACCTTCTCTGCTTCAAACCGAATTCAATTAAAAGACTTATTGGCAGGTTTCTCAATTAGCTGTATAACGCGATTCTCCTCCGCGAAAAATTTCTTCAGCTATACTTCGCGAAATTGACACTCCCGGGATCATAACTTTTCAACATCACTTTAAGCACTCCATTCTAAGCGTTTCACTGATAAAATTGTTCAAAACACTACGAAATCGTTCCAAAACGCTCCAAAATCGTCCCAAACGCTCCGTAACTCCATTCAAATCGCTCCTACTATTCCGTGTTTTGAATGGCTGATTGGTCCTGAAAACGCACAAGTCTACGAATATTTCATAGAAGGGATTAAAGAAGCTTCTTTGAATTTGTCCGATTCGTACGATGTAAGTGATATTTTACTATCTCCCTTTAGATATGCCTCAAAGCTCGTCCACCCAAATCATTCAACTGGAAATTTTCGATGTAATCTAAAAACTGTTCAGCAAACGGAACGTACTTTTATGGAAAAGCATCACAAAAAGCAGAGACTGTCTTCAATCGTTGTCTAGAATAGATTAATTATTTTAGCTTCTGTAGAATGATATTTCTTCCTTTCAAATAGAGGGCTCAGAGCAAAGAATTAGCACGCGTCTATATATTATATAGACACATACTATGTTTTTGCTCTAGGCCCTCGATATAACCACCCTGCCCTGCGTTCGGGATCACAAAACGGTTGATTGATTGATTCTTTTATTACCTCAATAGTAGGAGAGCTCAATTTTACAACAATACAAATTACAACATGAAACAACACATATACAATACAAATGCTAGACACAATAAACTATTTACAACATGAAATGTGAAAGTTACAGCTTCGAAAAAGAGGTACAAAATTTAAAGTCGACATGTATATCGAAGAAGGGCATAGCGGAAATAGGATGCTGATAGATATATAGAATCACAGATACATATGACATATACTTCAGAAAAGGGTTGCTTCAAAACTCAGAACTCGATTGAAACTACAATCATTTTACATACTAGCAGTTACAGCATTTTGTGAACAGCTGAGTGTATTATTAGAGATATGTATTGATGACTTTTGCTTGTTGTTGTCACAGTACTGTACAATGTCACCGAGCATATCTTTCAACTGTTCAGATGGACTCTTCTGTATTAGAAGTTTATATCTGACGAGTCCAGTGATCGTAATTGACGACTTCAAGAGACGAGTTCGAGTTTCATCATTTTTACGACAATAAAATTTGTTATGCATGGTATAATAATAATAATAATAATAATAATTATAATAATAATAATAATAATAATAAAATCTTTATTTAAAGAAGGTAGTTCATTAAGCTGTCATCATACAAACAATACAATGGAGAACTTATTTACAATGAGGCCTTCCATAATAATATGAGGTATTGATCATCATATATATTCATGCATTTGAAATGATATATGTAAGGATTTAAAATTATGCTAGTAAACATGAATATGATGATAATGTGTTATAATTGGGAGTGATGATCATGATGATGATGATGATGATGATGATGATGATGATGATGATGATGATGATGATGATTATAGTGATGATTATAGTGATTATAACAATGATCAGAAATGATAAGGATATCAATTATTTATAAGACATACACAATGAATAAAAGGAACCGTTCTGGTTAAATCCCGTTATTTTCCATCAAATAGGTTTTCAAATATCTTTAAAAGCAAGACACATATTCAATCGTTCGTAGGTTATGAGGAATAGAATTCCAAAATTCCATACCTGTATATGAGAATGATTTCTTCAAAAAATCTGTTTAAGGAGCACATTTATGAGATATTTGGTAGCAGTATTCTGATCGTAATTCATAAAATTGGTTATGACTAAGTGTGACAAATTTCGACATATAGGAGGGAGCTAACCCATGAATGGTTTTGTAAACCATTAGAGTAGTAGTAGTAGTAGTAGTATTTATTCAGACCAAATATCAACATGTACAAATGAATACCACAATTACAAAAAGTTTGTCTTGCTTAAATGCATATAAAAATGCAAGCCAAAATTTTAATTGAGCCAAGCTTTTAAAAAAACGGTTTTCAATTAGTCCTTTGACAATTTAAAAGGTTGATATTTAACCTAGGATAGCCCATAAAAGCTCTGGAGCTTATTTCCAATGGGGTCCTGTTAATGACAGATTGATTGTAAAAGACTAAAAGTTTAAGAAGCATCAGCTTGGCCGGCACAAAACTTTGGCAGGCAAATACACCAGAGATCAATTGATATGTACTTTATTTATAGTCAAGTTTCTTACGTACAAAGATAGTAATGTTGAAACAGCATGAAACAAACATTTCTCACTCTATCCATTGCTCTAAAGTTATGAATCTAAGAAGTATCTACAACTTTTCTAATAGGTTATTGTGATTATAGCAGATCAGGTTTAAGGTCATGGGTCATCATGAGGCTTACTATCAAGGATCTGTCACAGAATCATAGCATGTGTCTATACAATGTAAAGGCACCTGCTATGTCTCTGCTCCAGTCCCTTGATATATATTACAAAGTCGCAAAATCATTGGTGTATTCAATTTCCATTTGTTCCAAAAGAAACTTTTTTACGCCAGACTTAAATTTTATTGATATTTTTCACTCTTCTCAATTCGGGTGGAACACTGTTCCAGTCTCTAATGGCATTATAGTAAAAGGTGCATGCAG
The DNA here is from genome assembly GCA_948146395.1 of Fragum whitleyi. Lineage (NCBI taxonomy): Eukaryota > Metazoa > Mollusca > Bivalvia > Cardiida > Cardiidae > Fragum > Fragum whitleyi. Next base: position 43,080,990 of record OX411554.1, read on the forward strand.
AATGTTGGTTGACAGATGGAATGTGAAAGTTAAGTTCACTTGATCTGGTATTATGAGTGTGAATATCGCACAATTTTGTAAAAATTGTTTTCATATAATTAGGGCATTTACCATAGAATATGCCATGTGCATGGTTTAGGCGCATTTGTTTTACTCGAAGTTCAACGTTTAAGAAGCCAAGTTCTTTAAATATTGGGAAATCTATTCGCTTCCTATAGTTGTAACCTTTGATATATCTAATGACCTTGTTCTGCATTATCTGGAGCTCTTTCTTGAGCGATTTATTAATAGAACAATACCAAGATGAACATGAGTAATCGAAATGACACTGAATGAGTGCCATGCTAAGTGTTTTTTCTAGCATTTTCAGACAGACAGTTAGCATATCTGTATAAAAATTTCAATTTGGCATTTGCTTTCTGCATGATACTCATCACTATCATGTCACCAGAGACAAAGGGGTCAATATTAATACCCAAGTATTTTACACTAGATTGAGATAATATAGTATGATTATTGCAAGTAATACTAAAGTTAGAAATTTTGCGTAGTTTACGTTTCGATCCAAAAAGAATACACTCTGTCTTCCCCAGGTGGAGAGACAACTTGTTGTCAATTAGCCAGTCACTGCATGACTGGAGTTCTTTACTTAGTTTATTTGAAATTATTTTTGGGTCTTTATGTGAGTAAAGGATTGCACTGTCATCTGCATAAAGCAGCAGCTTGCAATCGAACCCCACACTGGATGACATATCGTTCACATAACATAAAAATAGCAGTTGGCCCAGTATACTGCCCTGAGGGACCCCACAGTTGACACATCGATAATCAGACTCCGTGCTGTTTGCTCTAACCAACTGTCTTCGGCCTGTCAGGTAAGATTTAAACCATTTGACGGATTTAATACCCATTGCATGCAATTAATTACACAGAATCTGATGATCGACAGTGTCAAATGCCTTCTGTAGGTCAAGCATGATCATGCCAGTGTAGAGTCCTCTTGCATTCTGTGACCTTATATGGTCTAATAAATGAACCAGACAAGTGTCAGTTGAATATTTACCACGGAAGCCCGATTGAAGTTCGTAAAGTAAATTGTTTTTAGTTAAGTAAGTTTCAAGCTGATTATACACAGCTCTTTCCAAGATTTTGGATATAATAACAAGGATGCTGATAGGCCTGTAGTTACCTACATCTAGCCTGCTATTCATTTTATAGATGGGACATACTCTTGCTTCTTTCATGCCATCTGGTACTAACCCGCTAGAAATTGATAGGTTAATGATATATGTAATGGGTCTTTTGATTGCAAGAGATCCGTCTTTGAGAAATTTTGATGGTATGCCATCTAGTCCAGTGCTCTTGGTAATATTTAAGCTTTGAAGCTCCTTGAGAACAAAGTCTTCCCCTATTGGTGAAAGTTCTAATTTCAAATTAAGATCAAAGATCTTTCTATAAAATATTTTAAAGATATTTGAAGTAAAGCTATACAAATTTTTAGCACTTGGCAATTTTGCAACAAGATTTTCTGCTACACTTGTGAAAAATATATTGAAATAATCAGCGACCTTTTTGGGGTCATGACACACCTCATTATCTACTGTTAGAACAGTTCTGTTATTTTCCTTTTGTTTAGAGCTATATCCTAGAACCTTGAAATGTTTCCAGAGATTCTTTGGATTATTTTTGTTCTCTTCGATTTTGTTCTCAAAGTAGAGCTCTTTGGCTTTTTTAATTAACCTTTGTACATTGTTTCTTACTTTACAATATTTCTCATAATAAATTTTATTATTGGTTTTCTTATATTTCGACAACAAGTTGTCCCTCCCCCTGATGGAATCAAGAATGTCAGGTGTAACCCAAGGTTCTGTACGACTTTTTAATCGTATCTTTCATTTAGTGCCGATATAAATTTGTTTTTAAACAAGATCCAGGCAGCATTTATATCTCTGCAGAGGTACAATTCTGACCACTCAATACTATTTAATTCATTCAAAAATTTCTCCTTACTATAGTTCTTAGTAGATCTAATTTTAACATTGTTTTCACAATCTGATGTGACTCTTTTACCTACTTTCCTAGTGCAAAATGTAATTAGGTGATCACTAAGACCGACAGATAGTACTCCAAACTTGCTTACTTTGTCTTGCATACTTACAATAACATGATCAATAAGGGATTTACTTAGATAAGTGATTCTTGTGGGTTTTTGAATAATTTGTTTAAGGTTAAATTTATACAAAAGGTTTGTAAATGATTTGGCCAAATGTGACCCTTTATGCAAAAGACAAATATTCAAGTCTCCGAAAATGAATGTTTCACACTCGGAATTAATCTTATTGAGTGCCACATCGTGAAATATTTACGTCTGTTTTCAAACGTTAACCATTTCAAAGAAAAGAATTTTTTCTCAGAATTAGACCGTTTTGGCTGGCAGAGAATAATTCGCGCAGCTCTTTTTTAATCTTATTAACTCTTTGAAAAGATGAGGATTTACAATGGCTCCAAAGAATACACCCATAGTCAAAATACGGAGTAATGTAAGAATTATAGAACGTTTGTTTCATGTCGATTGTGAGAAAGTTACATATTCTTTTAAGTAAGTATAACTGTGATGTTAATTTCCTACACAATTGATCAACATGAACTTCCCAGCCTAGCGTGTTATCAATATGTACACCTAACAGCTTTTGACAGGAAACATTTTCGATTTGCATACCGCTTATACTTAAGTTTAATACAGAACTATTTTAATTTTATGTTTAGACCCCAGTAGCATGCATGTAGTTTTAGTGGGAATTAGAATCATGTTGTTTTGTCTGCACCATCGTTCAATTCTTGTAAGATCATCTTGCAAATATTTAGTGATCAGTGGTACGGAAGAACCACATTTATGTAGTGTTGTATCACCAGCATACATGTCCAAGTTTGATGTTAAAGTTAAAGAAAGATCATTGGCGTAAATCAAAAAACAGAATAGGCCCAAGTATCGATCCCTGAGGAACGCCTGATGTAATTAGTTTCATATCAGATTGAACAGTGTCATTTTTAACCACCTGACGTCTTTCACTTAGATATGAACGAAATAAGTTACATGTATTATATGTGAAATGATGTAGCTATAGTTTATATAAGAGAATATCATGATCAACAAGGTCGAACGCCTTTCTAAAATCAAGGAACACAGATCCCACCATATTACCTTGATCTAATTCTGTTAACCACGTATCAACTAATCGAATAAGGGCAGTTTGGCACGAGTGATTCTCTCTGAAACCAGAATGCTGTGAAAACAATATATCTGTTTGTTTTAGATAGGCTTTTAGCTGATTAGCGATGTGTCGCTCAAAGACCTTTGATAAAGTAGGTAAAATTGAAATGGGTCGATAGTTTTTAGGATCGTTCTTTTCACCTCCTTTAAAAAGGGCGTTAACACTAGCCATTTTAAAATCTTTTGGAAAAATACCTTCAGAAATACAATTATTGATGATACATGCAATGGGTTTTGAAATAAAATTTTTACATATTTTCAAGAATTTTGGCCCAATTCCATCGAGCCCAGTTGACTTATTACTGTCTAAATTATTGATGATATTTCGTACTTCTATAGGTGTAATGAATGTTACCTCGAAATAACGTCCGGACAGTTTTCTATCAAGGTGATTTTTCAGAGTTTTAAAATAATATGTATCAACGTGAACCTTATCAACTATATTCGATATATTAACGAAATGATTGTTCAATGTATTCACGACATTGATAGTGTTCAACGGGTAATTGACACTTACTACAAGTTTGCCTGCCGTCAAAGGAGCAAATCATACATAAAGCTTTGGCAGCAGAAAAAATATTACTTTTACAAAGGCTAGAGCTATTTAAATATTTCCACAAACTGCTTACTCTGTTTGGAAAAAATATAATATCGAACTGTTCAGGAGATATATACTTGACGACATTTTGACGTAGTGAAGATTCGTTATTGATTTGAACCTTACATTTTACAATAGACCTCCAGGCTTGTTTAGATGGGATTAGTGAAGTACGAATATACGATTCAAGATATTCAAGAAGTCTGTACTTAGAAAGAATTTTACAAACATCGGGTATAAAGCCTTGGTAGGAACACGAATGATCGTTAAGGTATCTAACCGTTCTATGCACGAAAATATTTTTGGCTAGGTATTGACATGATAGTCTACATAACTGTCCTAAGAAAATTATTTTGTTGTATTCGATTTCAGAATTGATTGTGGATAATCCAATAGCAGCGCGAGATACAGCATTATTGCATCTGATTGGTAATCTTTGAATTGTTTTTTACACAAAAGGAATGTGCACGTTCAAGCTTAAGAACGTTTGTTCGGGAAATATTACTCCACAATTCACAACCGTATAATGCTGAGTTTAGAACTATTGACGTAAACATGGTGCGTAGAGATATTGGACTAAAATTGCCAGAGTTTAATAAAGTAAGAGTTTCTCCCCTTAGCCTTCTACAGGCTATTTTAATACTGTTATCGAATGAACCTGTGTTTTCAACAAAACAACCTAAATGTTTGTAGCTATCAAAAATATCCTTTCCACTACCGCGTAAATAAAGAAAATACATTTTAATCGTATTCACATCGTTACCACGACATCATCCAACACACTTAAATTATCGAGTTTTTTTTTTTTATCTTATAACTATACAAGTATATCCTTGTGATAACATCCCATATGATATTTTCATGTGATATCACATGGATATTTTTTAACAATGACATAATGCTGTTATTTTTAGAACCTTGCATTTCTGTTAGAAAAATCGACGAAAACAAGGCGAATAGAGGTTATAAGATAACTGTAATATATGCTTAGTGTAAAAAATATCTAACTTGGTTGTGAGAATTGATAATTGTCTCGGCTGAGCTTCGTTGATTATCATATCCCCCCAACCTCGTTAGATATTAAAATCTTAAGCTTGTCTAGAATAAAAGCTGAAATTAACAAAGGGCGTCATTTAGGTAGGTTTTCCCGGATAACAGGTCACATATTTGAATATAATTATACTACATGTACATATCTGGGTATCTATCAAGGTCTTGGGGGAAATGGCCAAAATAAAAACCCATTGAAATTACGAATACAAAGTTTGAGGTTTCTTAATAACATAGTTGATATTATTAAAGACCTTCATTTCATACATTTACAGATATGGTAGGCTATTAACTTGAAAACATAATATTTATTCAGCATATAAAAGGCCACCGGCTTAAGATCCAAAAATGTGACATATATATAACACAAAGGGTGACAATTGTCATTTTGACAAAACCATTTAATGTGAAATTATCATTTGATTTTATACGATCTGAGGGAGGATGCAACAAAAAGTATTCAAAAGCATATATATTAAGCTATTAATTTCATGACTGTGCTTTATATATGTACGAAATATGAAATATATGAAATACAAAACTAACATTTTATACCCCTTTTCAATAACATTTTTAATTTGTGTAGTCTAAGTAATATTCTGGAACAACAAATGAACACAATTATTTATCATATTTATTCATATATGTATTGAGCAAGCGTCTGTCTTAATCACATATTGGTTGGGTTGTCCCTTTGGTGCTTGCTTCATACTGAGTATATCCCATTTTAGAATGACGATGCGTTTGTGATCCGTCACGCGAACATGGTCCATCCGGGTTGTGCGTAAAGTGTCGACCCTAGTCAGACTGCGCAGACTGACTAGGGTCGAAACCTTTTGCACCGTGCCTATTTTCTGAATCTAGAATGTTCAATCTACCTTCCAGTGAAAGAATTTTTGAAATTCGACTTCTGGTTGACCTTTGCTGGATCAAATCTCTTTTTCAATAGTTCAATTTACAGAATTCCCGGATGGTCCATTTTTGCGTGACGGGTCACATTTATATTTTCCATCGTTTTTAAAGAAATCTTTTGTTAAGTAAAACCTTAGGCGTAATCCTCTTTAATTGTAATTCCATGAAAGCGGCGGAATGCATGTTTACGTGTCTTTTGTTAAAAACATCAAGGTGTGGGATTTGTAATGATACCATTATTCCTGTTTAAAAGCCTAATAAGTTTCCACTCATTTCATTATTACGTGGTTTGCCTCGGAGGTGAGCGTTCCTGCGTATTTTCTTGTGTAATTTTGAAGATACGTTCAGTTCCTGCGTATTTTCTTGTGTAATTTTGAAGATACGTTCAGTATTTCAGATGTATGCTCTTAAGAATTTTCTCTGATGTTGGAAGGTTTAACTAATAAAATCGCGTTCATATGCTATTGAATTTGTTTAAATATTTATACTTATACTAGTATACTTATTCCTTTGTATGATATACTTTTATTAGATATTTCTCAATTTTTCAAAATCGTTTTTTTTAACTGTTCTAATTTCTTTATATTAATATATTTACTCCATTTAGTGTTTCGGAAAGCTATTAATGTACGGCTAAAAGCATCGTGAAATAAACAATCATTCCGATCAAATCTATTCAAAATCGCTCACTGAGCGCTCCATCACTCGCTCTAAACTCTCAAAAACGCTTTAAAGTTTTCAAAACGCTTCGAAATCGCTGATTATGATAAATATTTCAAACAAACAATTTATTGATTTGTGTTGATTTTTAAGGTCTTGATTTGTCCATGGCGACACACAACAGGAACTAGATCTTATTAAAGGGAGGTAAAAATTATCGATAATTTCGTCCAATTGGACGAAATAATCAATATTGTTTTACTTCCCTTGAAAATCATTCAAAACTTGATCATCACGCTCATTCAATTTAATTCCAAAAATAATTCTAAAATCACGCACCTTTTCAATTTCGCCATGTTTGAAGTACACCTATAAAGAAAAATGTAAGGATCCAGATGACGCTTGTTTCTTACATGTCGGGAGAAAAGGAAAGGGAAATGGTTTTCGGTGAAAAATCAACCACTTTTAATATGAATTAACTTATCCAGAGCTGACAATTTCATGATTATTCAGATGGAGCGTTCGAACCAACTCCTTATGCTGTTGGTCTTTGCGGTGGCATTTTTGCAAGGTATGTTAGGTTATGTTGTTATAGTTTAATTAATCCTTTCCAACTCAATACAGCTTTTTACATGCATAACGTGGGAAATGTCACACTAGGGCGGCGATGCCACGGTACTCTTACGGCGATCTGCACGATTTCACAACGTCTCTTCTGCGCTGTTTTCCTTCGTCGATGTTGTGGCTTTTACTTTACAACTTTGGGATGATTTTGATATTATTCAGATTTTTCTTAAGAGTCTTTTCTTTTACGGGTTTGCATTTGTCTTCTTTTGAAAAGTATCTTTATATAGCAGGTATATTATCACTTCTGTAAAAAAAAGGCTAAAAGCGTACGAGAAACGTAGTTTCCTCGCAGCGAGAACGCAGAAGACTCGCACCAAGATTGCAGTGCATTCCTCGTTGTTTCTCCACTAACGGAATAAAAGCGTCGTTGGAGCGCGGTGAATCGAAGTGGAAAAACAAATCATCGTCGTTCGTTGTTGCATCGTCATTAACGCCGTGCAAACCCCCAATATCTCTTTTTTCCCGAAAAATATGAATATATTACCGCGATCCATACTGAAAAAACCTGTCGATGGCCTCCGAAGTGTGATGCATTCCCGGTCTAGCGTGATAGGCCATTAAGTGAATTTGTCCTACATTTTCACATTTCGATCTTTTTTGTTTCGTAAAAAATGAATAGTTTGTTTTAGGTGTAAATTTGCAAAATCTTTAATGCATGAGTAACAAAATTTATTTTTTTTATGAACGGACGTTTCGTTCAACAGTATTGATACGTAAATACCTACCTTGTAGGTTCTTAATAGCTTCGAAATAAAGTAGTGCCCATTAAGATTCAATTTAGTATTTCTCAAGATTTCTCTCCGCAAAATGTTAACTTCGTTAATGGCGTTATACTAGAATTCTTCAACAAGTTAAGATAATGAAAATTCTTCTTTAAAATACAAAATGAAGTTGCGAATTTTCATCCAGGAAAATGGATGATCCGCGTAAATTTGTCGAGAGTTTAGAGTTAAAACAAAGTTAATGTCTATACACTGTAGAGACAGATACTTTGTTTTTGATCTAAGCCCTCGCTATTGCAACTTGTAGTAATTTGCCGGAAATATTTATAAGTCGTGACCTCTTGAACTTGTTTTTACCGTACACATCTATACACCTTGTAGCATTAGAAACGGTAACCAGTCTAGTGACATCCTTCGTTTATGCAATCGGGTTTTACATAACTTCTCGAGATGCGACAGTCAGTCTTGAGACGGGTTTCAAGAATTATTCGACACTTGTTTAAATGTACAAACTCTCTTGTGCCTTTTGTTTGAATAGGGATGAACGCCGATATTGACATCGCGGTGGCGAAAGGACAGGCGATCTTTACATAATCTGGTTTTTACCATGTATGTTAATATATAATAACCTATAAGATGAAATTTTGATTGTGAATCAATCGCTTGTAGACTGGAGCACCGAAACATGGATTTTCTAGTATTTCTCACACCAGAACTATTATTAGAATACATCCTTGTATAGCTACCATCTTCTACCCTCTTAGGTTTACGAGTATCCACCGATTGGTAGGAGCAATAGAATTAAAACTACTATATATTTGGACAATCCCTTAGCTGTACAAAATACTTACCTATATAAATCGTATTGTTTTTCTTTAATTATTTTTACACATTGGCATCAGATAATCATTCTTTCACAAAACTCTGCATATTACCGAAAGAGACCATAACCCTGTAATTATAGTGTTTTGTTGACACTATTGTTGTCTTTTCTGTCTTTCTGTCTGTCTCTCTCTCTCTGCGTCTCTCTCTGCGCCTCTCTCTCTGTGTCTCTGTGTATCTCTCTCTCTCTCTCTCTCTCTCTCTCTCTCTCTCTCTCTCTCTCTCTCTCTCTCTCTCTCTCTCTCTCTCTCTCTCTCTCTCTCTCTCTCTCTCTCTCTCTCTCACTCTCTTCAATATACCACTCTAGAATGCTATTAGAATCGGTCACCATTAGTATATGCTTTGATTTCAATAGTGGCCTCGACACTTGTGACAATAAGGCTTTTTTGTTAATTCAATTAAGATACTGGGAAACTATTGGTTTTTTATTTCATGAAAATAAAATAAATCACGAGGTATTAAAATAAAAACCAAATAACACTGAATGAATCCACTGCAATGGAGTGTGATAAGGCTTTAGGGTTCAAGCTTAATAGTATTAGAAAAAAAAGGTTTTCATTGGGGAATAAAAACCAAATCCGGCTTCGATTTATCGGAATGCTCGAATGTTGATTGACATAACCAAAAAAATCAAATGGATCGATCTTTCACTTAAACAAACATTTATATTCTGTTGATTTACAGAAACACGGAGTTCATCTACTGAGACACCTGGTGAGCATACAACGGACACGGCACCATCAGGTTTGGTTCATTTTTATACGAAATTATTTTGTTTTTTATGAGGTTATCAAAAGTGATAAAGTCACAGAATACGCCTCTAAACAATAACCTAACAGAAACCAAACCCCTATAGTCCAGAGGTACAGATACGAGGGGGTAAAGCCAAGCTAAAATCTTTGTTTCTCAATGAAATCATATGTTGTGGGTTCTCATTTGAATCGTCTTGACAAGACGATTCAAATGAGTACCGACAAAATGGGATTCTTGAAAGAAATGATGGAAAAAAATAATTTGAAATCAAAAATACCCCCTCTATCCGTTGCTCTTCTATCATGACTGTACATAAGGTCAGGTGAAAAGGAACATTCTGTGAAAATTTCATCCAAATTGGTCTAGAATTGTACAAGTTGCGTTCTGAACATGTGTACAGTTCAACAGTCGGACGTCTGAATAGACGGAGATGATACAAATATACATTCATCCTAGCGGCGTATCAAAACCACTCTCAGTATTATTTCAGATACATGCTTTATGGCTGTCTGATGCAACTATCAATGGCTTCCTAATATTTCTCTCACACAATGCAACCATAACAAGTCGTCCTAGCCACCAGCTACTTTTCTAAATTTAGGCTCAATACTCCACGTCGATGGCTTTGCTTTTGTTAGCTTTGCTGAATGCATAAAAATTGGTCTTTGCCGAAAATCGATCTCACGACATAAGATTTACAGCGTGACGATGTCATTCTTGTTTCCGATAAATATCTCAGTAAATAATTTCATCGCACTTGTTTCGGAAACTCTGTATTTATCATAGCTACTTACGCACTTGTATAGTGCTTATTTTCAGTTGTGGATCCAGAATGGTTCGATCACCTGTGTATCTTTGTCTAAATTAATTATTATCAAATTTTCCAGAAAAAGTTGTAATTGTTTTAAGACTTGTGGTCTCTAACGTATTAACAAGAATATTTTCATCAGGGCCCCTTTTCCCATGATATGGCGCAGACCCTTTCCATTTTCAAAAGGGTTCATCCTTGTGACTAAACAAACATTCTGACCAAGTTTCAAGAAGATAGCACCATATTTGTGGCCTCTAGAGAGTAAACAAGAAAATTGCCATAAAGGCCCCTTTTCTCATTATATAACGCGGATCCGGTTTATTTTCAATAAGGTTCATCCTTGTAACCTGACAAGCATTCTGACCAGGTTTCATGAATATTGGACCATATTTGTGGCTTCTAGAGTGTTAACAAGAAAATTATCGTAAAGCTTCTTTTCCCGTGAAGTGACACGGATTCTTCCCATTTTCAAAAGGGTTCATCCTTGTGAACATTCTGACCAAGTTTCATGAAGAATGGACCATATTTGTGGTCTCTAGAGCATAAACAAGAAAACTGTCATTAGGGCCCCTGCCGGTGATATGGCATGGATCCTTCCCATTTTCAATAGGGTTCATCCTTGTAACCTGACAAGTATTCTGACCAAGTTTCATGAAAATTAGACCTTATTTGTACAAACAAGAAAATTGTCATTAAAACCCATTTTCCCGTGATATGACACAGACCCTTCCTATTTTCAATAGGGTTCATCCTTGTGTCCTGACAATTATTCTGACCAATTTTCATGAAGATTGGACCATATTTGTGGCCTCTGGAGCGTAAACAAGAAAATTGTCATTTCAGCCCCTTTTTTTGTGATATGGCACAGATCCTTCCCATTTTCAATAGGGTTCATCCTTGTGAACTGACAATCATTCTGACCAGGTTTCATGATGATTGGTACATATTTGTGGCCTCTAGAGTGCAAATACTTAAATTATTGACGCCTGACGACGCACGACGGACGACAGATGGCGGACGACGCAAGACACGCGACGGACATTCAATGATCACAAAAGCTCACCTTCATCACGATGTGCTCAGATGAGCTAAAAATGCATTTATATGTTCACGCAGCTTCGTTTATTCTGTTCAAATAATGCTACATAGCTTGGTGAGATCGGGTAAATTGTCAGAAATGAACTATATAACTATTACACTCCTTACTTTTACAGGAAACAACGCATCGTATCTATCAGCGAGTTATCCACAAATATTCGTTGGATCAGGGACAGGGCTTTTACTTCTATGGTGGATACTGGCGGTGTAGAAACCTCAAAACATGATTTAAGAGAATTTTGATTCATCATTGGCCAACAAAAATGTCGTATCTACCAGAAGTTTTGATGGCAAAGCGACTTTATTTTAAGACACCTAAACAAAATACCAACCTGCGTTCATGATGACAAAATGGGGCAACTTGTTTGTGAATTATATCCCGCTTTGCACGCAAGTGCACGTGCAAAGCGGGGTATAATTTTCAGACATTTTGTACCTTTTTCGTCTCCCTAAACGCAGGGATTGTAACCAAAGTGTTGTAACATACTGGAACTTTAATTTGTTTTGAGACAATCAAAAGGTCAACGACATTTCGATCGCCATGAGACATATGTATTGAAACATCCGTATAAAATTCTTTAACTTAATCTATCATTTCAAAGTTCAACCATTTATTATATTAAATTATGTGTTTCGAATGAAGATGGCTATATAACCTCTGATGTAAATGCATGAATTAAAGTTTCAATTCAAGATAATGAATTTTGTTAATGATTTCGATTTGATTTTGGAGATTTTTCGCTAGACTTTTATTTGGTTATTTCACGGCTAAACCGATGGAATTGCCAAAACTTTAACCGTGTTTTTCATTACCTTGATGTTTTAACGTTCCCAAGGGTGAAAAGACGCGCTTTATTTACTTTTTATTTTGTGAACAACAAAGCTTTTATTTTTGAAAAAAAAAAAATCATTCCAGAAACAGAATAATTCTTTATTCTGTGTAAGATCATTTAATCTTTCATGTTATCGGGGAATCTAAATATATACATGTACAGTCAAACCTGTCTTAGCGGCCACCTGTATTCAGCAAGCAACCTGTCTTAACCAAGTGGCCACCGAGTTCCCAAATGACGTAGTTGCACTAAAATCTACCTACATTGAACAAACACCTGTCTTAAGCAAGCACTTTTTGAATGTCCATTGGGTGCTTGCTTTAGACAGGTTTGACTGTATAGGGTCCTTAATTTCATGAATAACAAAGCCATATCTTTGCGAGTTGTTGGAAAAGAGTTCATTGTTCACCCAATGAAAGATTAATCTATCTTACACCGAAACAAACAATGTCTTCTTTATAGTGGGAGACTTTTGCCTGTTTCGACCCTGTTCTGTGGATTAAATCAGAGATGCTTCGAAATCGTTAGCGGTTCTTTTAGAAGTTTTCCTCGGATTTTTTTCCGTTTTTTGAGGAAGTTGCCAATTACATTTTTTAAAAATAAATAACTTTTTACACAATTAGTATCTATGATAAAGATTTCGGTTTTAAAATAAAAACAAGAGGCGAAAGAGGGCCTGTATCGCTCTACTAGCTTTAATATCTTTAGATTTTCATTAAATAAAGCTTTCTTTTAATAAATACAACACTTTGAAATTTCTTAAGACCTATTTTATAATAATAAACTGGGATTGGCCCACATTGCACCAAAACTCATTCCCAATGAACCAGTGAATCCCTTCACCCATCTTATTAAAACATTAGGTTCAGGAGGAGCTGTCTTTCAAAGATACCGGGCTATAAGTGTTTAGCCTAGTAAACGGATATATAAGCACACTTATCAGATAGTTAATCAATGTGTGCAATGTACTTAAAGGAGGTTCAAATTCACAATTGATGACTAAAATCTACGATCTTCATATTTAATACGCATATAACTTGTCACCTTATTTTGTGCTTAGAAAAAAAAATAATTTGAAAAATAAATTTGAATAAAAGGTGAATTAAGAATATAATTATATCTCTTTTATCTTAAATTTACACAAATGGCACATAAAGTAAAATAAGATCACTATTTTTTTTTTTAAAAAAAAAAGACTTTTTAACTATTGATTGTAATATAAAAAAAAGGTATAAGGTCCCCCAAATATTAACATTGCATCGTCATACATGTACCTATATAATATAAACAGGCCGAGTTGACGGGTCGAGTTATTCACAGGCCGAGATGACTGTGAACCCAAAATAAGCCCCGCCCTGGCACGCCCATATTTATGGGTTAATCAAAATTTCACGAACAACTTTTGAAAAGGGTCATCCCAGGAACATTCTGGTTTAATTCGTTGAAATCAGCCCAGTGGTTCAGGAGGAGTTGTCGTTCAAAGATTTCAAGCTCAAAATAAGCCCCGCCCTGCCACGCCCATATTTATGGGCCAATCAATTTCTTGTACAATTTAAGTAAAGGGTCACCCAAAGAACATCCATGCCAAATTTCATTGAAATTGGCCCGATGATTTAGGATGTGAAGATTTTTAAAGATTTCGGGTTCGAAATAAGCCATGCCCTGCCACGCTCATATCTATAGGCTAATCAAAATGTCACAAACAATTTTTGAAAAGGGTCGCCCAAGAAACATTCTGGAAAAGTTTCATTTAAGGTAACTGCGGATAGATAACTTTGTCGAATTTTCGACTTTCTTAAAATCTCAGAATAATTGCTGGATGCTGAGATTTATATTTGAAATGCAGGCATTAGCTAACACGCAATAAAAAGGGTCCGAAGCTCGTTCATTTAACGTCGTGACGTCATTAAGGGGGCAACCCCTTTTCGACCCGCCAAAATCAGTATTTACAAATATTTTCTGAATTAATCAGCCGATTTTTACGAAAAAAGTTTCATTTAGAAAGTCCATAAACGCCCGAGCTAGTCGTTTAATTTCTGTGCACATTCAAATAGAAACAACAGGCCCGAAACGCTTTCTTTCTTCGCGAATTTTAAGATTTGACGTTCCTTTTTTATTTCATTTTTCTCAAAATTTTGTCCGGTGACCTATGCTGATTTTTGTTATTTCAATGCGAAAAGGATATGCTTTGCTTTAATCGGACAAAATGGTATGTCTTCGGGTAAGTTTTTATAATTAAATTCGATTTTGTGAAGTTGTTGCAACTTTTTTCGTCGAATTCGACGTCGCACCAAAACCATCGGTACTATGCTTCTTTTTAGCCTATCTCCGTTCGATAAAGTATTCTTAAATATTTGAAATAAAGGTTTATTTTAAAATATTAGCTTCAGAAGTATTAAATCTGAATGTGATTTTAAGAAATACAAAATTCACTTATATTTTTCATCCGTTTAAAAAGACAGCTTTGGGGAACATTTGACTCAACGTTGAAATATCCTTTGATTTGCGATATCTTCGCGGAATCAAATTTTACGAAAAATCTAACCCGAAGACACATGGTTTTTATTTCAAAAATCTTCAGTGGAACGGTTTGGCAGCATCATATCTAAATTTCAGCATAGGTCACCGGACAAATTTTCGAGTACAAGAGGACCATGATGGTCCTAGATCGCTCACCTGCGTCTCTTTGACCCCTGGGACATCACATTAATAACAAAGGCAGATGTCAAGGAGATAATTTCTACATAGGATCAATACCATGGATGGAATGTTAGCAGCCAAGAGCAAGACAGATATTCCTCTCGCTCTTTGATTCTATGTAAAACGGGATGCGCCCGGGTGGAGCACAAATAGGATCACAGGGCCTTGATATGAAAAAATTGGTAGAGGTCTACTAGATGATGCTACATACCAAATATGAAAGCTGTCTGCCTTCTGGTTTCAGAGAAGAAGATTTTTGAAGATTTACATATTTTCACCCTTTTTGTTAAGGGTAAAGGGAAAGTTAAGGGTGGATTTCATTTATTTGAACAACTTTGGTAAAACTTGACCCAAGGAACATCCCTGCCAAGTTTCATCAAGATTGACCGGCTGGTTTAGGAGGAGAAGATGTTTAAAGAAATTGTGGACGAAGGACATTGTACAATCACAATAGCTCACTTGAGCTGAGCTAAAAAAGGCAATATTTTCAGTAACTGTACTCGAAAACAGCAACGCAGAAGGTATTAACATTTTTAAATACATTACACTTAATTGTATTTAATTACACTTATATTTTCATATCCATCTAAACATAATATCAGGCGGGTTTATACGAAGCAAATGACGTTTTCGGGATCAAAATTGGTTTATTATTCCCGAAAAAGGACAATAACTGTATTTGGTCCCTAAAAAAGGGGTTGGCCCATTGATGACGTAAACTCTACGTAATGAGATCCCTTTTATGACCAAAATATGAAAGCCGGTACTTCAAAGTTTAGTTTTATCGCATATTGCATGATTTGCAGACAATTTAAGATTTTCACCTAAAATGGCCCTCTATTTGTCCGCATTTACCTTTAATCAAACCATTGGTCCAGGAGGAGATCCGTTCAAAGATTTAGGGCTCAAGATAAGCCCCATGCTGCCACGTCCATATTTATGAGTCGATCAAAATTTCATGAACAATTTTTGAAAACGGTCTCCCCAGGAACATTCTGGTAAAGTTTTGTTGATATCAGCCCAGTGGTTCATCCATGCGAAGTTTTATTGAAATTGGCCCAATGATTTGGGAGGAGAAGATTTTCAAAGATTTCAAAGTAAAACAAGATGTGTTTGTGAAACACAAATGCCCCCAGAACAGCATTTTTTTACCTTTTGACCTTGACAGATGACCTTGACCTTGTCACATGACCTTGTCACATGACCTTGACTTTGGTGTACAGCTTTGTATGTCAAATACTTTTGGAGAAAAGGCAAAGGTTAAGTTTTCGGGTTAAGTTTTCAGACAGACGGACGGACAGACAGACAGATGGACGGACAGACAGACAGACCGACATGAGTAAAACAATATGCCCCCAATCTCTTGATACAGGCGCATAAAAATGCCACGCCCTGCCATGCCCATATTTGGGGGTCAACAATTTTAGAAGAGGGTTTTTCAAGGAACATTTCTATCAAGTTTCATGAAAATCCCTTAATTGGTTTGGGAGAAAAAGATGTTTAAAGAAAAAAGTTGACGCACAATGGACACACCCATGACAATAGCTTGCTGGCCTTTGTCCAGTGTAGCTAAAAATAGTTTTCTATTTTTGTGAATTATTTTGGTAAATCAATGTGAAACAATATCACAATATTTGAAAATTGTATTCATAAAGGTTTAAAATGATTTTTTTCTTTCATGTATATGTTAAATGTGGCTCTACAACATAGGGCAAATTTTGATTTCAATGTAATAATTTCAACTATTTTGGAAGACTATGTAGATCAATACTAAATCAGAAAATGAAGAAATCAAGCCTAACAATTTGAAAGTGCATTTATATCTTTAAGTAATTCTTCTTGTTATCTATTTTCAAGGAAGACCACCAACAACACAGGCTAAATTTTAATTTGATGGCAATATACAATGTTCTGTTGCACACCATATGGACATTCTCTTTGGCAAAAATTTGAGAGATGAATGTTTTGGTTTTTAGAATCAGAAAAATGTGTGTTTGTCTTTCTTAATTCTATTGTAACATCAAGAAACTCACCAAACAGGGTGGGTTATCTTCGAGTTGGCAAAAAGATTTTTAAGATTGTGTGTCATGTCATACATCAGAGCTTAAAGCTAAATGATTTGGGTGTAGGAGATTTTTTGAAAATTTTACCCTTTATTGCTGTATAAAATCCTGGATACCACAACACAGGGCTAGAGAAAGGGTGAAACTTATTCAACTACAAACACTCTTGATATAATTGGTATAATTTAATCATTTCCTTTATATAAATCTAGTATAACAATAAAGAAGCACCATGAAATTGTGTATAATAAGAGTAAAAAATAGAAGACAAGAAAAATATATATCAGTTATCCCATCGTTGTTTGGCAAGATTTGGCGATTTGATTAAATCTTCATTCTAAATATAATAATACTGAATAGACAACTGTTTCAACATTTAAAATTTTGCAGTATTTATCTTGTGTAATATTAATAGAGTTCAATACTATCAGCACAAAATGGTGGAATTCCAAAATTGGGCTAGAAGAGACTTATTGGCTCCCCTATGACGATATCTATGCCACAAGATAGGAAATCTCTCTTTCGTGGTGTACTTCAATGATATCCCGATAAGATAAAACTGTCTGAAAATTTTACCCCAAATGTAGACAATTTCTTGGTAAACCAATTGGGATATCCTTAAAGCTTAATTGCTGTATCACTATTTAGATTATCCAGGGATTTAACATGACTTGTGTTTGACCCTTAAACCAGGGTTTCCACTCCCCAAAATCCCATTTTGACCCTCAAAAATTTCCTGGAGTGGATCATTTTGACCCACTGAATTTCCAGTGGTGCAACCTAAGCAGTATAAAAGATAATGATTTTATAGATCAATGGTTTTATTACAATTATTACAAGAGATCTATATCAATGATACAACATATAAAATAATGTGCGTCTACACTTTATTGTTTATATTGTGTCAGTTATCCAGAATACCTTATAAATCAATGTTTTCATGTTTTGCTCTTTTTTGATCCCTTCAAAACCAGTTTTGATACCCCAGGCCTAATATTTTATGGTCAAGGGGTCAATGACTCCCTTATTAAAAAAGCTAGCACAAGCCATGATTTACGGAATGCAGGTTTTACAAGTTTGAGACTCACTCACAAATAAGTAGCAACAACCCACAAACTATCTGATGGGAGTCCCATTGACCCTCTGGGAAACATCTTCAGAAAAGAATCAAAGACTGTTTAAAACAGTCTTAAAGACTTTCCCCAAGATGAGCCCCAGATGTTCATTATTTCCAACAAACCAACAAACTATCTGATGTGAGTCCCATTGACCCTCTGGGGATTATCTTCAGAAAAGAATCAAATACTGTTACAGTAGTCTCTAATTCTTTCCTCAAGATGAGCCCCAAATGTTCATTATGTCCAACACCTCCTTTATCTTGAACTTGTAAACTGTTCTAAATTCACATAAACACAAGATTGTTGCTTATACAAAAACAGTCTATATCTACTGCAGGATCTTGGAAATCTAAAGACGGTGTTTTGTTGAGGTCAGACTATCTTCAATATTCAAGGGTGATTCCCACTATGTGTTCTATTCACATATATGAGATTGGAACACATAGTCGGCATCAGATATGGCTAGCAAAGATGAGGTCAGACTAAAAGCATGTTTTCATGTAAGGTTGAAAATATCATGATTATTCTTAACTGTTTTCCCTTTCTATTAAGCAATTTAATATTTGATTGACACACAGAAAAAAATTGTTAATACGGCTTATCCTGTAGGATTCTTACACATTTTGTAATAAGACCATGTTTGATTTAACACATTTCCATGACCCTGAGCAAAACAGTTAGAACTGCCTATGAACTTTTAGGGGCTTACAATTGTTTCACACTCAGCCATCAATTACATTTATACAATTCACTTTTTTATTGCATACCATAATTACAAGACAATACAATTACTGTCATAGCTCTTATAAACCCTGGGGTTCTATAAGAATTATCCTATTCCCATTAAAAAGGGATGGGCTTTTTTAAGAGGCTACACAACTATGGATAGCTCAGTTCATTACATTTGTAACTACATATGAAGACAAGGCAGTTACGAGTGCCACACTCTGTGCCATTGATATTTGTTAAGATGAAGAAAAAAATGGCCACAAAATAAACATAATCTGTGCAAAATATTAACATTTGATAGGGGACGGGTGCATAAAACCCCTGTTGAATTTTTAGTGACCTTGGTTTTGTGGATATGGGCCTTTTTAAGAGGCTTCAAGATTTTGTAAAATCACATAAAAATGGTTAATATCTACCTTAAAAAGGGTGATGGGGTTTAATAAGGGCTTGGGGCTCTGTTTGAATTTTGCAGTGTTCGTATCAAACTTTGGTCAATAAAGAATTATTGCATAAATATTTAAATAAATAATATATCCGAGCCAGCCGGATATTGTGCATGAAAAGGTTGTGATGATTAATTAAGGCTTTGAATGATTGAATAGAACACCATGAAATCTAAAGAAGTTCAAAAATGTAAGGAGAAAAGGACTGGCCATTCAAAATAAATTGAAAGAAAAAAAGATCAAAAATGCTTAAAAGAATTATCCCCTTGATAGTCTATATAGCTCTTGTGATGATGAACACACCAGCCAAGTTTTGTTAAAATATCATCAACATCAACAGAATGCCTACTCTAACCCTTACAATCGCACTAATGAAAACAACACCAGGGGCTTGTTTTATCAAACTTATTACAACACAATTAATTGTATGTCAAAATCAACTAGAACTGTCGCAGAGCTGACTCATACCCCCCACTAGGGCATTGTCCTACCGGGGCTATGTCCCAGTGTAAGTGCTTTCAGTACATGATCTTTTTGCAACATGATAACAACAAGATGATGTTACTTACCAAATTTGGTAACTCCCCTCATGTTAACCGAGTTTTGCAATTTTAAATTTTGACTACTCCCCCCACCCCCCTCCTTAAAAAGTTCAAAGTGGCATAACTCTGAAACTAATAACTGGATCAGGATGAAAATTGCAGGTGCACAATTTCATATGATGGGAAACATCCTGATAAAATTTCGGCAAAATTGGTCCAAAACCGTGGGAGGAGAAGAGGACACAAAATTTGGACTACTTCCCCCCCTCCTTAAAAAGTTCAAAGTAGCATAACTCAGCAAAATTGGTCCAAAACTGTGGGAGGAGAAGAGGACACAAAATTATGTCTACAGACGGACGGACAGACAACCTGATTCCAGTATACCCCCCCATAACTTTGTTGTAGGGGGTATAAAAATTGTTCTTGGTTTCTTCTTTTATAGTTAGTTTCTGCCTTGCAATACCTCATAGGCATTGTCTTTAGAAGACAATTCAAATGAGATGATGCATGGCAGAATTCCAAATTTAGTTACTACTGAAGAAGCAACTTTAATTTTTGACCTGCGCAAAAAATGATTGTTAGATGTTTAGTAAAACAGGCCCCTGGAATTCTCCTATGCATCATCACATTAGAATCGTCTTTAGAAGACAATTTCAAAGAGATGTTGCAAGGCAGAATCTAGAAATGAATAAATACACCAAGCACTATTTGTGATTTTGACTTATGGGAATTTTTTTTTGTAAGATGTTTAGTAAAACAGGCCCCTGGTGTCGACATTACCTTGAATTTTTTCTCAAAACAGTTTAAAAAAAGATAAACAACAACAACATAAAAAACACTGATTATTACTAGCAATTTTCTTTTTCCACAATATTTGCAATCACTTTTTATTTACTGCATCAAAATGAAAAAATTGTGTGTAAGGTTAAATTTGTTTATATATTATTGGGTTGAAAAGATGAATTTACTTGATATGCAAGGAATTTTTTTTCATTTCATTTTCCATAACATCACTATAACTAGAGGACCATAATGGTCCTATATCTCTCACCTGAGTAGGTTTGCTCCAATTTTTAAGTCTTTTTTTCAATATCTCTATGACATTTCCAGGGGTCAGTGCAACACTATTGCAAATGCCTATTTATTTATAGGCACTTACAACAGTGTTGCACTGACCCCTTGATTTAGTCATATACAGGATCAAACAACACAAAGATATAACCTCCAATATATGAATAAAAGGAACTGTTAGTTGTTTTACAAGATCAACCAGAAACAATTTCACAAATTTTGAAATTTTCATGTCTGATGATTAAGAACTTATTCCACCTCTATCTTTAATGTGGCCCTACAGTATAGGGGTTATTTTGTTTTTAAGGTTATATTTTCAGTTCTTTTGCCAGAAAACATGAAAAGTATCAGGCCTAAATATTTTGAAAGAAAAGATTCCCCAAGGAACATCTCTACCAAGTTTCAGCTTGATTGGTCAAGTGCTTTAGGAGATGATTTTTTTCTAAGATTTTCATCAATTTTCAGCCTTTCTGTTAGCATGGAAACAAGATGTTTTGATGGAATTAATTTCTTTTAACAACTTTGGTAGAGCTTCACCCAAGGAACATCCCTACTAATTTTCAATAGATTGGCCCATTAATTTAAGAGGAGATGTTAAAAGAAATTGTTAGAAGACAGATAGATGGACAGAAGTAAGGACAATGGATGAACGACAGTTGGACAGAGTGATCACAATAGCTTGACTTGGGCACTTAGTGCTCATGTTGGCTAACTAGGAGATTGTCAAAAGAAAACTGCTGTCAAGCACACAAAATTTTCATCAGAGATCTGGATATGCCTGATTTAAACATTTGACCTTGAGCTGAGACCTTGATGTTTTCTGAATACATTTTGCATTTCTTACAAAAAGCCCATTTACTTATTTGTGATAACCAATGAGCCAATTTATTTTGATATCTATCCATAAATATAGGGTTACATAATGTGTTATTGTCCAGGCAAAATCATAGACAGAGGGATGGAGGGACTAAAAATAAATGGAACTTGCACACATAGTCTGCAGTGAGCGGGACATAATTGTCACATTGACATCTCGGACACCTATTTTCATCCTTTTTGTTAAGGGTTAAGGGAGGGTTAAGGGTGGATTTCATTTATTTGAACAACTTTAGTAGAGCTTGACCCAAGGAACATCCCTGCCAAGTTTCATCAAGATTGGCCCACTGGTTAATGACGTAGATGTTTTAAGAAATTGTGGACGACGCACGACTGGCGCTTGACACCGGACATTGTACAATCACAATAGCTCACCTTGAGCACTTTGTGCTCAGGTAAGCTTAAAATGCCACACCCTGCCATGGCCACATTTACGGGCCAATTAGAATTTCACAAACAATTTTTAAAGAGGGTCACCCAAGGAACATTCTGGCAAAGTTTCATTCAAATCAGCCTAGTTGTTCAGGAGAAGAAGAAGTTTTTCTAAATTGTTGACAACAGACAACGCACAATGGAATCAGGGTGATCCTAATAGCTCCCCTTGAGCACGTTTTGCTCTGGTGAGCAAAAAAATATGATCAGTTAAAGTAGAGTAATGGTTCTTGTGCAATGCACCACTCCTAAATAAGATCTTATCTACCTGTTAAGTTTCATGATTCTAGCTTGCATACTTTTTGAAATGAGCTCAGGACAAAACTGGTCTATAGACAGCCCAACCAAACAACTGCCGACCTGCTGACAAGTGCAAAGCAATATACCCCCTCTTTTTATACTAGGGGTATAACTAGTAATGATTTGTTGCAGGTGATCAATTACTATTTTCCTACATTGTGTTCTTGTTCAGATTACGTAAATTGACATATATAAAGCCAATAAAGCTGATTCCAAAGTTACTGCCTTTAAAAATTGACAGCTCTAGCATTTCATTTTCTGGGAAGATATATAACCCATTCCAACACAATCAAACTTTTTGATCCCAAAGACAAAATTTACTTTGGAAAACATTGTGGACAATGATGAAATAGCTTATACCAGCAGTGTCTTCAATGTCCACAATGTTTTCTTTCTGCAAAAACAAAGATCTTTAAAACTTTTAATCAATTGAATCAGTCTTAATTGGACCAATCTTAAAACTTTACCATCTGATAATGGATTAAGCAGTCTGTTCTGTGCTTGTCTGGCCTTGTGAAGAATCTCTTATTTCTGTTGGGCCTTTCCCATAAACTTAAAGATTAGATAAAGATATTTGCAACATTCAAGAATACAACTATTTTCAAATATCTACCCTTGCATTCCTTTACAAACAGTCATCAGAGATATCCTGAGTATACACATTAAGGATATTGAATGAGTGGTCATGGTTTACCAAATTTACTAAACGAGTCATCTATAAAAAGATAAAAACGAGGCTGCGCCTAGTTTTTATCCGTTTTAGATGATGATTTTAATAAATTTTGTATTTAATGAGCACAAATTTTATATTCTATTTATAATATGACACAAACTTTTGCGCAAAAGTTTTGAAAATCAACATTTCAATTTTCTGCGAAACTAATAACGCCGTTTAAATCTGACTTCACAATATATACATTATGACGTCATTTTCACGGTTACAAAATAGTGTTGCTATTCACTCTGAGCTCATTTGCATAATTAAGTCACTAGTGTAATAACACCTGTGTAATATCAAAAACATTCAACGGGGTTATTTCACTCCCCTGGCGTGAGTCATATTATAAATGTGTAATATCATCCATATTACATGAAATCATTATGATGTCATCTAAATGAAATGTTATAACACCATTACCTTAGAAATGGGAGTAGAGATTTTTTCTAAACTACAACACTGCTCTTGTGAGAAAGTATGAGAATGAATCTATCATTCATTTCTCATCATATTTTTTAATTTAAACCTTATTTAGATCAGATTGTCTCATAGCAAACTTTATAAACTTGTATATGTCACAAAATTTTCAATGTATAACATGCCCAGCATTTAGGTAAACAAAACACTTGCAAAATACAGTAAAACTTGTGTTAATCGACCACTAAGGGGATCATAAAACAGCGGTAGCTTATTGAAATGGTTGCTTAATAGAATACATGTATTTCATATAAAATGAGACATGTCATTTTGAAAGAACATGAAGATTGTTGCATAGTTCTTAATTAAATCTTTTAATGTTTGAACTCAGTAGAATCGTCTCACTGAGAAGATAGTAATGGGTTCCAACATCATAAGATTCAATAATAAACAATTCTCTGTATGAGAGCGTCTATTTTTCAGAGATTTTTGTTACGCTGAAGAGACATTTTATGGCAGATGCTTAATAAAAGTGGTTACTTAATAGAGGTGGTCACTCGAGCAATATTTACTGTATTTGAATTGATGCCTTGCTTTGCATGCAATAACTCTAATTGGCCAAAAGCTTTAAAAATTAGCAGATACAAAAATTATCAATTTTATAGAATTCAGAAATTGTTGATTCCCATCACTATTTGCTCTTATTTACAGAGTTATGATACCTTTTTCTCTCAATCCTTTTCCAAAATTCAGATACACACGGAACCCATAGTAAAGCAGTAAACATCGAATCAAAATGGAGGCTACAGCTGCAACAAGGGAGACAACTCTGATGGCATCATGTCTGTCATCAAATTTATCATGGTCTTTGAGATCTGTGACTGACTACAATAATTAGATTCAATATAAAATATTTTAATTCTAAAAAGATCGGCAAATTCTGATTGTCTGAAAATTAGCTTCATACCTAATTCATTTATTTCTTTTTTTAATATTGAAGCGACTTGATGCATTTGATTTTGAATATTGAAGAATTTGATTCAAATGACACCAAAGGATAATTCTGGTGAAATTTAATAGTATTGTCAGAAATATCTTGAAATTTCACTGCATACCATAATATTATATAAATTATGAAAATAATCCTTGCCCATAAAACCTTTTTTATTGGATATTAAAAAGGGTCAACCAAGGAACATTTCTGTAAAATTTGGTAAATTTTTCATTAATGATTTCTATCAGAGCCTTCTTCTTCAAAAAAACTGAATATTTTTTCTTAACCCTTTCCTGTCCAATCCCTGGTTTTTACGTCCCTTAGATTTTGTAATTGAGAAAATATTATAGAAAAAGAGGAAATTGTTTGTGACAAACAATTTCTTCTTTTTCCACACTATTTTCTACCCTACAGAATGATTATTTTTCAAATTAAATGCACTTTAAATTTTCGTCTGCAAAACCTTTGAATTTGGACAGGTCCAAAATTTTGTAAAACAGGAAAGGGTTAAATAGCACCCCTTGTCTTCTGTAATGAACAGCCAAAAGAGATTTATATAATACATACTTAGTGTTTTGTATGAAAAAAAAAATCTAACGAGGTTGGGGGACTTGATAATTGTCGAGGCTCTGCCGAGACTATTATCAATTCTCACAACCCAGTTAAATATTTTTTCATTCAACGCACTAAGTATGTATTATATTTATCTTATAACCTCTATTTGCCTTGTTTTCGTCTATGTTTCTAACAGAAATGCAAGTTTCTAAAAATAACAGAATTATGTCATTGTTGTTATAATATCCATGTGATATCATAAAAAATATCATATGGGATGTTATCACATGGATATTTGTACAGTTATAAGATAAATCCTTTTCTAACAAATGTGTAAGATCACATTCTAAATTACATCATTCAATGTGTCATCTTACAGAAGTCATTGTGGTATTTTCGCATCTGAGTGTTCAAAAATGAAAGGGTTTTAATATACAAAACTAGTGATAATATGAGAAAAAGAATCTGTGACTTGATTTTTTTGAGACAATGTTATCTTAACCTTGTCTACAATAAAAAAGATATTAAGCTCACCAGTAAGGCTCACTTAATAAAATTTCTTTTCTAGACACAGATCAATACATGTCAAACAAAATCTCATGACAAATTCTATATATCCCAAGAAATAAAGAGGAAATACACTGACTAGTCATTCATACCTTGACCATCAAATATACAGCATCCAAACTTTGAGGAAACACAGTAAGCATTTATTCCTTATACACCTTGACTATCAACTATACATCAAGGAGGAAATGTGAATATCATAAATCTTTACTTAGCTTGACTATCAAATATACAACAAAAGTAGAAATGGTAATTGTAACTTAAAGGAAGTATGGTTATCAACTATTCTTTACTCACCTTGACTATTAAATATACAGCATAAGTAAGAATGGTAATCATGACTTAGAGGAAGTGTGGTAATCAACTATTTACTTACCTTGACTATCAAATATACAGCATAAGTTTGAATGGTTATTCAAACTGAGAGGAAATACAGTAATTGCTTGTTCTTAACTCTGCTTGGTCATCAAATCCACTGCATATGTAGGAATAGTAATCCAAACTAAATGGAAATGCAGTAATCATTTATTCCTTACTCACCTTGACTATCAAATATAAAACAAGTAGGAATGGTAATCAAATAATCAGAACTAAGTAGAGGAAATACAGTAATCATTTATTCTTTACAAACCTCGACTATCAAACATACAGCAAAAGAAGGAATGGAAATCCAAACTTAGAGGAAGCACAGTAATCATTTATTCTTTACTTACCTTGACTATCAAATATACAGCATAAGTAGGAATGAAAATCCAAACTTAGTACAGTAATCATTTATTCCTTATACACCTTTACTATCAAATAAATGGCATAAGTAGGAATGGTAATTATAATTTGGAGGAAATATGGTAATCATTTATTTCTTACTCACCTTAACAATCAAATATACAGCATAAGTAGGAATGGTTATCCAAATTATGGCCCAGCAAATTGCTATTGTTTTACTTTCTAGTCTACCCTGAAGAATTAAAAAAAAATGTTTCTCCTATAGAATTACCCTCTTTTATTTATTAAACATTAAAACCCAGAGGTTTACTTGAGCTAAATTTGAACAAGAGCACCACCTACGGGTGCCTACGCTCGGCTGTTGAGTGCTGGATGGTGGGAAAAAAATCTAAGTCGAAGGTGCCTACGCTCGGCTGTTGAGTGCTGGATGGTGGGAAAAAAATCTAAGTCGAAAAAGGGGCATAATTTGCACAAAATGCATCTAGAGTTATCCCCCTTGATAGTATAGGTTGCTCTTTTGATGGTGAACATGTGTGCCAAGTTTCAAGTGAATGCCTTCAGTAGAACCAGAGATATAACAAAATGTCAAAGTTTTCGCACGACGACGACAACGACGCCGACAACGACGCCGATAACGACGACGACAACAACGACGACGACACGGAGGCTATAGCAATACCTCGGGTTTTCTCCAAAAACAGCCGAGCTAAAAATTCATTTACTCTGTTGAAATCAAGTTTTGCGTTCAAGCTATCATAACTTAGCAAATTGTTTGAAAAATACACCCTGCTTTGCACAAGCTGCACTTTCCTGCAAAGCGGCTTATACTTTGCAAAAACATTTTGCTATGTTTTGTAAGCCTGAACACAGGGCAGGGATTTACTTCAGCTAAATTTGAAGAATTCATTCACTCTCTCTTAAATTGGAGGATTACAACAGTAAGTTTTCAAAAATGTTATTAGATGGAAATGAAAAACAAGATGGCACATTTTCACAAGATACACCCGTTGCGGTGCTGGATTCCCAATCAATAAAAGGAAATAACTAAAAAGTAAAGCAAGGTAGAGTTGCGGTTCTCATCAGGGTTTTAGTCTCACTTCAAGAAAATCGGGTCTAAAGGACTCAATAATAGGGATCTTAGGGGTCCTTTCTTAAAGTTTGGGAGTCCCTCCTTAAATTATAGACTGTTTCTTTTAAGCACTAAACTTGATTTCATATGAATTTAGGGCTATTCCTAGGTTAAAGGTAAAGAAAGTATTGGATTATAATGTCTATTTGGGGTACAAATTCATGAAAGAAATGAAGACTGTTTTTAACAGTCTTCATTTCTTTTCTGAATCTTATCCCACGAGGGTCTTTGGGACTCAGATCAGATAGTTTTGAGGGTCCTGGTTACTTACTTGAGAGTCTCAGACTCGCAAAACCTGCATCCCTTAAAACCCTGCTCATACACTGTATCAGGTACTCAGTTATCATGAGAAGAACATAACGGCCAAGTTTCAAGTTAATCAGGCATAAGGGGACAGAGTTATGCTTACAAACAAAGATGTGGCCGCTGCCCGCACACTGAAGACCATGGTTGATCCCATAATATGTTGTGTCTTTCAACTAGCTTGTAAAAAGAAATCATTGTCATTTTTGTAAATCCACATAATACATTTTCGAGCTGTAGTAACAAGCTTTTGGTTGCTGATCATGGATAAATGGATATATGATATAAATAACTTACACTAAGATAACCCAAAAGGGCCGATAATATGGCAATGAAGAGCACCAAAGGGAGACAAATCTTATCTTCTAGATCTAATTGCTTGCCTGATGTGAGAATCAGCACTGACAGACTGACCTGAAAAACAACACCAAATATTTAAAGAGCACCATCTATCAAGAAATCTTTTAATCAATGACAGACTCCAGGACGCAGGATGAAGGGTGATTGTAATAGCTCACTTGAGCACTTTATGCTGAAAGCACTAGACAAACTTGTGGTTCAGTATTTGTTACGAATATAAAGTCTTTAAACTTTTCAGGTGTAAAAGGGAAAAACAGATGGTATAGACTAATATCAGACAGCACATTTGGGTATATAACCTTGAGATATTCAGTCAATCAGTCGACGAGTGAAGTCGTGTTTTTATGGCTCTCGGAATTAATTGTTGTACAGCTGTGATAAAGTTTCTTTCAAGAGTAAATTTACAAAAATAAAGTAGAAATGTGATAAATGGATATATAGAATGAACTTGTTTTTGAAAATATTTGGATTTTAGTGAGTTATAGTAAGTTTATAAGATAAAGATGGAACCTTATAAATAAACTTTTGACTAATACTAGTAAGAAAAAATCGATACATCGATACACTAATTATAGTTAACCGTTAGTTGTTAGTATACTCGAGGATTTACCTGTATAGTAAGCTCAACTCACTGGACTAAGAAACTTTAAAACAAACTACGGTGGCCAAGAAGGGATAAAACTACAAAATTACAATGGGTATATCAACAGAGCAATGGCGAGTAAGAATTGGAACTTATTTTCATATATCCAAGAAAGTGACAATACGCAGTCGATCAAGTTATAGAAGCATTTCGACCAAATTTATATCATTGTCCATTAGAACTGCGTTATTTATGTTATTGGTGACACAGTGTGTTGAAAGGAACCCAGGGCCTGGCCAGTCTGGTCAAAAGGGGAACAAAGGGAACACAGCCGCATTAGGTTTCCGTATTAACACACGTTCTTCTGCTACAACGTCTTCTCCTTCAACAAGCTCCCTAACAGATGTGCGTGATACCCCAAGTCAACCGCGTGTAAATACTCTCGAGATTGAACAACGATCACTAAACAGTTGGCTACGTAGTGAACATAATACCTCAAAAGCTAGCAACAGTCAACCATTGGACGATCAACACGATTCCGATACCAATTTGGATGATTTGGATATGCGATCGATTCTCTTAGACATACATAAAGTAGTTAGATCCACAAATCGTAAATTCGACTCTCTTCAAGAATCCGTACAGAAACTCGAAAATGATAACATCAAATTGAAAGAAGAAAATGAAACACTAAAAAGCGATGTTAAGGGTCTTTCGAATAGAGTTGAAAATCTCGAATCGAAACTAGAAATATCAAATCGAAAACAAGAAAATCTTGAGTCATTAATAAAGAAACAAAACCTAAAACTCTTTGATTTCAAAAAGGATGAACTAGAAAGTGACGATCCTCCAACAGATGATGAAATTATATCAGTGCTAAATGAATCATTAGATCTAGATGAAACTGTAAGTTCCTTCGAGAATATCTATAAACTATCAAGTAAATCCACGTCTGGTCCAATATTACTCCGCTGCTCGTCATTGAAAATTCGTGATAGGATCCTAACAGCGTTCCGTACATCTCGTAAAAATAAAAAGATCGTACCATTTCGTTTAGGCGAAGATTTGCCAATATCAACTTCGAAATCTAGGTCAAAGTTATACCCTTTCTTTAAAGAAAATATTAGATAAGGGCACAAAAGCATTTTTTAAGAATGACCAGCTAGTCGTTGATGGAAAACTTTATAAATATGACGAAGAATTGAAAGCACCAGTTTTAATTGAGAAATAGCAATATGGCCGACGCCCAAAATACTGTTCAAAAGATGACTTTAGCGAAGTTACTATTTGTTCACTTAATATACAAGGTTTGCGAAAATATCATACCGATCCTGAGTTTATAGCTTATTTTTCAAAATACGACGTAGTCGTAATCAGTGAAACATGGCAAACTATTACAGATGACTTTTATGAACTCCTTTCTGGCTATACAAATTTTGACAGTCCGAGACGAAAATTTAAAGGTAGCAGGGCAGCCGGTGGATTGACTGTGTTTGTTAGAAATGTTTTAATTGAAAAAGGTGTTCTTAAGCAAATATATCCCGAATTTGAAGAAACTGTAGTTCTATATTTAGATAAAAAGTTTCATTCTTTGCCAAAAAATACTGTAATAATTGGAACATATGTTGCACCAGAAAATTCACCGATTTATAAAGAGAGCGATCAAGATGGTATTGATATCCTGCGTGATAAATTGACACTCATTGAATCAGATTTTAGTGACATATCCATCATAATTGCAGGAGACCTAAACGCTAGGGTCAAAGATCTTCAAGACTTTATACCAGAAGATAATATCGATATCATTTTTGGTGAGAACGTAGAATATCCTCATGAAATATTTAACACTGATCGGAGTAGTTCAGATAGGGAATGTAACAAATTTGGTCGTACGTTGATAGATTTGTGCTGCATTAAAGATATACATCTGTTAAACGGTAGATTCAACGATGGCATCGGACATTTTACGTGTACAGCTAACAATGGTTGCAGCACAGTAGACTATATAATTGCATCATCAGAGTTGTTTACTGAAATACTTGACTTCTTTGTGGATGATTTTGACATATCTGACCACTTCCCATTAGTTTGTCGCATTAGATTACAATCTTTGACGACATGCCTAACTAAATCTATAAACCAAGTAAAAAATCTAAAGTGTAGGAGAAGATTTAGATGGGACGATAGTAAAAAGCAATCATTTGTTCAGTCATTTGAAAACTTATTTCAAAGATTCAATGGAAATATTAACGATGACGATATAATAACAAGTCAAAGCGAGTTTATCAGTCTTTTTCAATCTGCAGGAAAAGATATGGAAAGTTCGGTAGGATCTTACCGCGTTAAAAACGGAGAATTAAACCAACCAGAGTGGTGGGATAAAGAATGCACCGATGCAAAATATGCCAAATACCAAAGCCTTAGAAAATATCGCATATCTACCTTAACTGAAGATCTCAATGTTTATGTTGACAATAAACGGATTTTCAAAAATATGTGTCGTGCTAAGCACCTTAATCTCGAAAGAAAAAGGCGTGAACAACTAATTGAAAGTAGCAAAGACCCAAAAGCTTTCTGGAACTGTATGAAATCGGCAAGTACAAATAGATCGTACACAAACAAAACTACCGAATATATTGAAAGCGAGCAGTGGTTCGATTACTTCAGAAAATTATTCTCGGGACATATTGATAATCGTCGTAATTGTGATAGTGTATTATTTGATCAAGTAAATGGATCAGACTTAAATCAAGACATATTAGATTCAGATATAACAAATGATGAAATAATGAAAAGCCTATTATCATTAAAAAGTTGTAGCGCTCCAGGATTAGACGGGA
Source organism: Fragum whitleyi (assembly GCA_948146395.1). Taxonomy (NCBI): domain Eukaryota; kingdom Metazoa; phylum Mollusca; class Bivalvia; order Cardiida; family Cardiidae; genus Fragum; species Fragum whitleyi. The sequence goes on from OX411554.1 coordinate 43,112,673, forward strand.
CTTGTATTGATATGTACAAGAGCACTATTCATATTACACTACCATATCTCAATAAACTCTTCAATCGTATCCTATCAACGGGCAAAATTCCCAAAGAATGGTGTCACAGTGTCATAACTCCTGTTCACAAGAAAGGCGCAAAAGACGATCCAAATAATTATCGGGCGATTTCTGTAGTAAACAGTCTTAGTAAGATTTTTATGAAAGTATTAAGTGAACGTCTAACATTTTGGTCGGAAGCTAATAATGTAATAGATGAGAGTCAGTCCGGCTTCAGGTCTGGTTATTCCACCGTGGACAACGTATTCAGTTTAAACGCCGTCATACAAAAATATTTGTCTCGCCAAAATGGTCGGTTTTACGTCTTCTTTGTTGATTTTTATAAGGCGTTTGATTCGTGTGAACATCAAAATCTATGGAACGGCTTGATCAAGCATGGAGTGAATGCAAACTCTAAGCTAATTACAGTTTTAAAAACTATGTACAAACAATTAAAGTCATGCGTCTATGTAGATAACGGACTAACAGAATTCTTCAATTGCGAAATTGGAACAAAACAAGGCTGTGTTACATCAACGACAATCTTTCTTCTCTTTATTGATGAATTAATTACGTACATAAAGTCTATGAGTAAATCAGGTATATTTATCAATGAAGATGTTGAAGATTTACACGCAGTGATGTTTGCCGATGATGTATCAACATTTGCAGATACTGTTATAAACTTACAACTACAAATCAATGCTGTTGAAAAATTTTGTGATGTTTCTGGTATGAAAGTCAATTTAGAAAAGTCTAAAATCGTTGTTTTTAGGAACGGTGGTCCTATCAGGAATAACGAAAAATGGTATTATCAAGGCAAACCGGTAGAGATTGTACCATACTATAAGTATCTGGGTGTATATTTTTCATCGCAATTATCATGGTGTCAAACAAAAACTATGTCGTGTTTACAGGCAAAAAAAGTTATGAACATGATATTCCGCTATCAAAAGTATTTCGGTTATTTCAGTCCAAATGAAGCTTTTAAGCTATTTGATAGCATGATAAAACCAATCCTTTTATATTCATCAGCCATTTGGGGCTATAATATTACCGAAGACATAGAAAGAATTCAAATTCAATTTTGCAAAAGGCTATGCTTATTGAAAAAGCATGTTCCTAAATTTTTTGCATTGAGCGAATGTGGACGATATCCCTTATCTGTCAATTATTTGTTAACATGTGTTAAATACTGGACGAAACTTATTCTTATGCCTGGGAATCGTTATCCTAGACAGTGTTATATAATGTTACGGCGCATGGACGATGCAGGAAGAGTAACGTGGGCAACACATATTAAAAACATTTTATTCCAGTTCGGTTTCGGCTATGTCTGGATAGCAAACGATGTTGGCGACACCCATTCGTTTATAAAGATATTCAAAGAACGATTGATTGACTGTGCAAAACAAGATTTGTTGGCAAATATCTATTCCTCGCCAAAAGCTGCATCTTATACATTGTTTAAAACTGCTTTAAATCCTGAAAAATATTTGTACATGCCATTACCATACATTTATAAAAAGACACTTGCGAATTTTCGGTGCTCTGGGCACGAACTTATGATCGAAAAAGGTCGGCATATGAAAATTGAAAGATGTGAAAGATATTGCAACTATTGTGTTCAAGGCGGTATATTTGTTTTAGAGGATGAAAAGCATTTCCTGTTAGAATGTCCTCTGTACACAAGCTTAAGAGAACAGTATTTTAAACCAGAATGGAAAAATATATATACAGATGTTGCTTTATTTGTTCGTATTATGTCCGATCAAAAAAGAGACAGTATATTTAGGCTAGCAAAATATTTAGATCTAGCATTTAAACTGCGAATAAACTTTATCGAGTAGACTCATGTATATTAGTAACTCAAATTAGCTTCTGAATCCATTTAATTTAATAAAGAAACACATCACACAAATTTGATAATTAAATTGTTTTATCACAAAAGTCATTGAAAAATATGAGAGAATATGATCTTTGTATTTAGATATAAAGTAACATTGACTGTTGACTATATTATACATTGTAATACATGTTGGTATTTTGGGCCAGTGGCCATATATTGCTAATAAACTTTGTCATTGTCATTGTCATCATTGTCAAGGCAAGAATATTCCAGGTACAGCGTGACAAAGGTTAATACAATAGCCACTTACATTAATTTGGAAATCCCCTTTCAGCAAGCCGTTAAACATAAACAATGTATTACAAATATCTTGTAGAGCTGCTCTGGCACCAACTGTTCTGAAGATCAAATTCTTTGACTCTGAGTAGGTCTTTATCAGTAGAGCTCCCAAAACAATTACAACTGGGCTCAAGGCCGTAGCTACAATCATCCGAGCCTGTTGAAAGAAAAAAAACAACAAGATCTGTCTGTAGAATGCTAATCCAAACCAGCTATATAAACAAAGAAAAAGGTATTGCAACAACCAATTTTCATCAAATCAAAGTAGTTATGAACAAAAGTGAAATGTGGTAACTTGGTGCATTTTATACACAAGAAAACATGTGAGCCTTGTAATTGGTAACAAGTGCAATGCTGGGCGTGGCATTATATGCCTGAAGCTCTGAAATAAATGGGTGATGTTTTGGACTTTTTATTGATCCTTAGGATGTATTATCTAGCAAACACTATAGTACTACTAAAATATTTACAAATTCAATCAGATTGAGATAATTTAATCAAACACCCTAGTTATGAGTTCTACAAACATGTGAAGTTTCAACATCGTAGTCCTTGTATTTTGAAAGTTATGGACCAGACACGAATTTGCTAACTGAATCAAATAAAGGGCAATAACTCAAAAATTACAAATGGAAGAGTTGTGGTTCTTGTGCTCTGCACACCCTAGCTATGATATCTATCCACCTGTGAAGTTTCAAGACCAAAGGCCTTAAAGTTTCAAAGTTATGGACCAGACACGAATTTTCTAATTGAATCAAACAAAGGGCAAAAACTCAAAAATTACAAATGGTAGAATTTTGGTTCTTGTGCTCTTCACACCCTAGCTATGAGATCTATACACCTGTGAAGTTTCAAGACTATAGGCCTTAAAGTTTTCAAAGTTACGGACCTGACACGAATTTGCTAACTGAATCAAAAAAGCAAATTCATTGAATTGATATCCCCCACCGAACATATTTTCATTGTCAATGGAGTTAATGTATATGGCTTAAACAGTCAGGGGCAGTAACTCTAAATTCGGCGATCGATCCGGGTAACCCTGACGATATGTGCACGTCCTCTTTGTAGTGAAGCTGTGTGCCAAGTTTCATTAAAATCTGGTCTACAGTTTACAAGAAATAGCGCAGAAACAAATATCACTATGTATGTAAATGGCTTAAACAGTCAGGGGCAGTAACTCTAAATTTGACGGTCGAACCGGGTAACCCCGACGATATGCGCATGTCCTCATTGTAGTGAAGCTGTGTGCCAAGTTTCATTGAAATCCGGTCTATACTGTAAACTGGGTAATTTTGGGGGTAGTTTTATTTTGGCTATATTGGCGGTCAAGCTAAAATGTGCCAAAATTAATCCACTGCCAATATTTATTAAATAAGAAATTTCTTTATTATGATAGATATGAAATCTATACATTTTAGTCAATGTAAATTAAATTTATATCAAAGGTATGTTATTATTATGCTGACAACGTTGACATTTCGACGGGTCAGCGCAATACTATTGCAAGTACCTATAAATTATAGGCACTTGCAATAGTATTGCACTTATCCCTCAATTTCAAGATTCCAGATCCAAGTTGGTTGATACATTGTACTGAAAATCCCAGCGAAAAGGTGCGAAAAACTTAGACGCGTTAAAACTACAACAAAAGGTGTGATAACAAACTATTGTCAAATTTGTAGAAAGTTGACATTATTCTAGAAATTGCCTTTCTTTTACTTACGTTGTTTTGACCGACGAAAAAATGTAAAATATAAAGAGTTTGATTTTGGCGTTAAGGTCAGATGCGCCAAAATAAATCAACGCCAATAAATTGTAATCTAAAAACCGCCAAATGTGGACACCGCAAATATTAAGCCGTTTACAGTAGTTTTCAAGAAATGAAACAAATGTCAGTCGGACGGACAGACGGAAGGACGGACGGATGAACATGGCAAAAATAATATCCCCCCGATGATTTCATCGGCGGGGGATAACAAAGGGCAATAACTCAAAAATTCCAAATGGTAGAGTTGTGGTTCTTGTGCTCTGCACACCCTACCTATGAAATCTATACAACTGTGAAGTTTCAAGACCTAAGGCCTTATTGTTTCAAAGTTATGGACTGGACATGAATTTGCTAATGGACAGACAGACAGGCGGACAGACAGACGATGGAGACGATAACATAATACGACCCTTTGGGCATATAATAAAACTGACAAACATTTTTTTCAAATATTCATACACAATTAACTATGGTTGCTCCAAATATACCTCATGGGATTTCAACTTGATCAACGTCTCTATACCAAGAGTGATCCACACACTAAACGTACAGCCAATATCGTACACATCAAAAAGCAGCGACAACCACTGCATCCAATCTTTTCCTCATACCATGTACCAGATGTTGGACATTATTATCATTGTTACTCTTGACACATATGTAATACTAATGCTAAAGTTTGAATAGGAGGTAACAGTTCACATACTTGTCAACAAAAAATGCCCAACAAATAATCGATAGTGCTTATTTTCTGGCATTGTTGACAGTGCTTTTGTACCTACATAATTTCGATGTTGCTTAACGTTTTTCTTTGTGTAAATATCTATATATCGTCGGCTACGTTCTATAAGGACGAACCCGGGAAAAGCCTACTTTTCAGGAGAAGGAAAAAACTTAATATCTTTTTACCTTTAAACACTATTACAACCATTTTGGTCGAAAACATTTTAAATCGAATCACTATATATATTATCTGCCGTCATAAATATCAAATTTTGTCTCAATAATGAGTTATTTAAGAAAAACAACAAAAAAATCGTCAAATACGTCATTTTTTCACTTAATTTTTACGGAACAAAATGCCGTATAGACAAAAAAAGGCATAAAAGATAAATGCATGAAAAAAACTAATTAAATTTGATGTTATATAAGATATAGGACAAATCGCTTGTAAAAAAATTCTTTTCGGGTGCATACGAGACCCCTAAATCCGTTGAGTGAGACGTTTCTCAAAAAAAGTGAAAAACGCATATAACAATTTTTATGTATGTAACTGAGACACACGAATTATATGGCCTGGGTAAAGGTTGCCTTCTTTTTCAAACTGATCTTTAAAAATAAACTTTTATCATAAGGAAACATGAACGATTATCAAATTTGTCAATACGTCATTTTCGAACTTCACTTTTCGACCACTTCCGGTGCGAAAATGACGTATCTTACAAGTTCAAGAAGCTTTTTGGGGGGGATACGATTAGCTATCAGGTCCAGCATCTTCGCAAAAGACGCGGGAATATCATTTGTGTGCGAAAACGCAATAAAAGAAAAAATGGAATTTTGCATATACGTCCTTATAGAACGGAGCCGACGATATATATATTTTTGTAGTTAGACTTTTGTAAGTGACCTTTACCTTATCAGATGATCAGAAAAGTTCATGTAAAATTGAGTTACATATTATTTATGTGTTACTGGCAACTAAGAAATATTGGCAAATATGAACTTTCTACTTCAAAAAGATTTGAAATTGTAGTTAAATGTATTTAACAATATAGGCGGGTATTATGGTAACAGAAGCATGTGCAAAGTTTCAGAGCAATAGCTTTAGTAGAAACAGAGATTTGACACTCCAGCATGTAAAAACTTAACTAAAGCATTAAGACGATGCTGATGCTGACACCAGTTGACTGGAATTATATCTAAGCCCCCCCCCCCCCTATTCTACAAAAAGTCAAGCTAAAAAGGTACACAATTCCTATAAAAGACCATCTTTCATTTCATAACACATCCTTCTTTGAGAAACAAAAAACAAATACCAGTTTTAAAGAATTTTTGAGTCCAACTGCATAGTTGATGACTAGATATATCCATAATAATGCTGTTGCAGCTACCAGTACAGCTAGTTCATAATACCTCTCTAGATACACACCACTCAGTACATAATATACACAAATAACTGAAAGAGAGAAAGTTGAATAATTTGTAAATTACTCCTAAGGTAGTAGACCCTTAATAGTTCCATAAGGTTTTGGAAGTATTGATTTTTAATAGTGTCAACCGAGGTTTCCTAATGATTTTCAACATTGTGAAAGTTCATTGGTTCTGAAATGTTGCCGAACTATTATGGTTCCACTACCTTAATATACACAAATAACTGAAAAAAAAAATTTAATTTGTGAATTTTCTGCCCTGCATTCAAGATGAAAATGTTTGACAAATGTAACCAAGCTTGCTACATATGAACAGTCCTCAGCCAAAGCAATGCTGAAATATATGTGTCGAGAGCCAGTTTGGAACCCACATGGACAACAATATTCAAATAATTGGTTTACAAGTCCAATGTGCTAACCACTGAGTCAAAGAAGATCTTCCCTGACGCAGATGTCAGACATTGTATTTAAACCTACGAAGCTATGCAGGACAGTGGTGAGATTGGTCTCACATAACACATTCTTCCTTAAGAGTCATCATATAATGATGACAATAAGCCTATCTAGGCCAGAATATGCTTTCTGAAATAACCAAGTCTGTGCAATGCCGATATAAATGGCTCAACGGCCAATCTCAGAAGAGCCCCCATGGGCTTACCACTAAGTCATAGAAGATCTTCCTTGATGCAGGTGTCAGACATTGTATTTAAACCTATGAAGCTATGCAGGACAGTGGTGACAGTGATCTCCATGGTGAAAAGGCAGATGCCCTACCTTTTCACCATGGTTATTGACTTACAAACCATGATCACTGATGCCAAAGACTCATATTGTAAGTGTTTGGTTAGATCTTTTTGTTGACTGAATGCAAATTGAATGTTTTGATTTCATTCTACACAGAGGTTATCAAAGTTCTAAGCCTAGAATATACAAAACAAGCATTTGGAAGTATTGCATGGCAATACCAAGTCCCCTACCGGATTTATAAATATATCCCTAGAGCAGTATCTTTTTTGGTGGTAAAGGTATAACTACCTCTCCAAAATATGAGTTGTATCATTTTTATGTATCAGCTCAATATCTCTGAGGATAAAAAAAAAATCTGGAAATTTCCTGGTATTTTTCTAAGTCCAGCATCCGTATCTTCCACAAAAAGCAATGGACCGGAACAAAATTCAAACTTGATCTGTAACTCATTGATGCGGACTCACATACCAAAAATCAGCTCAATATCTCCAAGGGTTAAGAAAAAAAGACTGAAAAACTGAAATTTCCTGGTAATTTTTTAAGTCCAGCATCCGTATCTTCCACAAAAAACAATGGACCCAAACCAAACTCTAACTTGTTCTGAAACTCATTGATGCAGACTCACATACCAAAAATCAGCTCAATATCTCCAAGGGTTAAGAAAAAAAGTCGAGAAATCTTAAAATTTCTGGTAATTTTCTAAGTCCAACATCTGTTTCTTCCACAAAAATCAATGGACAGGAACCAAGCTCTAATTTGATTTGTAAATGATAAATGCGGACTCACATACCAAAAATCAGGTCTATATCTCCAAGGATTAAGAGAAAAAATCCGGAAAACTGAAATTTCCTGGTAATTTTTGTTAGTCCAGCATCTGTATCTTCCACAAAAATCAATGGACAGGAACAAAACTCAAAATCGTTCTGTAACTCATTGATGCAGACTCACATACCAAAAATCAGCTCAATTTCTCCAAGGGTTAAGAAAAAAAGTCCGGAAAACAGAAATTTCCTGGTAATTTTCTAAGTCCAACATCTGTATCTTCCACAAAAATCAAAAGACCGGAACCAAACTCTAATTTGATTTGTAAATTATAAATTCGGACTCACATACCAAAAATCAGCTCAATATCTCCAAGAATTAAGAGAAAAAATCCGGAAAACTGAAATTTCCTGGTAATTTTCTAAGTCCAGCATCCTTATCTTCCACAAAACTCAATGGACCAGAACCAAACTCAGACTCTTTCTGTTACTCAATGATGCGGACCCACATACCAAAAATCAGCTCATTATCTCCAAGGGTAAAGATAAAAAGTCAGGAAACTGAAATTTCCAGGTAATTTTTGTAAGTCCAGGATCTGTATCTTCCATACAAATCAATGGACAGGAACAAAACTCAAACTCCTTCTGTAACTCATTGATGCAGACTCACATACCAAAAATCAGCTCAATATCTCCAAGGGTTAAGAAAAAAAATCCGGAAAACTGAAATTTCCTGGTAATTTTCTAAGTCCAGCATCGGTATCTTCCACAAAAATCAATGGACTGGAACCAAACTCAAACTGGTTCTGAAACTCATTGATGCGGACGCGCATACCAAAAATCAGCTCAATATCTCCAAGGGTTGAGAAAAAAAGTCCGGAAAACTGAAATTTCCTGGTAATTTCTAAGTCCAGCATCAGTATCTTCCACAAAAATCAATGGACCGGAACCGAACTCGAACTTTTTCTGTAACCCATTGATGCGGACTCACATACCAAAAATCAGCTCAATATCTCAACGGGTTAAGAAAAAAAGTCGGGAAAACTGAAATCTGGACTGACAGACAGACGGACGGACGGATGGAAGGACGGACGGACAGACGGATGGACGGAGCGCAAACCTATAGTCCCCTTCGGCTTTCGCCGGTAGGGGACTAAAAACAATCTTTTAACAAACTAAATGAATCACATTATTATTTAGAAAAGTAAGTGCAAAATATTGTAACTGCCTATCTATCGATATGCAAATACATTAGTTTGCACTAACTCTTCTTTTTACTTACAACAATTAATAATAAATACAAAGGCAAAAGTGAAGTCAGCTGATGATTTTTCTGCATTAACGAGTCTCTCGATCGTCAGTCCAATAGTTCCAGCAATACTCAGCAATGATACGACTAGAAATGCAACCTCCTTCTTCTCAAGGCTACCACAACTTCTAACCTGCAAAACAAAATTGACAATGACAATAACAACCACTTATTTCAGATCATATAGTCCTTTGACTTTGATAAATCATAACCTTTGTCATGCCCAAGGGCGTAACTACCATTATGCACATTACACTAGTGCATAATAGAATGAATATTCTTTCGAAAATGTTATCAATGAATGATCATAACATTGAAACTACAGCTTATTAAAGCTGTAGTTACAATGTATTGATTATTCACCAACGCTCAAATCATAGAAAAGTGGAGCTGAAATAGGACATTTGTCTTTTGTCACAGTCCACATATCGCCTTTATCATCTAAATTCTATGTTGGTCGCCTTTTGAGTGTGTATAAATTTCAAAATCCTAGTTACGCATATGATGCTGAATAAAATATATTTGTTTGTATGGGTTTAACGCTGAATAAAAACTTTGTCAAAACTGCAATAAAATGTGAATGATGAAACACTCAGGCGTCACTCATTGTGAGTCAGTAGTTATTTCCATAATGTAATCTTTTTAAACTTTTGTTTTAGGTGGTATATACATTAAGACAGGGGTGTGGAATTCCCATGCCCGGCTTGTCCGACATAGGCTTTTCTACTTGCGGATAAGTACACTTTTCCAGGCCACTTGTCCATGGACAAGTAGATACCAGAGCAAATCTTGATACAGTACTAAAAAGATATAGAAGAAAACTCATCCTTTTGTTTGTAACAAATGGGAGAAAACTTTGTATTAAATGAAGAAAATGCTGAGTTACAGCATTTTCTTCATTAAAAACAATATTTCCTCAATATTTATCTTCCTACTTTTTATGCCCCCGATAGGGAGGCATCATAAATTTGACTTGTCTGTCCGTCCGTCTGTCCGTCCGTCCGTCCGTCCGTCTGTCCGTCCGTCCGTCATTCCGTCCAAAAACTTTAACATTGGCCATAACTTCTAAATCAAAGCGGTGTCAGGGGCATTGTCATCTTATAGTGACAGCTCTTGTTTGTGGACAAGTTCATTTTGATCCTGGACAAGTAATAGATCAGCTTTTACTTGTCAAGGGACAAGTGGAGAATCTCTGTATTTCCCCATCCCTGATTAAGATCAAACAGGACATTATGTGCAGGCTTTTCTTTGAATACATATCCTGCCAGAGGAGGAATATTGCTGGTTCAGCAATGCAAGGGTTAAAATATAGCAACATTGAATTCATTGCAATGTGAAAAGTGTTGTTTTAGGATGTACTGTGTAAGAATTTTCAACGATTTCACCATAACTTGAGATCACCTGCAAATCTATGAGAACTGTTGGAAAATATGATAATTCATTTATTATCCATGAACTTCAATTTTGCCCCTTTAAGCTTGACTTATCATAAATTAATACAGACGTTGTTATGAAAACTGTTTTAATGATTGCTAAACCCTTCAGTTATGATTTAACCCTTTGCTGTTTAATCCCTGCTTTTTACGTGCCTGTGATTTTATGATTGAGAAAACATTGTGAAAAAGAAGAAATTGCTTCTGACAAGCAATTTCTTCTTTTTCCACACTATTTTCTACCCTACAGAATGGTTATTTTTCAAACTAAATCCACTTTAAATTTTCATCTGCTAATCCTTTGAATTTGGACAGGTCCAACATTTTGTAAAACAGGAAAGGGTTAAGTTACAGATAGTTATCTATTCAAGTGCTGTAACTTCCGTTCATAAACTCTTGGCTGACAACAAGAGTTCAAATGAATAATTCTCTAGTCTATGTCCTAAGTTGTTTGTACTGAAACATCTTAAGTCATTAATATTGGGCATGTTTTTTAATCATACTACATGTACTAGTAATATGCGAGATAATTCATATTCTTTAAAGCTTTTTTATGGTTTATCGAGGAATAATGGTAGATTATCATTCTGATAAACTTATGTCCTTACCAAAGAAATTATCAAAAACTTATACCCCACTTTTGATAATTTCATCCTTTCTGACATTATCTATTTAAGCGGAGCCCAAAAGTGATGTCACCATAGCAATCTCGCACAAAATGATGCAATTTAAGAAAATTTGTCCCAAAATGTTCACATATTGTTTACTTTTTCCATTAAAGAAATAGAATAATTGTTTGTTTTTTAATGTAAGATCAATTAATATTTCATTTTGTGAAAAAAAAGCCATAATTTCTCTTGAGGCTCTGCCACTTGTGAAAATATTGCTTTTGTTATTAACTCAATAAAACATTAATCAATCTTACATTGAAGCAAACAATTATCCTCTATAAAATCAATTATCTAATTTACGATTTTGAAGTTCATGACGAAATCTATTAATGGAGTTTTTTGACACTCCGTCTTCCATATGACTTCCATATGACATCTATTGACTGAAATGCATAACCCATGTACAGGGCTTATGTTTGACCCTTAAACCAGGGTTTGGACCATCTAAAATGAAATAATATCCTATTTTGTGTTGACCCCTGAAATTTTCAATCAAGGGGTCATTTTGGGCCAAATTTGGCCCCTTTCATTTGAGAAATTGCATCTTGATGCTGCTGCAAATCATAAATGTATTACAATAATTTGTCTCCATACTTTTTAAAAGATTCATGTGATATATGTCTCTAATAAAGATATGAAGCAGAAATCTTAAGAAGTTAATCAGCATTACCAGGAAAAAAGTTTTGTCTTATCCCCTTGTTTTATAGCTTTGACCCCTGAACTGACCCCTGAAACAGAGCTTTGACCCCTGAAACTGAGTCTCAAAAATCTTATGTACTACAAACATTGCAAACTTGATAGCTATTTACTAAATTTTGAAATAATTTTGTCCAGCTTGACATTAAGAAAGACCTTTTGTACAACTATGTGCTTTATGTAAGATATCAAGAATAACAGACAATCAAAAATTCAATATATCTATTCCATTGCTATATTTGGCAAGTTGTTGTTTTTACATCATTTCATACCTCATCAACAATATATCTTTGATGAAATGTCTTTTATGAACTGAATTTGAATAAACTCAATGAGCTGAAGTTATAATGTTTATGTTTGGTTTATGCACAATGATGATGTATTCCTAACAAAATTTTTTGCTATAAATAAAAATTTGAAGAATGTGTCTAAGACTAAATATCATACAAAGGACAAAATATATTTTGGATTTTCTGAGAACAAATGAAAACTGAAAATTTGATATATCTACAAGTAAATTAGGGTGGATTAGGCGGACCCACAACCCCTAGGACACTAGTTCTGTCACTCTACCAATTGATCTAACCAGGTATCTGGTCGTAATTTTATCTACTGTTGACTACTACACTCCTCACCCTATTAACTAATTAAAGCTAGCTCCATCACATGGTTCAACCCACTAATCCCGGTTTACTTCTGACATCATTAAAGTGAATCAGGACAGAAAAGTGTGGCTGACATGGGACACGAAACAACCACCAGAACACTATTACCATCACTCTACTGTACCAACTGGGCTTACGTTACAAGGTCATAGGTTGTGATTCTAGACAGTGATGTAAATTAGGGCAGAGAAAAGTGCCTGACAAGGGACCAGAACCCACAAACCCTAAGCACACTGCTACACTCCTCCCCCCTTTTAACAAATTGGAGCCATTCCCATACCGATCCCAAATGGCGATCCCTGAGCAAGTATTCTCTGAATTCTTGAACATGATACCAGTAAATTAAATCAGGTGGTAATGCTGTGCCCGACTGGCACTCCATGCCACAGCTGCCAATATACAAGTAGAGAGCTACAAATAGAAAGGGTATTTTGGATTTCAAATCAAATCAAATCAAAACAATTCTTTCTCAATGATTGTCATATCCTTAGGTGAATTCCCAAATTCATTATCATCTATCATCTTAGATCAAAGATTTTCAGTATTGCTCTGATTTTGCCAAAACAATTTCATCTCAAAGGGTGATATGAATAAAACCATGAACTATGAACGCATGCTGAAAAGTCTCAGATGCTCGAATGTCAATGCAGTGAGAATTCTGGCTCAAAATATCATATGCAAAAATATCTCATTAAGAAAAACCTAATGAGAATTCAAGAATGATCGTTGATGGTTATGAAATTTTACCAAATCCTTCAATAAATACATTTTGCTTTGAGCTTTTTCTCTGATTATGCCAGTTTCGAAGAGACTTCTGGCAGAAGAATCAGACACCCCAAAATGATCACTGTGTCAATGCATCAAAATATTTACCTTTCCAAAACAGGTATCTTTAATGGCATCGACTCTTTTGATTCCAAGCTCTTCAAAACTTATTGGTCCGTCAGTATTTGTCATTGTAAAGGGACCGATTTCCTACAAAACGCGGTCCAAAACAATCAAAACGAAACAGGAAGTATTCAAAATCGTGTAAAAAAAACAAAACGAAAGTAGATGTGGATAGTTAAGTTCAGCTAGTTATCCTGAAATCAAGAAGTTCATTTATTGTACACATTTAACTTCCCTAAATAATTCAAATTGTAGATCTATAAATCTAATAGCCTTTTGAAAAGATGGTCTGATCAAGAACAATAAATCCGAAAAATATCCAGAGGAAAACTTTTCGTTACCAAAATAAAACTGGAGTTACTCCCCTTGGTTGACCTTGAATTCGGTAAAACCATCTTGCTGTCTTTAAACTGTTTTATTGCCGATTTTTAGGTTTGTATGGCATTATAAAATAATCAGACGATCCTACACTATTTGAATAAGATGGCCTTAGTTTAACATTTACTGACATGCTTGCATAAACTATAGTTTTGTGTAAAACTTAAAAAAGTTTCCCAAACAGTTCAAAATCAAAGTACACCGACTACTGTTTATTGTTGCCCTTAGGACTTGATTAGCTGCAGTAATGTAGCCCTCTCTCTGATATTTTGATGACGATGCTCATGTGCAGGCTGATGTTTGTCTGTATCTCCTGCCAAAGCAGGAATATTCCGGGTTCTGCATGACAAGGGTTAAATTGTTTCTGAAAAGGAAGTGACTAGCCGTACGGGTCTGTACAGCTAGTCTGGTAGGCTAAACGTACGGACCCGGGCTTTCAAAATCATGAAATAATGTTTGTTTCATTCCAAAACGGTGTGAAAAACAAACTCAGGAAACGTAACATAAAATACAGTAGTTAATTAGGTCAATGATTGCATCAAACTTACAAAACAGACCATTTTACCATCATACACTCACGAATGTCAGGTAACCCTGCGCGTGGTCTTAAGCTCTGCAGCTATATGAAGTCATGTAAACTAAGAAAATGGCCGCTAAACATAAAAGCAGAAGAACCTTTTTTTCATACTCGAAATTCAATCGATTCCACCATTTTAAACAAAAAAGTTCATGTGTGTTTTTTAAAGCAGAAAGATTCCCGAAGTTGTCTCAGTGTTTTTCATTTCAATTTTAACAGATTACGTACATTAATTTTAGGTTCTTTCCTCGACTGCGCAGGTTAAGCCGACGAAAACTGCGATGATAATAAGCGACGGTGCCTCTGTTCATCATCGGATCATGTAATTCTAGTGACATTTTGTTCTAGATGAAATGTCTTTTACATAGCCAAAATGGTAAACGAGTACAGTCGTGTATTGATTTTTTTTGTACAAGCGATTTCTTTACACGAATTTTGTGCTTGACTTTCTTATGTGTGCAGGGTAAGCCGACAGCACTGTAATTGTTGTATACAGTAACATGCACTTACTAGTGTTTTATGATTATCTTTCTTTTTTCTAAACGCGTAATAAAAGATAAATAATCATTGAACAATCGATAGGTGAACCCAAAGATGGTATATAATCGGAAATCAAATACAGTATTCTGATTGGTTGAAAAACTCCCGTACGGCCAGCCTATCCAGTGAGGACACGCTAGCCATACGGGTCCGTACGTTTAGCCTACTAGACTAGTCGTACGGACTTGTACGGCTAGTAGTGATGGGACGATGATCGATTATAATCGAAAATCAGTTGGTTTGGCCTTCCGATTACGATTATCGACTAAGAAATTTCACAATCGATTGTAGTCGGCCCGGAACGTGTTTTTTACCGGACATTTTGTCCGGGAATATAACAGTCACAATGCAATTAACAGTTCATATAATCCTTGCTAGAAACGAAAAAGCTGATAAAAACAATAATATTCCCGAGGATTAAGACATATTTCCTTACCCCCTGTCATGGCGAAGGACCGTCTGACATGTCGAACAAAAAACCCCTTGGTCCGGTAAATTTTACCATATCGTTAGTCCGAATGTCAGACACTATTTTGTGGGCTTAAAAATAATCTAATAGTAAATCCTGTCTTTCACTTAAGAAAACACTATTCTGGACATCTTTCTCACGAGAACAAACATTTTTCTTACACTTTACATAGGTCTAGATTCCGTCAATAAACAGTTCCTCTACGACTTTCGGCACCCCTAGAAAGCGAAAATTCTCTTCTTTAAAATGTATCAATTAAGAGGAAGAAAAGATGATTTTAGGATCCAATTAAGAAAGAATTATTGGTAGCTAGTCTTATTTTACCTGAATTTTTCGTATTTTTCCAGTATCAAAAGCACACAGACTAAAATAATTTTCTGCTTATTCATACCCAAGAATGTTCGACCCATCAAATTATGTCTTGTTATTTTTAATGAAAACCACAAGTGACTGTACTACAGACAACTTGAAAAGAATTGAAAAAAAATTTTTTTTAATAACTCTGTTAATCTCTGAATCTCAGCTTTTACATCAAAGCACTGAAAACACTGGGAGGACTTTTGACAACCTAGTTAGGCCTATAATGTAACTGCTAGTTAATCTTAATGGGGAAAGAATACAGTTATAATATAATTTGACCCCTAAAATGTTTTTTGGCTTCTACAAAAAACATTGTTATCCATAATCACTTTTGTATTTCAATAAAAATAGAAATGAAAACTGGGGGAATATTTGGTGAAAGGAAGAAATAGAGTAATGATTGACAAGTGATGATCCACTTTCTATGACCATAAACAAGAAGATAGGTTATCAGTCAACACGGCCCATTGAATAACTCTGCCCGGTCAACTCGGCCCCAATATATAGCCTATAGTAGCATGAACTATATTGCATGAAATATGTATAAGTTTTGTACAAATGATGCAGTTATACCCTACTATGATAATCTTTATTATTTTGACAATAGTATTGAATTTTTTTGATAATTAAATATTTATTCAGTGATTAAATACGAGGGTTGTCCCAGAAATTCGTGAACATTTTCGATTATTCAAAAATCCAACGTCCCATTGAAATAAAACTCTTGAATTGACTACACACGGTAATTTGCAACAGATTGAAAAAGGTTTTACAATTTTAGTATGTTCGTGTTCAGAAATACAGCTATAAACAACACGCTCGGTAGAGGTTGTCGGCGCACTCAAAATTTATTACTTATGAATCTTATTTGGTAGATATTTGATAGTCATTTTTTTCGATATTCACGAGGAGTATGATATAAAACTAACATAGTTGAAAGCAGTCAGCTTCAGAGTTCACACATATGAATTTTCATACAAATGACATTACGTAGGGCACAGTTATGAAGTTTTGTTATGTCCGAGTGCAAGTCAAGTCAAGTGAAAATGGCGACGTTATCGCGACGCTCGGCGCACAAAATCGTTCGTAATATGGCCTGGATCGCTAAATAAGACCTTTACAAACTATATGATAATTCAAAATGAGGAAAGACTATTACTGGATGTTGCACACACTCAGTTATAACGAATAAAAGAGGTATAAAATTGAAACTGATTAGGGACATTAGGAAAAAAGGTCGAGAAACAATGCGAGCAGCGTCGAAAAAGGGCTAAAAGACGTTTCGACCGACGTCCATCAGAACGCCTGATTGGATAAACAGAACAGAAAATAAGAATAAGAAAATCAGCAGTGTATATTTTTATATGACTTGATCATAAGTCGCGTCAGTACATGATAGGTATCGAGACCTTAAAGACATACGCAAGCACTTTTGGCATCATGGGAGATGTGGAAGCGGTTCCCAAGAAATCCCAGATTTCTATAGCGGGTCTTTTTTCGATGAATTTGCGCAGTAGTTGTGTTATTCTAAGGTATTCAAAACAAGCCCAAATTATTATTTCCTATGAGTATATACAGCAAAAGTTCCCTTTTACGAAATGTCTAAAAATATAACGATAGTTTAAGAAAAAAATATTACATTTACTCTTCCCACCCTTCTCTAGGTAAAAGAAAAATATGATATTGCGTACCTACGCAAAAGATTGAGAAAATAGTTTTTAAATCAAATCTTTTATTGAATGCATAACAAAGGTCTATATCAACAATGATTTGAGGTGTGTTTTGACAAAGGTTCTTTCTTCGTAACAAGTCTATAGAGCCGATACGGACGCTACTTCGATAAGAAAAGAATCAGTTTTGAAACGACGTTTTATTCTAAATAAAACGACGTTGAAAGCGTGCGCCGACACACATTTACTAGTGTTACATTATAGATCATATCTTCTAGAGTATTGTACATAACCCTATGTAAATACACAAAAATAAAGAAAAATGATCTATCCACATTACTTGTAATTTTCAGTTTCATCAGACATTTTATATAAAAATTATCGCAAAAGTTCACGAATTCCTGGGACAACCCTCGTATATGCAATTCTTTAATTGATTCTTAAAATTCAAGTTAACTTTTTTTTAAGGCCGATGCATATGTAAATTTCCTCACAACTGAATAAAAATTGAATAATATTGTATTTTTACTAATCATTCTAAATGAATAATCAATAAGATAATGATTTTGGCATAAAAAGATTTTGGGCTGAGTTATATGTTGGGCCGAGTTGACTGTTCACCAGAAGATATGGGTATACTGGTTTACAGCTTTCTATCTAAGTGTCCAACCAACTATCCATCTGACCAATCTCTGACAAATTGTCTATGGTGCTGATTTGAAATTGTTTGGATAACATTGTGGAAAAAGAAATAAGCATTTCTTCTTTTCTCAAGATATATTACCCTATTTGGCACTGATGTTTCACATTTTATACAAATACACATGTAACTGCAACTTCTTGTTCAGAGAGAGGATGAGAGATGTAGAATTGGTAAAACTAAAAATACGCAAAAACAATAAACATTTTCCAATTGTGTTTAAACAACATAAACAGTTTCAATAACAAATTCTCAAGCCTTAAATCATATCAATTTAGTAATGATGCAGTAATGATGCATAGATATTGCAATTTAAGATAAATTCAAATGTAGTCTTGTAATTCCAAAGGATACAAACAGATGATGCAGTACTGTTTTGATATTAATGAAACCGATTATATAATCGATCATTAGTTGATTAATTCTTCCGACTAAAAACCGATAATCGATTATGATTTCAAACCGATTGCCCAACACTAACGGCTAGCCACTTCCTTCTGAAACTGTGTCTAGAATGGTCAACTTATTAAGAATACCTTTATCTTGGTAATTAGAAGAGTAAAGGATATGCAACTTGATGGTGATTGAGTATTTTGATGCAATGTGGGCCAGATCCAGTAATCATTACAAATTAGTTTTAGAGAGACTCCAAAGTGTTTTTTTTTCAGTCAAAGTAAGCTTTGTTTAATTACAGTCTGGAGATGTTAAAGCCATTGGAACAATACAGGCCCTCTTAGGCCTTTTGTTTTCTACCCTACTATATTTTGATAGGCCTTTTTTTAAAAAGTTTACGTTTCCTCGATAAATTAAATTTGTTGCGAGGATGACGTCATGTAAATGACTTTTGAAGTGTGTTTTGGTAAAAAGGGGATGTCCCTTTGGTTTTTAAATACTGTTTAATAGTTTGTTGTATGAGATTTTGATCTCTGGCTGAAATCTGCCAAGCTGCTTAATTATTGGAGACTGTTTCTTGGCCTTTCTGGTAAGTGTATGTACTTACAAACATCAAACATGGCTACTTCAGCCTACTTGAATATGTAACCAATCTATTTTTTCATCACACAATTTTATGCTGTTTTGGGGATCAAAACTCTACCCAAATTCCCTCTTAAAAACATATCCTCCTTTCCCCTTAAAGGCCATTATCATGGATTTTTTTTTATCATAGCATAGCCTTGAAAAAAATCATTTGAATGGGCTTCTCATATACATGTTTTCCTTATTTATTGTTCATAATTAAAACAGACATTAAACAAAGAAAATTAACATAATTGATTTCATAATGTTATGAAATTTTCCCTCTCAGTGATTATTTTCCTTTCAGAAAGGTCCCACCACCTTTCCCCTAAACTTCAGAAAAAAAGCCTGAGTTCACACAGAAAAAATGTATTGCTAGAGGAGCGTGCAAACCCGCTTTGCATAGCTTCAGGTGCTCGAATATTGGAGACTACAAGTTATGTATTGATCAAGATATATAAATCAGTTCCTTGGGTAATAAACACTGAATCTCAGAAGAAAATTATTGCTTTATGTTGCTGGAAATTTTGCTAAAAGCACTTTAATAATATTTTCTTTCCTGTTTGCAGTTGCCAATTCCAGCAATGCTGTCTAAAAACTCACGCCTACTACTCAATGTAGGCAAGAGGCTATGTGTATCAGGTCAGAAGGCTTGTTCATCTACAGATGTAAGTCCTTTTGTGTACCAGGATATGCTTCAACTAGAAAAGAAGCCAGAGGTGCAATGGAAAAAACTTAAAGGTAAGGTGTATTCCTGTGTAGTGATGATTCCAGCGGAGGGGGTTCAGGGGTAGAGGGAGGCCTGTGCTGTGGTGGATCCAAAATTTCTGTTTAGGGATTTGAAAAAATAAATATTCGGATTTGTTTTAGTATAGTGTATTACACAATTTTGATCGATTTTTTGCATGAAAATGGAATAAATAAAGCCACATTTTTAGCTCGATTTTTCATAAAATAGGGGAGCTATTTGGGTCACCTGGGCATTGGTGTCGGCTTAATGCTAAGGTTTTACGTGCAACTGTGTCAAATCTCTTTTTCTATTATAGCTATTGCTTCGTAAACTTTGCACATGCTTCTGGGGCCATAATATCAGCCTCTAGACAAAGATTTATTAAGTACTCTGATGTTGAATTTAGTAGAATTTCAACCCTTTTCAGACTTAAAAATCTTTGTTATGGTTTTACATGCAACCGATGTAAACCTGATATATCTGATTTTAATAAAGCTATTGTTTGGAAACTTTACACATGCTTCTCTGACCATATATCAGCCTCTAGACAAAGATTTGTTACTCTGATATTGAATGAAGTGGAATTTTAACCCTTTTTGGACTAAGAAATTCTTGGTTAAGTTAAGTTGTAATTGTAATATCTCTGTTTCTACTTCAGCTATTGTTTAGAAACTATGCACATGCTTTTTAGAGATAATAGTTTTAGCCTCAAGACAAAGATTCAATACCCTGATATTGAATTTATTGGAATTTTCCAATGTCATCATTGATTTGCTTCTTCTATACAGCACCAGACAGGAATAGTTGAGCTTGACTGCCCTCTGACAGCTCTTAGTTTTTCATTGAAAACAATTTTTTCTACCTTTATCTATAGACATTAGGCTGATTAATCTCTAAGATCTACTTAATACCATTCTAAGATTTGCCTTGGTGTTTACTTTTATCTAATAACTATACAAATATCTGTGTGATAACATCCCATATGATATTTTTTATGATATCACATGGATATTTTAAGAACAATGACATGATGCAGTTTATTTTTAGAAACTTGCAATTCTGTTAGTAACATCGACAAAAACAAGGCAAATAGAGGTTATAAGATAAATATAATACTTACTAAGTGTATTGTATGGAAATTGTCAAACTCGGTTGTGGGAATTGATCATTGTCTCAGCAGATCCTCGATAATTATCAATTCTTCCAACCTTGTTAGATATTTTTTTTCATACAAAACACTTAGTTCGTATTATAAACGTCTACAGACAAGAGGCCTCAAAAAATGTACTTTTGCAGGTAGAAAAGCCTGTGTTGGACAGGTCAGGTATGGGAATCCTCTGTACTTACACAAAGCCTACAATTTTAGAAACTCGCATGATAATGCTTCCATCTGTCTATACTTTTGTTGCCTGTTAAACTCAAGATTCACGTAAACTACATGTAATTATTACTTGCAAACAAAGGAATATTTATTTTGTAAAAATCTTAACCCTTGTCATGCTGAATAAATTTTGGCTATAAATTTGCATCAAAATCAAAAGGGCAAAAAGAACTGAAAGTACCAACTGTAGGTCAGTGTTTATTTGAAAAACTAAATCTATTGAGGATTCTGGTTTGAAAGTAAAAAACAGGTGGTGTAGACTAACATCAGACTGCACATTATGTGCAGGCTGATGTTTATCTACAGCTCCTGCCAAAGCAGGAATATTCCGGGTTCAGCATGACAAGGGTTAAACTCAAGATTCATGTAAATTACATGTAATTATTACTTTCAAACAAAGGAATATTTATTTTGTAAAAATCTTGACATCATATTTATACATTAGGTTAGGTTAAGGTCATCATATTCTGTAATCTGGACTTCAGTATTTTTCTTACAAACTGCATGGAAAAAATACCCATGGGATTTTTTCATTATCAATCTTTAGCTCCACTAGCTGAAAGCCACTGGGGCTATTGTCATGGTGTTGTGTCCATCGTGCGTCTGTCCGTTCGTCCATGCATCCATCCGTCTCTGCGTCCAGTCGTAAATATTTTCTTTAAAAATCTTCGCCCCAGAAACTACTTGATGAATTTCAACCAAACTTCACAGGAATGATCCTTGGGTGACCCTCTTTCAAAGTTGGTCAAGAAATTTTGATCCAATGAAAAACACGGATTTAATGGGCGTGGCTAATTTCCAAATATGGTAAAAAGTGAGTTTTCTCAGATTCTAATCAATGGATACCAATTAAATTTTACATGAATGATCCCTGTGTGACCTTTATCAGTCTACAAAAAAATCATTGTGATCGGATGGAAAATATGCATTTTATAGGCGGAGGTCATTTCTCTATATGTTATTTAGTGGAAACTTTGAAAATCATTTTCTCAGAATGTAACAGATGGATATCAACCAAATTTCACTGGAATGATCCTTGAGTGACCCTTTATCAGTGTACCAAAAATTATTTTGATTGGATGAAAAATATGCATTTTATGGGCAGAGGTCATTTCTCGATATGTTTTATAGTGGAAACTTTGAAAATCATTTTCTCAGAATCTGATTTTTGGATATCAACTAAATTTCACTGGAATGATCATTGAGTGACCCTTTATCAGTGTACCAAAAATTATTTTGATTTGATGAAAAATATACATTTAATGGGTGGAGGTCAATTCTCAAAATGTTAAATAGTGGAAACTATGAAAAACATTTTCTCAGAATGTAACTGATGGATATCAATCAAACATTTTTGGCATGATCTTTGGGTGACCCATTATCATGCAGCCAAAAATTATTTTGATTTGATGAAAAATATGTCTTTTAATAGCAGAGGTCATTTCTCTATCTGTTTTATAGTTGAAACTTTGAAAATCATTTTCAACATTAGTAGAACCCCAAATATCTAAAAATCTAGTCAAAACATTTAATTGCTTTTACAAGAATTTCAAGCCTGTGGAGCGACTCAAGCCATTCATGGCTTTCTAGTCATTTTTTCAAATTATGACCAATCTAGCATACATGATTTTCCCTTGTAGGTGACCATGTCTAATTATTTTGAAGTTAAGGGTAAGAAATGTCTACAAGTACAATGTACAAACAGAACCTCTGCCTGGATATCAGCCAGAGATTATAAAACTTTTTTCCATGCTCAACTGAGACTTGTCTTTAACTTGGGATTTAAGTAAATGTATGAACAAAAAAGATAATATTAATAAGTTGTTATTCATAATTATATAATATACATTATTTTGTATTATATTTTATGTTCATACACTTATAACTGAATTAGAATGGAATAACAGCTTTAATCTTTATTCGAAATTGAGAAAATTCTCAATTAAGCACAAAAAGGTTTCATAATCTTGGGTCCTGACCAGGCTAATGATAGATATAACAAATATAACTCAATCTTATTAAATAATTATGAACAAATGTTTTGAAAGAATAAATTTTTGTGTACACATAGATTACCCTTTTAGGTGACCATGTCTCCACGTTTGAAGTAAAGGGTAAGAAATGTCTACAAGTAAAACCAGAGGCTCTGACCAGGATATCAGAACAGGCCATGATAGACATAGCTCATTTACTGCGACCAGCACACTTACAGGTTAGTTTTGATGTCTTTCATATAACAATGAACTTAAATTTGATATTATTAACACAATAGCGTAAGACGTATAAGTGAAATAAGAAGAAATTACACAGATCTTTATTTGTAATAAAATTCATAGGTCATGTGTCTTTACTGTGTACACAGATAGCTCCGCCTATTTTTTATTCAATGTCATCTTTAGTCGGAATGTTGATGTTTTTGATATATTACCAACATGCTGAATGACGCGCCTCGCTTCCAATAAGACAACTATATCATTACTTGCGCATTAATTTTACATCCAGAAAAAAATAGATAAATTATTTTGAGAACCGTGATCATAAGTAAACTCTGTTGGGGGGGAGGAGATATATATGCAAAAAAAAATCGTGGGGTCTGCCCTTTTTCATATATCACTCTTTCTCCATCAGAATTTTTCATGGACACAATGATCAACATGAAAATGAAATTATTTTATAAATGATATTATTTTTATAAATATATCAATATTTACAAAATTAATAGTGATAAGAGAAAGGTTGTACAAATACATAAATGTTCCCTTTGTCTTAGATTTTAGTCCAAAACTTAAGCATGGCTGGAAATAACCTTATGCAGGCTGGGATCAAACCCACTTGAAAGAGAAATACATTGTGTTGAAAATTTTGGTTTATATTATATTCTTATACTTTTCTAAGCCAAGGTTCTATAATTCCACTTTGATCCTTACAATTGTAAGGATCATACTGGAGTTATAGAACCTTGGCTTGGAAATATTGGGTCGTGATGGAAAGAACTCCTAAATCAAAAAATATATGGACGGATCCTGAAGGAATTCCTTGCTTGAACTGGTCCCTCTTAATATTTATGGATGCCCAGGAAATCCTTGAACACCTTTAGTGTCAAACCCCATTCTGAACATCACTCGGCCATTTCCGTAAACTGCAACAGACCTCGGATGTATGTAAGGCGGATGGGTATGTAACAAAATTGTGCATTTTGCTAGGCGGAAACAGTGTAAGAAATCTAGCGCTGTAGATTTATATCTATTACAGTAAATAACGGCTGAAAAATCTTAATTTTCGAGAATGACGAAGCATTCTCAAAAATTAAGATTTTTTTCAGCCGTTATTTAAGAATCTAAAGATTTTTATATTAGGATATGATGATTTCATGTCAGTGACTTAAAAGAGTAGCGTTGACGATGTTGAATGTTATCACTCACAGTTTCCAGGGCTAACACAATTTTAACTGACGTCACCAAGGTTTTCCTGTAATTTGTAAAAAATAGTCCGTCTATGTACATCCGAGGTTGATCTTGAAATTGGCTGAGTGGTGTTCCGAATGGTCAAACCCTGTGGACCAGTACAAAATTTTGTTAAAGGGGGCAATATATGTTAATTAATTAACCTTTCATTTCAGCAACTCTCAAACATTTTGAAGGACCCAGAAGCTTCAAGCAATGACAAGTTTGTAGCATTAGAATTACTGAAGAATGCCAGTATAGCTGCTAACATGGTATTACCAGGATGTCAGGACACTGGAACAGCCATCTGTATTGGTAATTTTTCAAGCAATTTTACTAAAAAAAACTTTGTTTACAGTTACCTCCAGTTGTATAACAGATAACCATTCATTAAATATAGACTGGAAATTATTTTCAACCAATCAGGATCTTTGTTTCAATTGTACCAATTGAAACAACAAACCTGATTGGCTGAAGTATATAGACTACCATTAGAATTACTGAATAATGCCAGTATAGCTGCCAGGAAGTCAGGACACATGAACTGCCGTCTGTATTGGTGATTTATCATCCTTTTTACTCAAATCTTTTTATGATCCAAAATCTATAGAGTATTACAATTATAAGTCTGCCATTCACTCTGTCTTCAAAACTTATCCAAAAACCTAACGTTGCGTATTTCTGTGAGCTTAAGATACAGTTCTCATATTTGGCATGATTATAAACTTGTTAAAAATATGTCTGCTGTTTCCATGTGCAAGGTTATCTCACAAGATCAAGGTCATCTAACTATTTCTGATTAATTATAGCCTTTCTAAGGTCTCTGCGCTCATATTTGGTAGGATGCTAGACCAAATTTATAGGCAAGGTCTTCTGTCAAAGACATCAATTAAGGTCAAACTTGTTTTGGGGCACCTGGGCACATTTACATCCTCATTCAAGTCATTTTTCATTAGCAGGGTGGACAAATTATAACAAACTGAAAGTAGACAGTTTTTGAATTGGAAAATGCATTAAGCAGGTTGAAATCTACAAGATCAATGTCATTATTTTTAACGTTCTTTTATCCACACCAGTAACTTAAATGTGATAATTTAGATCTTTCATGTTTAACATTTATGAGTGTTCCTTCTGTCAAAATCTTTCTGTAAATTCGAAAGTCCAAGTCAACTAAAATAGTCAAGGTTGAAATGATAAAGTCATTTGTAGGCGAAGTCATGTTTAACAAACTCATTTTGTTTGTACTGTAGGAAAAAAGGGTCAGTACGTCTGGACAGAAGGAGATGATGCTGAATCATTATCAAGGGGAGTTTATAATACATATACACAGAAAAACCTCCGATATTCACAAGTGAGTACATTATCTAGGGGAGTTTATAATACATATACACAGAAAAACCTCCGATATTCACAAGTGAGTACATTATCAAGGGGAGTTTATAAAACATATACACAGAAAAACCTCAGATATTCACAAGTGAGTACATTATCTAGGGGAGTTTATAACACATAGACACATGAAAAACTCAGATATTCACAAGTGAGTGATTTAATTGGGAGATTATATAGTACATATTCACAGAAAAAAACCCATATTCACAAATGAATACACTAGCTAGAGGAGTTTATAATACATATATTAAAAAATCTCAGATATTCACAAGTGAGTACATTATCTAGGGGAGTTTATAGCACATAGACACATGAAAAACTCAGATATTCACAAGTGAGTGATTTAATTGGGAGATTTTATAGTACATATTCACAGAAAAAAAACCATATTCACATATGAATACACTAGCTAGAGGAGTTTATAACACATGTTTTAAAAAATCTCAGGTATTCACAAGTGAGTACATTATCTGGAGGAGTTTATAGCACATAAAAATCTCAGATATTCACAAGTGAGTACATTATCTAGGGGAGTTTATAGCACATAGACACATGAAAAACTCAGATATTCACAAGTGAGTGATTTAATTGGGAGATTTTATAGTACATATTCACAGAAAAAAAAACATATTCACATATGAATACACTAGCTAGAGGAGTTTATAACACATGTTTTAAAAAATCTCTGGTATTCACAAGTGAGTACATTATCTGGAGGAGTTTAAACACATAAAAATCTCAGATATTCACAAGTGAGAACATTATCAAGGGCTATTTTTAATACATATACACAAAAAAATCTGCAATATTTTACAAGTGAGAACATTATCTAGCAGAGTTTATAACACATTTACACAGAAAAACCTGCAATACTTTACAATTGAGTAAATTATCTAGCTGATTTTTTACACAGAAAAACCTCCAATTTGCACAAGTGAGTACTTTATCGAGGGGAGTTAATAACATGTAAACAGAAATACCTCATATATTCACAAACGCTATGTAAATACAATGTCTGAAAAATTTTAAGACAGCTTTTCAGATTGAACTTTTGATATTTTGAAAATTTTGGACAAAATAGCAGGTTGCATTCTGATTTATATTTGCATTGTTCTCCTCAACTTTGCTAGGCATATCCAAAGTTGTGCTTTCAATAGCATATTTTGGTCAACTGAATTGTTTTAAGCTTGTCTAAGTATTTTATGCTTGACCCACTCCTCTTGAATTCCGTTTAAGATGCCCCTGATGCAAAAAAGTTTTAGAAATTTGGTGGAAATTTTAGAACACATTTTCATAAAGTACATCATTTTTCACATGATTGCAATGCAACATTTCGTGATGACAATACTTATTAGGCTCCATTTAGATAACTTCAGATAGAGCGAAATGAACGAAGTGTGGTATAAGTTGTTGATGATATCACTGGTGAAGTGGTGAGTTTATCAAATGATAATCTACCTTTAAAAGCATTAAAGAATTTAAATTTTATCATCTAAATATTGTTGTCTGCTACTTCTTTGAATTTAATCAGTGTAAGTTTTTATTGTCTGGTAAAAGTTAAATGAATGCTCCTTATAGCTTGGCTTTTTTTTTAACAAATAGTCCAGCTATTGTCATCACCTTTGCCTTGTACGCATTGGCATGTGTGTGTATTTCCATTTATTTATCGTCGCTACCATAGCACATGCCCATATGAGCGACGCCCCAAGAAGACGGTTAGTTGTTACGGGGGATAGTGCAAGGATACATGACACAAAATACTGCTGAGATCCGCCATGGTTCTTTAATGTGCTCGGTGTAAAGCACTGTCTCACAGGGCCTCAGTTTAACGTCTCATCCAAAAGACAATTAGTTTTTGTTAGTGTACCAGCCCGGGAATCAAACCCACACAGTCTAACTTCAATGGTTTTAAAGTCTGGCGCTCTACCAACTGAGTTAATCGGGCTGGTTGCATTGGCATGATAATCGGTATTGGTGTTAGTGTGACAAACTTTAGCCTTGGTCATATCTCTGTTGTCATTAAAGATATACTCTTGAAACTTTGCATGTGTGCTCACTATCACAAGAGCTATATAGACTATAATAGACTATCAAGGGCAATAAATCTTGCATCAAAGGGGCAGGTTCAAAAAGTGGCATTTTTGGCCCTGTCACAAATTGTAATAAAAATGTGCTCATGAGTTTATTTTTGATCTATGATATGTAAAATGCATGTCGAAAACATGATAGTTCTATCTCGCGTTGCCATGGCAACCATAAACCTTGGATCTACAAATTTATTCTTTTTCATCTTTTTTCACCCATATTTGATATAATACAGATTTAGGTATGTATAAAATGTGTGCAAAACTTTTAATAGGCTATAAAAAATGTATTTTTACATCAAAACATGATGAAACATGTTACCATGGAAACACAACCAATTTTGATAAAATAATATCAGAATTATGCAAAAAAAAAAAAAAAAAAATATGTGGCATATTTGACAATATTCTATTGAATGACAAAACTTTAATTTCGATTTTTGAATTCATATATATTTATGTAAATCCATTTATTAGATGTTAGATAGATAATTCTATTATTCTAACAAAAGAAAATATGTGATCATGGCAACCGCTTACAGGTTAATCAAGAGTTAATAGCGATTCACCTTTCATTTTTTTCAGTAGGAAATTTGGCATGGCATGTCCTTGATTTCAAGAAAAACTTAGAGAAAATGGTGGGTCTAAAGTAATAGATTGAGTAAAAAATATCCAAATTACTTCTGGTTGCCATGGAAAATGAATTGAGATAGTAAAACAAAACTAATTTCAGGAGTTTTTGAAGTCGAATACATCAGTTTTGGAAGAAACTCGACTGTCGCAAAGCGGACTTATTCCCCCAACAAGCACATTGTCAAAATGCAAGTGCTAATAGTATAGGAGGTGTTTGTAACAAATATTAAGGTCATATTCAGGTTTTGCATGAAGCTTCATGATTCTAGGTTGCTTGGTTCTTGAGTAAGAGTTCGGAAACGAAAAGTGAACAAAAAAGACAGTGACCTTGACCTTTGACCTATGTGACCCAGAAATATTAGGGAATACGCAACATTTGAATAAAGTCTCATGATTCAAGGTTGTTTGGTTTTTGAGTTAGAGTTCAGAAATTAAAATTGAACAAAAATTGACCATGACCTTGACCTTTGACCTGTGTGACCTTGACCTTTGACCTATGTGACCCCCTGAACAATAGGGCACTTCCTTGGGTCATAAGCAGAATGTGCATAAAGTTTTATGATTCTAGGTCGCTTGGTTCCGAAGTTAGAGTTGGGAAATGAAAATTGAACAAAGACTGACTATGACCTTGACCTTTGACCTATATCACCAAAAAAGAATAAGGCACTTTCTATGGTCATAAGCAACAGTTGTATAAAGTTTCATGATTGTAGGACACTTGGTTCTTGAGTTTATGTCTGGAAACGAAATTGAACAAAAATTGCCTGTGCCCTGGACTTTTGACCTATATGACCCCAAAACAATAGGACACTTCCTTGGGTCATAAGCCACATTTGTATAAAAATTTATGATTGTAGGTCACTTGGTTCTTGACTTAGAGTCAGGAAACGAAAAGATATACAGACGAATGGACAAACATGGTGAAACCAATATACTTCGTAGGTTGGGGATATAAATATATCAAAGTCATTACAAGAGGACTATTACGTGTAATGCCCTATATTGCTCACATGTGCATCCTGACTCCTGTCGTATTTAAATGAATAACCTTTAAACACAATTAAATAACAACTAATCGCTCATTTTCAACAAAATGGTCTTTGTTAACTTACACACTATAACATAAGATCTTTTTAGTATTTCGGCAAGTGCATGCTGAAAATAATAAGAGACAGGGATATTTGAATTACTAGTTACATTCTCAGTGTGCAGCCATATTGCAGAATGCTTAGAAAAACTTGCACATCATTCAAATGATTCATAAGAAATTGCTATTACAGCTCCCTTTCTTGTGATAAAAATTGGAATGCTGCCAAATATCCATTTGGTTCTTCTTTATGACTAGAGAAAAATAGCCTTAGCTAGTGTGAAGAGGTTTGAACGAGAACCGTCTTCATAAAATCTTGGACAAGTTTGAAAAGGGTCAAATGGGGTTAAAAGCAAGGTCACGAGGTCAAACTATTGGGGATAAAAATATGGATACTCTACATGCCTAACTTTTTGCCCAACTTACCTGTCAGATCAAGTACCAAAATGAAATTTTACACATATTTAAAACGGGTCAAGTGGGTTCAAAAACTTTATCTCCAGTCAAATATAAGAAAAATTGTAATTGAAAGACCTCTAAAGTGGTAACAAAGAGAATGTCCTTAAGACTCCTTTCCCATGACATACCTGGGAATACCGGTATAACGAAATCAATAGGATCCTTCCATATACAAAAAATTATTAGAAGGATTGGAACAAAGTTATTACCTCTGGAATGGCACAAAAGAAATAGTATATAATGCTTCTTTTCCCATAATAAACTGGTGCCTCAGAATGAAACCATAATCAGTAGGGTCCTTCCTTATACAATGACAAACAACCTAAGCAAGGTTAAGTAAGGTTGATCCAAAAGTATAAGAAGGAAAATGTCTTTAAAGCTCCTTTTCTTGTAAAATATGTCGGAGTGCCACCACAAGCAACATTTCGTCTACACAAACATTCTGAGCAAGATTGAGAAATATTGAGCCAAAGTAGTGACCTCTGGTGCTAAAACAATATATTGCCTTGCCCCTTGGTGTAACCTTGACCTTTGTGATCCAGACACAATATTCATAAATATTTTTGTTATGGACAATCTTGCAAACTTATGTGAAAATCCGTCCATAGATGGGAGAGTAAACGACCAAAAATCAATATTATACCCCAATTTTGACCTTTGACCTTTTACTGTGACCTTGCCCTTTGAAACCAAAACATAAGGTTCAGAGAAAACAAAACATGATATTCATAAATATTTTTTTTCATGGACAATTTTGCCAACTTATATGAAATTCCATCCATAGATGGGAGAGTAAACGACCAAAAATCAATATTATACCCCAATTTTGACCTTTGACCTCTTGCTGTGATCTTGACCCTTGAAACCAAATCATGAGGTTCAGAAAAAAACAAAACGTCTTATGCCTATGAACAATTTTGCCAACTTATGTTGAAATCCATTGTCAAATGCCAGTGATATTGACCAAAAATGAATATCATACCTGTAAATTGACCTTTGACCTCTGAGGGCAAAAAGTTAATTTTTAAGCTGGGAGCCACCTGACAACCAAAGATTGCTTGTAAGTTTTAGTTTTTAAAAATTGTAAGAATTGCACTATAAATGAAATAAAGTTGGTTGTTAAGTGGCGCCCATGGTTTTACTGGGTCTAAAGTTGTAATTTTCACCTTTTTTCTAGGAATTTGCATAATTTGCACGTGTTTCTCTTCCATTTTCTACAAGAAGGTGACGCTTGACATTCACTTTGATGCCAGTATTTTGAAGTTCAATCTCCACTTGCATGTATGATACATCAATATCAATAGTTGAATCAAATAAAAGAATCAAGAATTTTAGGGCAAAATTCTGTAGTTAGT
Source organism: Fragum whitleyi (assembly GCA_948146395.1). Classification (NCBI taxonomy): domain Eukaryota; kingdom Metazoa; phylum Mollusca; class Bivalvia; order Cardiida; family Cardiidae; genus Fragum; species Fragum whitleyi. The sequence goes on from OX411554.1 coordinate 43,144,263, forward strand.
GAACCTGCTCCTTTGTGAGAATTATGCCCCTCTTCAGGTTGCGACACTAACTTTTGTGGGTAAGGAGTCCAGTGGACTCTGACCATGAAATCATGGAAATCATGGTCCATACTCGAAGTAAGGAGTCTGAATTTTCATACATGTATTTGGGAGAGCATTGTGAATAAGAAGAAATTGCTAAAAGCAATTTCTTCTTTATCACATGATCTTTCTGAGTTGTTATCTGCAACATTTCTTGTTGCGAGCAGAGCTAAAGAATTGAAAGATATTTTTTTGTTGAATTATTCTTCTATGACCAAGAGAGTCCATTGGACTCCTGACTTACAAAATGAGGGAGACCAAACTGGAGAGTAATGAGCCGTTAGTGTTGAGCCCTGCTCTTTGGACTTCTATTTTCTGCATAATCTAGCACCTGCAGCAGTGTTTGTCCCCACAGGCAGTTTTTCTAACAATCTGCTTACATCTATATCTTGCCGCCACCATAGCGCATTTAGTTAGGCATAAGACTTCTAATCTGGAAGTCGTGGGTTCGATCCCTGGTGGCGGCAAATATCCTTTCTGACATTTGTCTCTCACCAATGGGTAGATAATCATTAACCTATTTGAGATAGCAGTCGGAGGCTAGAAAAGGTTGTAATGGTAGAACAGGTGAAAGAAATACCAGGAATCCATTGTTAGGTGCTCTGGCCGCCACAATATAACTGCGAAATTGTTGAAAGTGGCGTAAAACCCATTAAAACATAAACATCTATATCTTATGCAGGTATCACCAGTAGATATGTACAAAGAGGTGAACACGAAAACCAACCTTCCAGCACAGATAGAAATATATTCCACACCTGGGAACCAGTATGACTTTCTATTTATAGCCAAAGGAGGGGGGTCGGCCAACAAGACGTTTTTATTCCAGCAAACAAAGGCTTTATTGAATCCTGAGAAATTGTTAAAATTTGTTGATGAGAAAGTTAAGGTAATTATTTGCTACACTACTCTATACTTTCATTTGCTCTTTCCAACTCTTTTGATCATGAAATAGGCATCAAGAATCGCAGGTTCATGAGTGAAAATGTAGTCTTTGTTATTAACAAATGAGAGATGAATATCTTTCATTTTGAACAAACAATTAGACTGTTTCTCTGATGTAAAAAATGGTGAATCAATGTTTCATGTTAAAAAATATTTATCACTTTGCTTCTTAAATGCAAAAGAGACCAAAACCTGTGAAAAGTAATTCGTTTTGCAAAGAATTACATGAAATATGATATAGTCCGTTTGAATTCTATATGGACCAACATTTCGCCGAAAATCTCAGAAATTAATTGATGAAACCAATATTTTTCTTGTCATATCATTTTTTCCAGCTAATACCATGACGAATTTTGTTTTTCAGACTTTTTGAATGTAAAATAATGATTTTGTCCGTCCGTCTACATGTTAACTTTCAGCATTTCATACCTACTTGTTACTGTTTTAAACGGAACAGCGAATTGTATAACCAAAAATAGTACTGATTTGCATAGGGGCTGAGTCAAAAGAGTAAGATTTTAAGTAAATTGTTTTACTATAAAATAGAGTTTTTCAATATAATCAAGTTTATTTAAGATTTTTGCTACCGTTGGATATCAAATCTGTGTATATTCTCTCTTTCTTCAAAAACTGTTAGACCAAATAATTGATTATTGATTTTATTCATTCTGAGATGAACCCTATATTTACATGTTAAGACCAATCAAAAAGCAGTATTAAACGAAGTAGTTGGGAATTTCTTGAGGAAAACTTGATGAAAAGGCGAGTACAAACGGTAAAAATCACGTGCTATTTAAGTTTAAGATGACATGACCGTCGATATGCTAATTAGCATGTCCAAATAAGGAATAATGGACATTTCATCTATCAAAAGTATAGTATAAAACCACGTGTTTTTACTATATATGTTGACATTGTCTTACTATTGAACAGCCTCCATCACCCCTCGTGTTTAAGAACGGATAATGCGAAAATATTAACATTAACTAGATAGACAAAATCAATAATTTGAAATCATTTTATTTTCAAAAAATATTTTTTGGAATGGTATTAAGATGAAATTAAGATTTTACTTCATTCATTTCCTTTATTCAAACACAATTTTATGTAATTGATGAAAAGGTTGGTCCATATAGAAGTCAAACGGACTATAACATCAAAGGTAATTTCTTTGTATCATCCTGAATCATTTGAGATGAGTGAAAGGTTGGACTGGTGTATAAATAATCTCTGATTTAATCATTTTGATAATTTTTACTTGAATGATTGTGCAATTTTAGAGAATATCCATTGTAATATTGTCTGTAATCAATATTTACAAAGCAGAGCTACAGATAGAGGGGGTATTTTGGATTTCAAATTCCATAATTTCAACTACACCTGCATAAACGCCATGTTGTGGGTACTCATTGGAATCGTCTCATCAATATGAATCAAATGAGTACCCACAAAATAAGATTTCACAATGCATTACCCCCCCTCTTATCTGTACCTCTGACCAAAGTACTTACATTTCAGACTTTAGGTACAGCAGCCTGTCCACCCTATCATTTAGCCCTGGTTATTGGAGGAACATCAGCAGAGTTTACATTGAAAACAGTGAAATTAGCATCAACCAAATATTTAGATAATTTACCTACATCAGGTATAGCACCTTGCCTTAGTGTTTACCAAAGTTTGATAGAGATTTTTTCCAATCAGTTTGATCTGAATAAAATTTTGAAATTGGTAATGTCAATTGATCCCCCACTGTTTTTCGGCAAGGAGATTAAGTTATGGTCTCCGTCTGTCATTCTGTCATTCCATCATTCCCTCAATCTGGGTGGATAGATCTCATGGAAGAGAAGTGTACAAGAACTACAACTCCTGCTTGCATAATTTTGGAATTTTGGCCCTTTGTTATTTTAAAGACTTAGATTTTGTCTGGAGCATATCTCCTAAAGTATAAAATCTATCAATTTGAAACTTTATAATTATTTAGATTTTGTAGGGGGTAAATCTCTTAAAGTACAAAAGAAACCTTAATCTTTTAGGCTTCAGTTAACTATCAAGCTTTCACGGCGGGGGATGGCCATGTCCCACATGGCTCTTGTTTAACTTGACCTTTATATTACATGTCCTCCAATTAAATGCATACTTGATCATGTGTATGTCTTGACAGGTAGTCGAAAATCTATCTATAGAGTGCATAGAAAAGACTAGATTTTTAGCTTGGCTGTTTCAGAGATAAACCCGAGATATTGCTTTAGCCTTGGTTTTGATAGCCTCATTGTCGTCATGTGAAAATTTTGACATTTTGTAATATCTCTGGTTCTACTGAAGGCATTCTCTTGAAACTTGGCACACATGTTCACCATTAAAAGAGTAATTTATATTATCAAGGGGGGGAAACTTTAGATGCATTTGGTGCAAATTATGCCCCTTTTTCAACTTAAAATTTTTTCACAATCCAGCACTCAACAGCCGAGCGTAGGCATCTGTAGGCGGTACTCTTGTTTTAAGGTTATGGCTATTCTAGTCTTTACTTTGCATTTGTGAAATCATAGGAATGCCGTACATAAGTTACAATTGAGCTCTGCTTTTTTATGACACATAGCTATTAATATTGTTATCCTTTTCACAGCATATTTCTGCCGTATACAAATTGTTGGTAGACAGTATAGATGACAATCAGCCTGTATAGATCATTTATCAGATCAAAGCCTACACTGCCCTCTTTCTACTTAATTGTTATAGAAAAGATTTGAGTAATACTTCTTAAATTGTTTAAAAAAGAAGCAAATTTGTTTGAAACAAAATATTGAATTCGTCAGGATAAGGGATCAGTTATAGCTGCATTTTGAATGTAAGTTCGTTTAACAGTATTTAGGTACAAAGTCTTTACCATTTTAGGTGGAAATCATGGAAGAGCTTTCCGTGATCTTGAACTGGAGCAAGAGATTCACAAATTAACACAGAACATGGGTATTGGTGCACAGTTTGGGGGCAAATATTTCTGTCATGATGTTAGGGTGGTCAGACTGCCCAGACACGGGGCCTCATGTCCTGTAGGACTAGGTGTGTCATGTTCTGCAGACAGACAGGTGGGTATTGGTGCACAGTTTGGGGGCAAATATTTCTGTCATGATGTTAGGGTGGTCAGACTGCCCAGACACGGGGCCTCATGTCCTGTAGGTCTAGGTGTGTCATGTTCTGCAGACAGACAGGTGGGTATTGGTGCACAGTTTGGGGGCAAATATTTCTGTCATGACGTTAGGGTGGTCAGACTGCCCAGACACGGGGCCTCATGTCCTGTAGGTCTAGGTGTGTCATGTTCTGCAGACAGACAGGTGGGTATTGGTGCACAATTTGGGGGCAAATATTTCTGTCATGACGTTAGGGTGGTCAGACTGCCCAGACAAGGGGCTTCATGTCCTGTAGGGTTGGGTGTGTCATGTTCTGCAGACAGACAGGTGGGTATTGGTGCACAGTTTGGGGGCAAATATTTCTGTAATGATGTGAGGGTGGTCAGACTGCCCAGACATGGGGCCTCATGTCCTGTAGGGTTGGGTGTGTCATGTTCTGCAGACAGACAGGTGGGTATTGGTGCACAGTTTGGGGGCAAATATTTCTGTCATGACGTTAGGGTGGTCAGACTGCCCAGACACGGGGCCTCGCGTCCTGTAGGTCTTGGCGTGTCATGTTCTGCAGACAGACAGGTGAATCTAAATCCATCAACCCTTATCCTGCGTAACCCTTTCCTGTTTTACAAAATTTTGGACCTGTCCAAATTCAAAGGTTTTGCAGACAAAAATTAAAAGTGGATTTAATTTGAAAAGTAACCATTCAGTAGGGTAGAAAATAGTGTGGAAAAAGAAGAAATTGCTTGTCAGAAGCAATTTCTTCTTTTTTCACAATATTTTCTCAATTATAAGATAACAGGCATGTAAAAAGCAGGGATTAAACAGCAAAGGGTTAATACACACACACACACACCTACAAAGTAGCAGGGAATGTATTCGTTTCACCCTGTCTGTTTTTCCATTTGTCTGTCCATTCATAGACATTTTTGTTTCTATGCTCAAACTCAAGAACTACGTGACCTAGAGTTAAGAAAGTTTGAAACTTTATACAATTGTTGCTTATGATCAAAGGATGTGCCCTTTTGGTCTTGGGTCATAAAGGTTACAAAAGAACTTTGCTCAAAAATCTTTTCCATAACTGGGACAAAGTGATGGTGGAGGGTATTAGTCCACTTTATGACAGATCTAGTTTTTAGCTCCACTGGCTGAAAGCCAATGGGGCTATTGTCATGGGGTTGTGTCCGTCGTCCGTGCGTCCGGTTGTAAACTTTTTCTTTAAAAATCTTCTCCTCAGAAACTACTGGATACTGGATCATTTCAACCAAATTTCACAGGAATGATCCTTGGGTGACCCTCTTTCAAAGAAATTTTGATCCAATGAAAACATGGATTAAATGGGCGAGGCTAATTTCCAAATATGGTAAAAAGTGATTTTTCTCAGGTTCTAATTGATGGATACCAATTAAATTTTACATGAATGTTCCTTGGGTAACGCTTTATCAGTCTACCAAAAATTATTGTGATCAGATGAAAAATATGTATTTTATGGGCGGAGGTCATTTCTCTATATGTTATATACTGGAAACTTTGCAAATCGTTTTATCAGAATCTAACTTATAGATGTCAACCAAATTTTACATGAATGATCTTTGGGTGACCCTTTATCAGTCTACCAAAAATTATTGTGATCGGATGAAAAATATGTATTTTATGGGCAGAGGTCATTTCTCTATATGTTATATAGTGGAAACTTTGAAAATCATTATCTCAGAATGTAAATGATGGATATCAATCAAACTTCATTAGTATGATCCTTGGGTGATCCATTATCATACAGCCAAAAATTATTGTGATTTGAAGAAAAGTATGTATTTTATGGGCGTGGTCATTTCTCTATATGTTATACCGTATTTCATCCATTAATTCGGACACAATAAAATAATTAATTTTTTTCATGTCCGAATTCATGGATAATTAATTAAGCCCGTGTCTGAATACATAAATAAATCATCAATGTCGGGGGAGGGGACTCATTGCCGATTTCGTCAAGTAAAATCGCCGACCATTTTGGTAAGGGTTGACTTCCTTAATATTTAAGATTTTACCAGACGTGTCAATTTTTTGTTTATATTTTTTCTTTTTCCGACGGCTGATCGTGGATTTCGGATGAAGAATTTATTAGATTGATATTTGCCCAATAAATGATTCCTGATTCTCGGGATGTTGTTTTATTCTATGTTTTCGAAAATTCTTAAGTCCTGAATATCACGGCTGTTACCAAAAGATCGTAACCGCATTCGAAAAAGCTCTTGTTACGACTTTATGACAAGTAATGAAGAAAAATCTGACCAGAAAAAAAACAAGCTTTCTTTACAATTTACAATCCCGGTATCAATAATTCAAACTCTACCCCATTCGATTTAAAATACACAAATAAGATTATTCAATATCGGCTGCGTATTTTTGGATAAAATCCTACCTGTGGCGAAATTAATAAAGTAATCCCGTTTTCCAAAATAAAATCCATCAACAGAGTCGAAAGAAGAGTGCCAATTTATCCCCATTAAAGAAAGGGTTTGACATCTTATGAATTTAAAAGCGTGTTGGACGAATGCCAAGTCCGGAAACTACCCGAAAATTAGCTGAAGATCTGGCGTCAGCGCCTTTGATCACCCGTTCTCCCTCTTCGAAAAATAAACTGTTCCAGACACTTTACTCTGCTACGAGAATAAATTTTGAATTTATCGTTGATTCGACAGAAAGCATCTCTGACTTAATTTTGGATTATTGGAATAAAACACGAAGTACCGGTATCTTCTTTCTTTGGTTAAACTTTGCACAAATCTTTTGTATTTTTGAATGAAAAGATTACAATGTTTCAGGCAAATATCAAGTTATTTCATTATTTTGTCGCCACTATAAAATGTAAACAGCGTAATTACAACAGACTGCCGTTATCAGCTTATTGATTTGTTTTGTCTTGGGTTGCTTTCCAGGCTAACGCTATTTAATTAGTCCGTGTGAATTTATAAACCTTTCATACCATTCGGCATGCCAAAGCAATTGTTCAAACAGAGTGCCAATCGGGGAAAAGATTAGGGATTAGAGAACAATAAATGTGAAATTTTAATCCTGTCACTGTCGGGTAATTGAACCTCTGTCGAAACGCGTGTCTATTCTCAGTTAAACTGTTTTAAATTACAAAGCCTATACCTGTTGACACCTACCTCTGACGATTGCCGTTGATGGCCACAATTTTGTTGCTCCTTTACTGTCAGGCCAAAAATTGGTATCCGAAATCATAGATTAATTTCCGACGGCGATTGTCCGAAATTAGAGGCACAAAATGAATTATTTCATGAAATAATTAATGGTGTCCGAATTCTTGGAGTGTCCAAATTTATGGATGAATTACGGTAATAGTGGAAACTTTGAAAATCATTTCAACATCAGTAGAAGCCAAAATATCTAAAAATCTAGTCAAAACTTAGATTTTCTATTACAAGAAATTCAAGCCTGTGGAGTGACTCAAGCCATTCATGGCTTTCTAGTTCCATTTGTCCGTCCATTCATAGACATTTTCGTTTCAATGCTCTAACTCAAGAACAACATGACCTAGAGTTATGAAACTTTGAAACTTTATATAATTGTTGCTTATGATCCAAGGAAGTGCCCTTTTGGTCTCGGGTCATAAAGGTCAAAGGTCAAGGTTACAACTGAGCTTTGCTCAAAAATCTTTTCGTAACTGGGACAAAGTGCTGGTGGAGGGTATTAGTTGACTTTATGACAGATTTAGTTTTTTTTAGCAAATTACCGATAATGAGCTGAGCTGTAAGCTGACAATAAGTCATTATTTATAAGACTCCATTATCATCAGTATAGGTGAAACTTTAACTCCGCCATAACCTGATTAGTTAAAAAAATTGTCTTAAAACTAGTATATTTTAAGAACATTGGTTTGCCGTATTAAAGCCCATTTATTGTTTTATTTTCAGATTCTGGGTAAGATCACAGAGGAAGGCGTGTTTTTAGAACAATTAGAGACCAACCCGGACAAATATCTACCAGAGATTCAAACCAAAGACCTGGGAGAGGCGGTTGTTGAGGTATGTACAGGGTTGGCTCTAGTCTTAAAAAAAACCTATCAGATCATTGCTTGGACTTTTCCATAAACTTGAAAGTACCTTGGGCAAAAGTGTAGTAGTTTTGGACCATTTTTAAGGTTCTTCAGCTTCTGGTGGTAGTTCAGTCGATATGCTTAAAGCTGCTCTTTCACAGTTCTTTATAGGAAAAAGTACAAAACTGGGTTTTAGATTCGGAAATTTGTGCATTTTCTGATGTTTAAGAATTGCACATGGGTATAGCACTAACAACAACTCATTTCAAAAATTTTTTAGCTTGAATGATCGAAGTAGCAATATCAGTGACGGGACCAGTTTATTTATTTAAAGACAGAACGATATAATTCCATCTTATTATGACTTAACTAGAAATTTGACGAGACAGGTATATGACAGACATGCTGAAACCATTTAGTTGCGATTTAATATAAGACATAATAATTTAACAAAATCCTGTTTTATATTTAATGAAACACTTTCCAGTTAACAGTTAAATTCAGATTGTATATTAGAATGGCCTGTTTGACCACACTGAAAAACCTTTAAGCAATTTCACTGGTCTTCAATTAATTGCCATGTGAAATAATTTGTTTTGATGCCCATGGGATGGTGCCATTGTTTTTTACCATATACTCCCATATATACCAAGCCAAAATTATATTTCTATATCTCCAGAGAGCTCCTTTAATCTCTCTTCTCCATATAGCTTTAAATCCATCCAATTCCATGTATCCATCTATATTTTTCGAATCCATTCTTCTTTAAATCCATCAACTCCCATAATAAATTATATTTCTCTAAATACTTTTTTAAAATTCCAATTCTATTATAATTCTCTTTGAAAACTATGGATGAGACCTGTTTAAAACTGGTTTTCAAGAGGAATGATGTCTAATGATTTTACTTAAAGTATTCTTTAGAATAGGAGCTCGACAATCTTTAAGTTGACGCCTTCTATTGTAGCCCTCCAACATTTTCTTGACAATAAAATTTTCAGATGGATTTGGGAGGCCCTTAAGTTTATGGGCAAAACTGATTCCAGAAATGTGAATCTTAATTGTAGCTGGAGCATAACCCTTTTCATAACTATAAGATATGTATAATACAAGTTGATTTATAGGAACTGGGAGATTGTAGACCATCCTGAATCTATTGAAATGATTCAATGCAGATTTGTAAGCTGATGTGGTGTTATCAGACAAACTTGATTTCATCAAACTAACAACTCGCTGTCGAATATCTGCCAGAGACGGGACTCCATTTTGCATGGCTCTGGATCTGCCCTTGGTGCCAGAAGTCTGAATTTTGCCATCTGAAAATGTGATAATGTGTCACTGATCTGGTTAAAACAAGCAGCCACGTGATTTGCTTTTATGACAATATTTTTTTGCAAGCATTTAATGGTTAAGTTCCGAAGTAAGACCATGACTGCATCTGATTTTGAGCTCATTTTGTTGATGATATGACAAACTGCCATGTTATCAGACCTGAAGCAAATTTTCTTGTTCCTTAATTCCTCACCCCAAAATTGACACAACTATTGGAAAGAGTTCCAGGACGGTTATATCTGAAGTGTAACCCTTCTGATGCCATTCATCTGGCCATTTTTCACATAACCATTTTCCTGCAAAATAGATCCCAAATCCCAAACCCTGACCTGCTGCACTATCAGTAAATAACTGACAATCCTCATTTGAGCTCCAAAATCGGTCATGGAATACTTGAATACCATTAAAATTTGTGAAAAAGGTGTCCCACATAAGTAAATCTTGTTTTATTCCCATATTGATCCTCAAATGATGGTGGGGTTTTGTTAGACCACATATAGCGTTAATCAATCTTCTACAAAAGGGGCGTCCAGGAATAATTGCTCTACATGCAAAGTTGAGAATACCAATCAAGCTCTGCATTTCTTTGAGAGTGCACCTGGATTTGCTAAGCATAGATTTCAGTGTGACCCTTATTTCATCTACTTTTTTCTGAGGCAAACGTACTACCATATCTTCCGAATCCAATTCTAAACCTACAAAAGTTAATTTTGTTGTTGGACCTTCCGTTTTTTCAGAAGCTAGAGGTACCCCTAGCTGCTCCATTGTTTGTGAAAAAATGCTCATTAGGAATAAGCAATGGCCAGATTTGTGTTTACCACCCCCTAGAAAGTCATCTAAGTAGTGTAGTAAGCTGCGAGATTCAGCCTTTCGCCTTACTATGTGTTGAAGAAAATCAGCAAATCAATTAAACAAATTGCAACTCACTGCGCAGCCAAACGGTACTGCACGGTCCACATAGTACTTGTTGTCAAAAAGAAAGCCTAATTGATCAAAATCGAGAGGACTAACTGGTAATAACCTAAATGCATTTTTTATATCCATTTTGAACAGTTCACACTTATGGCCCAAATCCTGCACTAGCTTAACTGCTTCGTCAAAGCTTGTATATTGTACTGTACAATTTGCAGGGTCAATATAATCATTCAAAGATTGGCCAGCGGGGTATGATAAATGATGGATTAGCCTAAAATCTCCTTTTTCGGATTTCTTCGGTACTAAACCTAATGGCGAAATGCGCAGAGAGGGGATTGGCCGCATTTTGTATGGGCCTGCAACACGCAATGCTTCTACCTCTTCTTATCTTTGCCCTAACAATTTCAGGACGTTCAAGTGCTGATTTCAAATTTTTTGCATCTGATGGTTCTCTTGGGCCCTCGTACATCAAAGAAAAACCCTCTTTAAAGCCTTTTAACAAAAAATTTGCTTCCTCTTTGTTATAATCAAATGTTTCTTTTTGTAGCTGGTCATATTTAACTTGAGTAGGAGCCAATTGCTTCAGGAGGGACTTATTAGTGTTTATTTCCTCTAAACAAACCTCTGTTTTGTCCTCTATGCATGCCCCTTCTGGCAAATGGGGACCTTCTTTGCCATGACCCTCGAAATGGCTGAAATGGTGTGTTTTGGCCTCAAATGAGGCTGCATTGGCTATTGCCATGCTGGGTTGACTGACATGAAGAACATATATGTGGGTACCTACAGTTAATGAAATTACAAAAACCTTTATTAAAATCGATACAGGGAGGTGGATTGGCCCTGTTAACTGGTTGCTGACGGAATGGCTTGCCAAGTTGGGTTGAGTAACATCGCAACCACAGGTCTGGATTTATTGTGGACCATGAACACATTTTCGTGGCCTGACGAAGGCGAAATTGCTCATCATATTTGCGCCACATTGAATCTTCATACTTACCAGCAGCCTCTCTGATTATAAACATATATTGTAGGATATCCTGCGTTTATTGTGGATGAGCCTCTAAATAAATACTTAAAAATATCAGAAATGCATCTGTCCATTTTTCAATTGACAGGTCTTTGTCCTTGTTAGCCTTTTGTGTAATAAAGCGACCATTCTCATTTATGCCTATGAAAGATTCCTGTTGTTCATTTAGTTCAGCTGCTCCCCTCAGTAATAAATTCAAGTTAACAAATTGGTTTTGAACAATTTTTTGCCTTAGGCTGTCTGGCACATGGACTGATAATGAATCCCCCCCACATCTAATCATTTCAGGCTTGTTATTTTGGATAGGCAGGTTAAATTCTTCAGCCATAACATTATCAAAATCCACTATGCCATTATTACCATCACCAGATTGCTGCAATTGTTGCAGAATTTGTACAGTTTCTGGTTCCTCTTCTCTATTAGGCCCTCCTGCATTCCTCTTTGTCCCTCTTCTTCTTCCTGACATTTTTTAGATGAGGATTCACAAAGATTTAATTTTTTATTTGATTTTATGTTATTTGACCTTGCTGCTTCTTTGAGCTCTTGGAATGAAAGGGAATTAATCAAGTGGAACTTCCTGTCTTTTAGACAAAGAAAGACAACTCTTTTAAAGACATGATACAGAGACAAGACTGACGGAGTTGTCTTTCTTATCAAATCCAACCTCCAGGTTCTGCTTAAATAAACAGGGCTATATTGTTATAAAACAATAAGCCTTATTATATCCAGTCTTTAGATTACAAAATTATTATTTTTCATGAAATATGTTCCATTTTTTGCATGTATCGATATGAAGTTTCAGGTGGCATTGCATGCGTAAATAGTGGGTTCAAATTTTTAGAAAAATCTTTTAGACATTAGTAGTTGCTTTATTTTTTAAGAATGAAATTCCCCTTAATTCAGGAATATATGTCTTTTTTTCCTTGCCTTACCAGAATGAATCTCATTATTGTAGATTTTTCTATAGAAGAAGTCATAATTTCCAATTAATTCTACAAGAAAATTTCGAAATTCGCATCATCCCAATTTGTGAAAGAGCAGCTTTAAAGAATAATAAAAATTCTTTCATGCTTTGTGTTCAGTGTCTGGTGCTTTACGGACAGATAACAATCAATACTGGATGAAGTTTCCAAATTATGCTTTATTTTTCTTTCTCCCAACATTGAATTGTAAAACTGAAAGTAGAATGAACATACACTACTCAAAAGTTCTAAGCGGCCACCTTACCTTTCTCCATTTGTCACACATTTTTCTCTTTTATTTTGAAATGTCATTTTTGTCTTTCAAAAGAGTGGCCATTCAACCATTATCCTATCCCATTGTTTTGTAAAATCAAGCATCAGTAAGTCCTAATGACAGAAATAAATGCATGTACCCTCAAATTCAAAAGTCACAAAAATGACAATTTTCGACAAATTTGAATTTTTCGACAAAGGAAAACGCAAATCCTATCATTTTTTTTGTACTGAAATCAGTGGTACAACGTCCGAGGACTTCTAAAAATAATAAGAAATGCCACAACTTTGTACACAATCCTTATCCTAACAAAAATTTTCAAAAATACCCCACCCACCAATGTTAACTTTGAAATGGATGGTACTCCTACTTTCGTTTGATTTTAATACGCCGCCGGAGGCGGACATATATTGGCATCATCTTCTCCGTCTGTCCATCTGTCCGTACATCCGTCTGTCCATCCGTCCGTCCGTCCACTTTCTTGTCAACGCAACTCCTCCTAAGTTTCTGGCTGGATCTTCTTGAAACTTGGTAAATCTTATCACCTCAATTGGTAGATGTGCATGAAGGAAGGATTTTATGGTTCGTTGATTTTTGCCTGAGTTATGCCCCTTAAAAACTTAGTCTCTGGTCCACTTTCTTGTCAACGCAACTCCTCCTAAGTTTCTGGCTGGATCTTCTTGAAACTTGGTAAATGTTATCACCTTAATTGGTAGATGTGCATGAAGGAAGGATTTTATGGTTCGTTAATTTTTGCCTGAGTTATGCCCCTTGAAAACTTAGTCTCTGGGGCTTACTGCCTCAGTTATGCCCCCTTAAAATTTAGTCTCTGGGGCTTATTGAAATTGCAGCCTTATGAATGCAACTCTTCCTAAGTTTCTGGCTGGATCTAAATGAAATTTGGTGGATGTTATTACCGAAATTGGTAGATGAGCATGAAGTAAGGATTTTATGGTTCATTAATTTTACCCTACCTCATTATGCCCCCTTAAAACTTAATATCTAGGGCTTATTGAAATTGTAGCCTTTTGAACGCAACTCCTCCTTACTTTTTGTTTTTATTTAAATGAATCTTGGTCAATGTCATCACCATAATTTGTAGATGTACATAGATCAAGGATTTTATGGCTCATTTATTTCCCTGAATTATGTCCCCTTAAAACTTAGTGTCTGGGGCTTATTGAAATTGCAGCCTTGTGAAGGCAACTCCTCCTTACTTTTTGTCTTGATTTAAATGAAACTTGGTCATTTTGAATTTGGTTCTGTCAAAATAAGTATTGTCTACAATTATTTTCGTGAAACAGCAGCAAAGTGGCGGCGTATTTTGTGACGATGGCACTCTTGTTAAACATTTCTTGTTGATCTATTTCACTGATTTTAGTCTTGTTGACTTCATAAATGATTTGGATGCATTATATTAGCAAAAGTGAGATGAAACTATGCGGCATTTATAACTCATGACCAAAAAGATAAGTGGCCGCTTAGGAGTTTTGAGGAGTGTACTCTCAATAAAAGTACAAAAAGGTGTGTACAACAAGGGAGACAACCTGTACAGAACTTTGCCTTGTCTGAACAAGTTATGTCCCTTACTGAACAGCAATCTTGGAAAGTATTTGCTTTTACTCCAGGAATTACTTTGAAACGGTTGCTAATTATCAATTGCTTCTGATAAAAGGCAAGAATGGCAAATGCAGTCTAAAATGAAGAATCTCTGGTTTAAACCCTTCAGAAAATACTTAAATCCCAATACTTTAAAGTAGAAGATAATTTGGCTTGAAAATGGACAAAAAGACAGTGAAGGCCCTGATCAGCTTGCACCTTTTGTGTATGCCGAGCATTGGCTACATTGTCTCTGTTATACAATAGTACTTTACTTTAATCTTGACATGCTAAACACGTGAGCTCGAAGACATTGACCTACCGACTGTTTCGAAACTTGCTTAGAAATTGAAATACTCAGAAAAAACAGGTAATGCATCATACTCTTGATGATAAATGAATATAAAAAGACTAGGGTACTTTTCCTTCATTTGAAACACTTACGACTCATGGTCTCCATTGCTTCGGAGTTCTAGAAAATTGCATCTATTTTTGCTGCTCATTCGTTCCACGTGCATCGGAAAAATGACTGTTCCCAAACATTGAACAGTATGCGGATAATAATTAAAACATTCTAGAAGCCGGTAACCAACCGGAAATTAATAACCACAGTACTCAAGGTGAGGCAAATAAGAAAGACTTGCCATAATTTAGATGGCATATAGTAGCCTTTTTAAACAGAGTTGACCCATTTAGGGTTGAAGATGCTTTTCTCTGAATAGATCATGTCTGGCTGTGCACTTGGTTTGTTACAATTAAAAAACATCCTCAACCCTTCGTGGACAAGTATCAAGTCGTCTATTAATTGTCCAGAGAAAGTGGGGAGAAAAATGTGTATTTTCACACCCCAGTTTTTCAAACCTAACCTTATAACTCACTATCACTGATATGTAAAGACTGTTCAAGAAAAAGTGATCACATTCAGCTTGATAATAGATCTTACTAATTAGCGTCTTGCCATGTGCAGATACTTAGGTAAAGGTCATGTGAGATGTGACCCAGTTGATAATGTGTTGGTAATCATTCCTAGGGTTGAGAGTTAGAACCCCACTTGGGTAACCTTTTCCCAAAATTTGAAAAAGTCAAAAGATACATCATTTGTCTCTCACCAATAGACAAAGGAAATGCCCAAGTGAGATGGGTAGCCGGTAGCAAAGATGATATGTTGTGGCTGTATTTTTATGTACTTAGGTAGATTTGTTAGGATTAAGATTTTTAAGAATCTTTGATTTCTATTCAGAATATCTTGCATCACTTAGTTGAAATTCCATGATGCAGTGGGGTATATATTTAAGATCTTGAGGTTATTAAAAATCTTAAGCATAACAATTGCACCTAAAGTGTGGGAATCAACAGGAAACCATGAGTTTGGGAAACAGTCACAGAGTTGTAACTGCAAAACTGTTGAAAACAGTATTTAATCCCATATTTGAAAAAATGATAAAATGAGCTTGGAATATTTTTATGCCCCCGCATCAAGAGATCGGGGGCATATTGTTTCACTCATGTCCGTCTGTCCGTCCGTCTGTCCGAAAACTTAACCTTTGCCTTATCTTCAAGCCTATTCAAGATACAAGGCTCTTATTTGGCATGATGATAGATCTCAATGATCCGCATCTGCTGGTACCAAAGTCAAGGTCATGTGACAAGGTCAAGGTCATCTGTCAAGGTCAAACTTTGAAAAAAATTGCTGTTACGGGGGCATTAGTGTTTCACAAACACATCTTGTTTTCTTTCTAATTCCTCAGGTGAACCTTAACCAGCCCATGCCAGATGTACTAAACCTGTTGTCAAAATATCCAATCAGAACACGGCTGAGTTTGACTGGAACCCTGATTGTTGCCAGAGACATTGCACATGCTAAATTACAAGAGAGACTTGATAAAGGAGAAGGGCTGCCAGACTATTTTAAAAATCATCCAGTGTATTATGCTGGGCCTGCTAAAACTCCAGAGGTATAAAATTATGCCTAGAGAGAATTTCAATTTCAAGTTTATCTGTTTGCCGTTAGATAATCCCTTAGATAACTGCAAGACAATTCAAGAAGTTACTTTGCTTGTAGATTACAAGTTGTCAATGCCTAAGTTACAAGAGTAACAAAATTATACAATATACTAGAACTTTTAGCTTACTTGAGCACTAAGTGCTCAAGTGAGCTATTGTGATCACCCTCTGTCTGACAATAATTTTCAAATGACATCTTCTTCTAAAGTATTAGGCCGATTTACACCAAATTTTACAGGAATGTAGGTGGTCCTCTACAAAGAAGCTAAAATAATTAAAATCAGTTTGAACCTCTGGTTGCCATAGCAACAAACATAATCCTTTTAAGGAAATTCTTTAAAATTCTTCTTCTTCTGAGCCAGAAGCCCCAAAGTTTTGAAATTTGTGATAGATTATCAGCTCATAGACCTTTATCAAAATAGCTAAAATCATTACTGTTGGGCCACCAGGGACAGTGTCTTCTGTCAAGGTCAAGGACATTTTCAAGGTCAAACTTCTAAAAAATGCTGTATTTGTGTTCCATGCACACATCTTGTTCAATATTAACCCTGCTTACAGTAAATAACATAGAGAAATTGACCAGGTGAATCATTTTGGAATGCGGTGTCTATTCTAGGATTCAAAAAGTAGGGGGAAATTTTATTGAAAATCGGCACCATTCAAAAAAAATGTACACTTTTACTCAATCCCCCACCTAGAAAAGACACTGGGAATTATTTTGGATTGAAATTGAATGAGTGTCCGGAGTGAGTTTTCAGTGAAATTAAAGGTAGGTTATCCAATATCGCTAATTTTGTTCAAGATGAACAAAAATTAGCAATATGTATTACCTCTCTTAAATTAAATATACATGATTTTCAGTTTGTGTGTCTTCCTGGAAAATTAGATTCTTTAAAAAAAAGCACCAGGTAATAAAATTGTAAAATAATTTGATCAATTTGAATTAAATGTTGATTGATTTGATCGATTTCGAAATGTTTTCTAATGAATTGTGAGTGTTTTTTATCGATTTGAGTGAGAGTTGGGAATGAATGAATGGAGCGCTGAATGAGAGAATTAGAATGATTTTGAGTGTAATGAGTGTCAATTACATGATGTTTTTACCTATATCATATTTACACATTTCTGCTGTACATAAAAGTATCTGCAGAATATACAAACTTACATCAGCCTTCACAGTTTAAACCTATTTATTTTACGTCAATCTGTTAACAAGTTCTTACAACTAAGATTTATCCCTCTTGATTCTGCTTTCTTGAAAATTCACCAGTACTTGCGCCAAATCTGTGGGCCAATGAAAGAACCAAGACTGATAGCCTACTTTCTACTTAAATATTTTGAGAAAATCTACAGGGCGACTGGTTGAAATGTCCTAAAGTATACAATTTGTTGGAAACAAAATTTAAAATTTAACTGGATATGGAATAAATGTCAGGACCTTGCCAGCTCCCTGTATCAGGAGTTAAAAGACAGACATGTTTTTGTCAATTGCAGGGTTATGCTTGTGTTTATTATCCACAGCATGTTTTAACCCTTTGCTGTTTAATCCCTGCTTTTTACGTGCCTGTGATTTTATAATTGAGAAAACATTGTGAAAAAAGAAGAAATTGCTTCTGACAAGCAATTTCTTCATTTTCCACACTATTTTCTACCCTACTGAATGGTTATTTTTCAATTTAAATCCTCTTTAAATTTGCGTCTGCAAAACCTTTGAATTTGGACAGGTCCAAAATTTTGTAAAACAGGCAAGGGTTAAATAACAGTGATGATTTGTTAATTACAGGGTTATGCTAGTGGATCATTTGGTCCAACGACTGCAGGACGTATGGATAGTTATGTAGAGAAGTTTCAGGCAGCAGGAGGTAGTATGGTGATGTTGGCCAAGGGAAACAGAAGTAAACAGGTACAAGAGCACATGCAAAGTGGGGCATACTTTGCAAACAGTTTGTACTGTTTGTCAAATTGTCATCCTTAACACAGGACTGGGCCGTTAGTTATTAGCAAGTTCAAATTTTAGCAAGAGAACACTATATCTGTTCTTTAGTTCTATATTATACATTTAATTAAAGTACTTAGTTTTTAAGTATTTAAGAATTTGTTTATGTAAGTGAATTTCACTCTCACAAATTAAACCTGCTTTAAAATATTTCATTTTGTCAGGTTGTCATTGTGATCATGGTAGAGTAATGTTTTCATGCTGATAGTCTATAGTGAACTTGACACAAGAAGTCACAATAAACGTTCATGTATCATAATGTATGTGTGATAGTATTTTTTGATCTATCTGAATTTGTCTGAACATAACTTAGAGTATTACACAACTGCATGTTTTTCAAAAGAACCTGAATATATGTGTGTTTCAATTTGATACCAGTAAGTAAGTTTGGCTATTACAGTCAAATCTGTGTGAGGGGCCAACCATGCACAGTGGCCAATCTGCCGACAGCGGCCACTCGATTCCCCCCCGTGCAAATTCCTTCTTTAATTGCACTGTGAATAGCATGATCTCCTGAAAAGCGGCCTGCGGTCACCTTAATTGGTCTTATTCCAACTGTATATCACACCTATTCAACGGTCATCTGACAAACACGCGACTTAATTAGTTGTGTTTAAAAAAATGGATCATCACCACTATAGTAAACAGCCGAAGTCGCTTTATCGTAATGTACAGGTTATTGTCGATTAAATGATGTGTAGTTGGCCATTATTATTTATTTGATCTACTTAAATGATGATAATTAATTAAAGGATATGGAATTTCCAAGTTGTCGGGTCTCTTTAAATAAAATGATATTAAGCATGACAGGTTGTTTACACATTTAGCAAACTGATTTCTCCAGGTCTTTAAAATGGACGAAAACCTGCTTTTGATATCAATTCTGGCCATAATGTTGCTCTCTAAATGTTAGTTCCTCTCTCTAGAGGATCGTGTGAAAGTGATACGCATGCTTGAATCTCGACGTTCTTCCAGGATTATTGCTAATGAGTTCGGAGTAGGTCATACGCAGGTCCAAACTGTGGCTAAACACAAACTTGTTTTCACAATATTTTTTATGTTAAATGGTATAATTCCTTATACTTTTAATGACAAACACTTAAAATGAAACTTTGGAATCGCTTAGAATTCTGAGAAGTCTAAAGTTTTGTGATCTGGTAATGAGCTAAACAAAAGTGGTACGACAAAATGGCCGCCCAATGGAAACTGTGAACAGCAGCGAATCTGTGTTCAGCAGCCAATTTTGCCCTCTCCCTTGACTGGCTGCTGTACACAGATTCGAATGTATATATAAATTAATGAAGCAGTTATATAGATTAATGAAACAGCATTTCGATGGCTCAGTGTGTAACATTTATAACTGCCTATAAACATATAGGCAGTTATGACTGTTTTGCACTGAGCTATCGATTTTACTTTGACTTTAAAAGATAACCATTGCCAGTCAAATGAAAATAAATTTGAAATTTTACCACAACCTTCATGCCAACATTCCAATTTTTATGTCATTGATAATTTTCAGGTGACATCAGCATGTAAGAAACATGGTGGATTTTATCTTGGTTCAATAGGAGGACCAGCCGCCATTTTAGCTCAGAACTGTATAAAGAAAGTAGAAGTAATGGAATACCCTGAATTAGGTCAGTTACTTTACCTTTTACCAACCCTTCTTACAGGATGACAAAACAGTGAAAACTGAATTCAAATTATATCCCATTTAACTTGTGCACTTGCATACAAAGTGGGATATAATTTGCAACAATATTTCATTGTTTTGTCAACTCAATGCTGATTTCAAATTTAAGGACTGGTCCATAATTAAAAAGGTTGCAGTTCAAATGTGTTTGAACGGAAAAAAAAAGAATATTAAGTGTAATTCTTGTGTACTAGTAGGTAGGTCAACATTGTAAGAAAAAGTGAAATAACATAGTTCTGACAATTTTTCCTTTGCTTACATTGATTTTCTGTATCTTATTTTCTTTTTATGCACCTGTATGGATAGTATTTGGGATTAACTTTTCTATAGTTGCCAACTTCAAGATCTTCAGTTGAGTAAAAACATGTGGAAAATTTAAACTTTAACTATAACTTAAGTACCGATTTCCATATTTTGTATCAAATCAAATTTCTGAAAAGTGGCAGTGGCATTGGTAATTAACAAACATGCCATGCTTGTGTGGAATGGTCTTAAAATTGAATTAGATAGAAAAAATCTATTTTTCTCCAGTTCTATACAGGCTACGAAGCATTTACCTTCTACAAATAGATGGTCTGTGTGAAACAGTTGTAACTGCCTATGAACAAACAGGCAGTTACAACTGTTTCATGCTGAGCCATTGATATGTGACTCTCATGCAAAAGGGACCATTTGGGAACTTTGTGAGATAGATATTTGAAAAAGAGATTGGATCCAGCATAGGGCAACAGAAGGTTGTGTTTCTAAAATTGGTAAAGAGAGAGGTAGACTGCTCACTCTAGATTCAGCAAATTAGCCAAGTTTAGAAAGATTTGTTCATGCAGTCTGTCTACATTTTACACACTACTCAGATCGTCCCTTTTTGCATGACGTTTTTTTTTTTTTTTTTTTTTTTTTTACTCGAGGATAACACAATAAAGAGTCGAATGACTCTTATTTCCATCGTGGTCCTAACTCATTCCAGATTTTATACTACACATAGAGAGAGAGGCAATGGGTTCTAACCACTGCTACCCACTTTTACAGCTGGGTGAACTGGGGCCCTGTCTGTAAAGTGTCCTGCCCAAATACACTACCCGCCTCCGGTAGGGCTCGAACCCGCAATTACCAGGTTACGAGTCGAGCATGATAACCACTCAGCCAACGAGCCAGACATATTCATTTTCTGAAAGTGTGTTCAAAGTACATATACTATGCTCATATTTGGCATTGTCATAGCTCTTCTGAGTATGCACATGTTGATGCTTAGGTCAAGGTCATGTGACAATTAACCCTTTCCTGTTTTATAAAATTTTGGACCTGTCTAAATTCAAAGGTTTTGCAGACGAAAATTTAAAGTGGATTTAATTTGAAAAATAACCATTCAGTAGGGTAGAAAATAGTGTGGAAAAAGAAGAAATTGCTAGTCAGAAGCAATTTCTTCTTTTTTCACACTGTTTTCTCAATCATAAAATCACAGGCACGTAAAAATCAGGGGTTTAACAGCAAAGGGTTAAGGGTCATGTGTCAGAGGTCAAGCGCTTGAAAAATTAAACCAAGAAACTCTATATTTCTGATTACTTCAAGTCAGTTCAAGATATAATACCTTTGTGCATCAATGAAACCCTATTTTATGGTTGCTCATTTGAATCGTCTCAATGAGAAAATTCCTATGAATACCCATATTACAGGATTGTGCAAGATTCATAAAGGTAGTGGACCAGTTATAGTTCCACAACATTCAAACTTTAAGTGTTAACCATTGCTTTCTAATGACTTCATTAGGAAACCCCAGGTTAACATGGTGAAAAATTATGTGTTCCAAAATGTTGTAGAACTTTACAGGTCCTCCTCCTTACCCACCCACACCCAACTATGGCTGTGTAACACATCTTGATTGTTAATTTAAATTCTGTGTATTTAGTTCAACTTATTGAGTTTTGATGAAGTCTGAAGTCTTACTTCTATATCAGGTATGGAGGCCATCTGGCGTTGTGAAGTTGAGAATTTCCCAGCATTCATTGTGGTTGACGATAAAGGAAATGACTTTTTTAAAGAGTGGCAAGTTGAATGAAAGGACCTGTGGCAAACCTTTTTGAAAGAAGTGGCATTATCTACATAAAGTTTATAGTATAGTGAAAGCATATTGACTTGAACCTAACCTTTATACAGAATACGTAATTACGCTCATGAACAAGATGGCGATCAGGTATGGATAGTCCGTTATACTTAGAAATTACTGTAAGTGTGGACTTATAGCATATATGAATATAATGGGCACCTTGTCATGAAGTAGACAATTCAATTTTAAAAACAACAACAATTGTTTCTACTTGTGTGCGACTGTTTCTAATGAAATAAATAGATAAATAAATTGTAATAAACAAAATTGATAATTGTAGGTATCGTCATCCGCATTCAAAGGTTCTTAAGTAGCACAAGTACATGCCAGTGACATCTTTGCAGTAAAAAAGATATTTTTTTTAAGTATCAGGTTTTCTGAATTAACATGTGCACTTCAACTTCACAATAAGATCCTGCAGTTAGGCCATGTTTTGCGGTTGGGAAATGTCTGATATCAATTTATTGTAATCTCAAAGGCAAGGTTCAGGTCAATATGCTTCCACCAACATTCCCACACTGGAAGATGTTTGGGGTAATTATTTGCTGGTTGTCTGTCGATTTGAAAGCTCAAGCAGTTACAATTTATAAATCATCAGTGGGGTCCAAAAACGTAACTCCAGCTTATTCAAGTTAAAGTTACTTTTTTTTATCTCCTAAAAACAATATTCTTAAATGCTTTCCAGTAGAACAACTGGATTCTATTTAATATGCTTTTGCATGATGGCATTCAAAAGGCTTTAGCAATACCAGGACTTTTCTAAGGCTAGGGCCTGTTGCCCTTAATTTAGGGAAAAATACATCAGTATGGGGAAGCTTATTATTTGATATTTTGGTAGTAAGCTACATATTGTGATTAATTTAGGTGTACGGACCTAAAATTAGTGATTAATCAAGTAAATTGGCAATTTAATTCTAAAACCTTGTTACAACAGCTTTATAATAGCTGTAGTTACAAGGTTTTTAGAATGACTCATACAAAATCTTTAAAAAAGAATAGATGACCAATTATTAGCATGAATAAGTACATTTTTGCCAGACACGATCTGGTATTAGTGGGAATATTTGTTTTATTAAAAAAAAGGCATTTTTAGGGGTGAAATTCTAGAGAGGGGAAGCGGCTGTAAATGGATCCAGTTTCTTATTTAACACTTTCCTGTTTTACAAATTTTGGACCTGTCCAAATTCAAAGGTTTTGCAGACAAAAAAATTAAAGTGAATTTGTTTTGAAAAATAACCATTCAGTAGGGTAGAAAATAGTGTGGAAAAAGAAGAAATTGCTTGTCAGAAGCAATTTATTCTTTTTTCACAATGTTTTCTCAATCATAAAATTACGGGCACGTAAAAAGCAGGGATTAAACAGCAAAGGGTTAAAAAAAACACTTATGAATACCTTGGTCAAAAGTATACAAAAAAAATTCAAAATTATATGTGACCCATCAGTGAAAATGGACTATCAGGGACTGTCCTAAATATACAATTGAAAAAGCGATAGATTTTAGTAGAGGTCAACTACATATTACATATCAAAATGCTTAGATTGGACAGTAGATGGATTCAGAATTCAGCGAAGTGTACAAATATCATCATTTGATTCAAATGTATATTTATCATAAAAGATTGTTATTAATAATTGTTTTTAAATATTAGAAATATAAAATGCTGAAAGAAGAAGGTTTTTTTGTGTTCTTTATATGAATTTCTAGTTTCTATTTTAAACTATCTCCAAACAACAAATTTACAGGCTCATCTAAATCTAAAAAGGTTGTGAACAACTATTCAAAATACCTGAAGTTCTACTGTGATGATGTTCAGGGTTTTATGGAACACAGGTTTGTGAGTTGAGATGCTTAAATAAGCTGCAAGGGCCCTCAAAACTATCTGATATGAGACCCTGGGATCCCTATTAGATCAACTTAAGAAAAGAATTGAAGGCAAGTTAGATAGTCTTCAATTCTTTTCTGAACTTGATGCTAAAAGGAAAAAATCTTTCCAATCCCTTTAGAAGCTTAATCCAGAGAATATTTCAAACTAGACTGTTGCAAAGGGGATCTTTCCCCCCCCCCCCTACAAGTGCTTGTCTATAATGAATAGCCATTTTTCCATTGATGGGCCATAACTCTGTCAAAAGTCAATGGTCCATAACCAAAATTTGACCTGCACATCTCTGCTTGATACTGATTATATCTGTGAAGTTTGAATGAAATTTGTCCAATAGTTGCTGAGAAATTGAGGGGACACTAAAAAGCTACAGGCAAATAGAAAGACAAGCGGACTCCATGTGCCCCCTAACATATTTTTTTTGAGGTATAAAAATATTTATTTCAATATTTACACAAAAACATGGGAACGACTAAAAAGAGATGGCTTATATCCAAAGTAGGGGCTCCTATATCTTTAGCAAGGATACTTATAGAAATACAAAACTTTAATGGAGATGGATCCTAGGTCTGATGGGTCAGGATTTTGAGTCTCTTTCCTGAGTAAGCCAATTTTGTTCATCATAACCAATGTCTTTGAACCCTTGTCATATTGAATTTAAATTTTGTTTAAAATCATAGAAGCAATTTTGAAGACAATTTAGCCAGCCTTTCCCATGCTTTCACATGATCATTTAGTAGAAAGCAGACAGGGTTGGCTAAATTCAGGCCACAGGTTAATTTAAGTCTGGAAGAAGCATATTTTGGTACTTACATAAAACTGCCAGCCAAGGTTCTAGTATAGGGTCATATCATGTTTTTGAAGGCATTAACATTTGCAGAGACCCACAAAATGGTATAATGCCAGAGTGAGAAGCACAAGTCTTTTAACCTCAAAGGGCAAAAAGCACTGAACGTACCACTGTAAGTAAATTTTTATTTGAAAACCTAAATCTATTGACAATTCTGGTTTGAAAGTGGGAGACAGGTGGTATAGACTAACCTCAGACTGCACATATGTGCAGGCTGATGTTTGTCTATAGCTCCTGCCAAAGCAGGAATATTCCGGGTTAAGCATGACAAGGGTTAAAATAATTTTAGGGTTTTTGCAAATGTTAATACTTGAAAAAAGATGTATTGATGCTATTATTGCCTAGAAGAAAGACTTGTTTTTGTTCAGATTTCAAAATAATTCATAGGAATGCTTTAAAATTAGCTCCAAACCCACAAATGTGCAAGGAAAACTGTGTTATGAATTACACTGTCACTTTTGTTTAAACTAAATTTTGCTTGTTAAATTTATGACGTCAAAAATTTAATGAGGGAATAGGATCAAGGTCTTTATTTATGCTCTATTTTAATGTTAGACACAGAAACTTATAACTTGTATATGCCAAGACGACCGAGGATATTGAAGTGAAAAAGCCGAGGGTTTACAACATGTGAATTTCCCTGTTTATCCATATTTTCTCCAGTTAAAACACAGGTTTTATCCATTAATGTATGCCTATAACAACCTGTAAATGTACATTTTATGCAATAATGCTGTTTCAATCATTTGTTAACAAAAAGGTGACTTTCTTCTTGTCCAGGATCAAAAAGAGCTTGTCTGCATAAAAGAGGATAGATGAATTTTTAGGAAACGTTGTTAATTGAAAAGGAAGAAAATGCAGGAATCCAGCATAATAATTCTTCATTAAAACCAATGTTTTCAACCCTTTCATTTAAAGACTTATCTAGTACCTTTCTGGGGGCCAACTTATTTATGGCCCAAATGGGTACCGTTTTTAGCTCCACTGGCCAAAGGCCAGCAAGCTTTTCTCAGAGAGGATTGTCCGTCTGTCTGTCTGTGCGTAAACTTTTCACCGAACTTTTGTAGTATTCTTAAAGATCAAGGAAGAGGACCTTACCCATTGTCTCAGGCCAAAATATTTACTGCTCTAGTTTATAAACCTTACAGTTTGGGATCAGAGGAATCTCTGGGCTTGTTTTCTCACAACAACTTTCACAGAGCTTGACCCTAGGATCATTTTTGAGAAATTTGGTTGAAATGAGGGGCCCGTTTTAATAAACATCTTGTATGAAAATTAATTTAGTCAAAACCAATATTATATAAATCATATCTGGTGTTTTCATTCATGGATGGATTCTACCTTGCAATATCTCATTGTAATCGTCTTTAGAAGACGATTCCAATGAGATGTTGCATAGCACAATTTCTTATTTAATTACAACTGTAGAAGCAACTTTAGTTTTTGATTTACTTAAAAAATGAGCGTAAGATATTTAGTACAAGAGGACCATGATGGTCCTAGATCACTCACCTGCATCTCTTTGACCCCTGGGACATCACATTAATCAAAAAGGCAGATGTCAAAAAGGAAATAATTTCTACATAATATCAATACCATGGAATAATTTCAGCAAAGAGCAAGACAGATATGCCTTTTTGCTCTTTAATTCTATGCCGCCCAAATTGGCATACCTGGCCAAACGGATCGACCTTGACCGAGACAGATCAACTCGAAACTCGGAGTGTTTCAGGATCAGGTGGTCCCCTGGTCACTCTATGTAAAACGGGATGCACCCGGGTAAAGCCCAAATGTGACCCCAGGGTCTTGATATGAGCAAACTTGGTAGAGGTTCATAAGATGATGCATATGAAAGCTGTCTGCCTTCTGGTTTCAAAGAAAAAGATTTTTGAAGGTTTTCCTATTTTCACCCATCATGCTCAGATGAGCTAAAATGGATGCGCCTGGGTCGAGCACAAATATGACCCCAGGGTCTTGATATGAACAAACTTGGTAGGGGCTCACTAGATGATGCTACATACCAAAATTGAAAGGTGTGTGCCCTCTGGTTTCAGAAAAGAAGATTTTAAGGTTTTTCGTTCTTTTATTCTATGTAAAAAGGGTTGTGCCCTTGCAAAGCCCACATATTATCCTAGGGTCTTGATATGAACAAACTTATTAGAGATCCACTAGAAGATGCTACATACCTAATATGAAAGCTGTCTGCCTTCTGGTTTCAGAGAAGACAATTTTTGAAGATTTTCATTTTGTTACCCTTCATTCTCAGAAGAGCTAAAATGGATGTGCCAGGCACATGACAAATATGACCCTAGGGTCTTGATATGAACAAACTTAGTAGAGGTCCACTAGAAGATGCTACATACCAAATATGAAAACTGTCTTCCATCTGATTTCAGAGACGAAGATTTTTCAAGATTTTCGCTCTTTGATTCTTTGTAACAAGAGCTTCGCAGAGTGGCGCAAATACGCCCGATTGGGCTTGTCAGTAACCTTGGCTTGTCAGTAAGGTGAGCTTGGATGATATCTAAAATACATTTCAAACAGACAGACAGACAACTGGTGCTATAACATAGAATTACCTTTTGAGTGTAAATTGAAAATGATTTTATGCACAACTATATATCAAACAGTTATTTTGCAAGTTTCAGTTCATTCCAATTCAAAGTGTGACGAGTTGCTCACAAAAGAAATATAGTGAATTTCAATCAATTCAAGGGCAGGTAATACAAGAAAGACCCAAGCTTTTTGAATTTCTGAAGTCTTATGCTTAACCAAATATCAGGGTTACATTATGGCAAGATTCATTTCAATCCAATTAAACTTGTAGGAGTTGTGCACACACACGCACAAAAAAATCTGTAAATTTAAACTATTTTGTGAAGTAAAGGGCAGATAAATCAGGAACTATTTTACATATGAAAAAATATTTAGTCCTAAGCACAAATAGACAACCTACAGAGTCATTATGGCAAGTTTCCTTTCATTCCCATCCAAAATGTGGGAGAAAATGAGCTGAAAAGAAATTTTGTTTTTCATCAACTCAAGGGCAGATAATCCAAGATAACTCAAGAATGACTGGAGCATTTTGAAGTGAAAAGTCTTATGCAAAACACGATATCATAGAGAGTAATTTTGTCTAGTTTCAGCTCATTTCAATTGATAGTTAAGGAGGAGTTGCACACAAAATACTGTGATTTTCGTTGAATTCAAGGACAGATAATTCAAGATTTCTCAGGAATGACTGGAGCAATTTGAAATTCATAGGTCTTGTGCACAACTAGGCATCACAGGGAGTTTGTGTCTAGTTTCAGCTCATACCCATTGATAGTTAAGGAGGAGTTGCACACAAAATACAGTGATTTTCGTTGAATTCAAGGACAGATAATTCAAGATTTCTCAGGAATGACAGGAGCGATTTGAATTTCATAGGTCTTGTGCACAACTAGGCATCACAGGGAGTTTGTGTCTAGTTTCAGCTCATACCCATTGATAGTTAAGGAGGAGTTGCGCACACAAAAAACTGATTTTGGTTATATTCAAGGGCAGATAATTCACGATTTCTCAGGAATGACTGGAGCGATTTGAATTTCAAAGGTCTTATGCACAACTAGACATCATAGGGAGTAATTGGGCCAAGTTTCAGCTCATTCCCATTGATAGTTTAGGAGGAGTTGCGCACACAGAAAAATGCTAAAGGACAGACAGACGGACGGACGACCGAAGCCATAACATAATACGAACCTTCGGGCGTGTAAAAAGGGTTGCCCCTGGGCAGAGTCCAAATATGACATTAGGGTCTTGATATGAACAAACTTGATAGAGGTCGACTAGATGATGCTACATATCAAATATGAAAGTTGTCTGCCTTCTTGTTTCAGAGAAGATTTTTGAAGATTTTCATATTTTCACCCTTTTTGTTAAGGGTAAAGGGAAAGTTAAGAGTGGATTTCATTTATTTGAACAACTTTGGTAGAGCTTGACCCAAGGAAAATCCCTCCCAAGTTTCATCCAGATTGGCCCTTTGGTTTAGGAGGAGAAGATGTTTGAAGAAATTGTGGACGCCGGACAGCTGACGCCGGACATTGTACTATCACAAAAGCTGCTCACCTTACTCAGGTGAGCTAAAAACCGGCCCCTGATGCTTACAGGTGACAAATGTTTTGGTAATTGTGAATGGAACAAAAGGTGGACAGAAAAATGGATGCAAGACACTTTAATTATAATAGCTCACCTAGAGTACTTTTTGCTCAGATGAGCTCAAAAGGCTTGTAAGAATTATAACAAACAACAAAAATAAATTTGAAAATTTGTCATTGGAAAAAATACATGGTCTTTTTATACAAATATACACACATAACTGCTATGTACACAAACCATTGTGGCATTTCAACTTAAGTGACTACTTCAATGTAGAAATTATTAAGGAGACTATGAGATGTGTAATATGAATTTGTTTAGACTCTGGGAATCTTTGGATGGTATTCTAGCCTATTGATTTACATGTATTATCAAAGTTATGATTGTCTTTAAGATTGCAAAAAAATGTATTATAATTTAATACTTTTGTTTTCCATCAATTTTTCTGCCTTTTGATTGACTGAAAAATGGGTTTTATTGCTCGATGAAGACAATGTCTAACACGCAGATAACCTTGGGTGCAACATAGTCCCACAAGAAATATGTATAATTATAGAGAAATTCTTCCATTTTGCTTTATGATATTAATTATAAGGTATGAAGAGGTTTTTTTTCAATCATGGATGTATGAAACTAAAAACCTTATCACACTCATGTATGGTTCTGCTTTGTGTATTCATACAGTATAATTAGATTTTGTTTCATACTTCAATGAAATTAAAAAAACACTCAATTCATCTCTTAAATGAACTGCACATTGGAAAAAAGGCAATTCCAAATTAAACTTCAATAAACACAATCAATTAGACTCTTATACACCAAGAAATTCTAATCCGATTAATCAATCAATATCTTGGCAAAGTAATTAAGATTGTAGTTTGCTTTCTGTAATCAGCATATGGTTAAAATATTACATATATGTGTACATTTTACATTATAATTTATACGGTTTCTTGCAAGGGTATGTGCTAATTTATTCCTGGCGGAAAAAATGATGTCATACGAGCCAAAGGAGAGATTACACACCATATTTTACTGCTTGGAATAAATCATAATGGGTATACACCAAATTCTTTTAAACTGCCAATATCACCTAATGAGCCCCAACATTGTGAGTAAATTAACCCTCGTCATTCTGAACTCGGAATATTCCTGTTTTGACAGGAGGTATAGACATAGATCAGCCTGCACATATGTGTAGTTTGATTTTAGTCTACACCTTGTTTGTTCCCTTTCAAGGCAGAGTTGTTAATGAATTTAATCTTCAAAAGAAATTTTGTCTACATCCTTGGATTCTAGGGCTTTCAATACTTTGATATGAGTGCAATTCTGAAAATTGTGTTTGTTAGTAGAAGGAATATGCTTATAAGTTTTAATGTTTAAAATTCATGACATGGCACTGTTTAAATCAATGGACGTTTCATATTGTATATTGATGGTTCAGTGCAAAGCAGATGTAACTGCCAATCCATTTAAAGGCAGTTAAAACTGTTTTATGCTGAGCAATTGATATGTGATAACTATCAAAGCCATCAAAGGGAAAGAAACAATTTGAGTATTGAAGGAAACAACACTTGCGGTCATAGTAAAATATTTAGATGGGCACTGGTAAAATGAAATGCTCCCAATATATTAAGGGGGATGGGGGTATAAAAATAATTATTTACTGTCTTAACTGTATTACAAAAATTACAAGTATCTGTGCTCAGCTGTTGAGTGCTTGATAGTGGATAAAAATCTAGTTTTAAAAGATACATAATTCACACAAAATTATCTAGAGTTATCCACCTTGATAGTAAAGGTTGTTCTTCTGATAGTGAACATGAGTCCTAAGTTTCAAGTGAATGCCTTCAGTAGAACCAGAGATATCACAAAATGTAAAATTCTTCATATGACAACAACACCAAAGCTTTAGCAATAACTTGGGTTTTCTCCGAAAATAGCCAAGCTAATAAACAATGTGATATCTTAGAGTTTCAAAGCTGTGTTGTAAAATTCTTGTGTACTCAAATTAATTTTTATATATGTATTTTTTTCATTAAATATTCCCTTTCTTCCATAGCTAATATTATAAAACCACAAAATTATAGAAAGTTCACTCAATAAATATGACACCATGATTCTTGGAGACCTATTGAGTTTTAGTTCTAAAAATTGTCAAGTGGAATTCTGGATATTCCTCCAGTATAAGATACAGACAAAGACCAGCATGCATAATTAAGCATGTCATATCTTAATCTATATACAACCTGAATTATTTCTAAAACCAGAAAAGTTCAAACATAAGCCTTTAATAAGGGAATACTGACTCTTCATGAGTGCATCAAGGGCTTACAGTACTTTTACTTTAATGCAATTTCAACAAGGTTTTTTTTATTCAGCATGATAAAATATAAATCAAAGTTCACAAATTTTCTTTATCTTTCACCATATATTTTGATGTGGTTGATTCTAGTCCACAACTACGTTTGAGATCGACTTCTTTTGCTTGTTTTCTTTGTACAATCTGTAGTGGGGAATCTGTGTTCACACTCCTGGAAGAGAGGGGTGATCGCGTCACATTGTCAAACTGATTTGATTTCTTTTTCTGTGGAAAAAGTTCTTTGGGTTGGCTTGATCTGACTTTCTGCTTTCTCTGTTTTGGTCCCTCTTTTGTTTCTGAAAGAACAACATGGTTTATTATTGAGATTCCAAGTGTATGATCCTTAACTAAATTTTAATCCTAAACAAGAGGCCTAAGAGTGCATGTATCGCTCCACTGGCTTTAAGATCTTTAAACTTTCATTAAATGAAGCTTTCTTTGAATGAAAACAACACTTTGAAATATTTATCAGCCAAACTAAATTTTGTGAGCAACTTTTGAAAAGGGTCTCCCAAGGAACATTCTGGTAAAGTTTCATTAAAATCGGCCCAGTGGTTCAGGAGAAGTTGTTCAAAAATTTCGGGCTCAATAAAAGCCCAACCCTGACACGCCAATATTTTGGGGTCAATCAATATTTCTTGAACAACTTTAGAAGAGGGTCACTCAAGGAACATTCTGGTAAAGTATAATTGAAATCGGCCCAATGGTTTAGGAGGAGATGTTATTCAAAGATTTTGGTTTCAAAAAAAGCCCAGCCCTGCCACGCCCATATTTGGGGTTCAATCAAAATTTCTTGAACAACTTCAGAAGAGGGTCACCCTAGGAAGATTCTGGTAAAGTTTCATCGAAAAATCGTTGGGGAAAAGATGTCGTTCAAAGATTTCGGTCTCAAAATAAGCCCCACCCTGCCATGCCCACATTGGGGGGCCAATCAAAATTTGAGGAACAATTTTTTCAAAAGGGTTAACCAAGGAACATTTTGGTAAAGTTTGGTTGAAATCAGCCCAGTGGTTCAGGAGGAGATGTTGTTCAAAGATTTCTGGCTCAAAATAAGCCTCGCCCTGCCGCGCTCATATTTGGGAGGTCAATCAAAATTTCTTGAACAATTTAAGTAAAGGGTCAACCAAGGAACATCCATGCAAAGTTCATTCAAATTGGCCCAATGGTTTTGGAGGAGAAGATTTTTAAAGATTTCAAAGTGAAACAAGATGTGTTTGTGAAACACAAATGCCCCCGGAACGGCATTTTTTTTTCAAAGTTTGACTTTGACAGATGACCTTGACCTTGTCACATGACCTTGACTTTGGTACCAGCGGATGCGGATCATTGAGATCTATCATCATGCCAAATATTAGCTTTGTATCTTGAATAGGCTTGAAGATATTGGCAAGGTTAAGTTTTCGGGTTAAGTTTTCGGACAGACAGACAGACAGACAGACAGACGGACAGACGGACACGAGTAAAACAATATGCCCCCGATCTCTCGATACGGGGGCATAAAAATGCCACACCCATATTTGAGGGTCAATCAAATTTTTTTTAACAATGTTAGAAGAGGGTCACCCAAGGAACATTTCTAACAAGTTTCATGAAAATCTGCACATTCGTTTGGGAGAAGATGTTTAAAGAAAAATGCACGGACGAACGGACACACCGCCATGACAATAGCTTGCTGGCCTTTGGCCAGTGGAGCTTAAAATCAGAAAATGTCTTTGAGGCTTAAAATTTTCATAACCACTACATAACAAATATACAAAACCCTCTGCCCTCTGGTTTCAGTAAGGAAGATTTTCTAATATTTCCTGATTTTCCCCTTTTATTGCAGTGGCAAGCAGAGTTGCTGGTGGATTGCAATTATTTGAACAACTTTGGTAGAGCTTGACCATTCCAGCCAAATTTCATTAAGATTAGCCCAGAAAATGTTTAAATGTTTAATGAAATTTGGCCTTGTAACAGAAGACATATGACAGACATTGGATGATCACAAAAGCTCACCTGAGCACTTTGTGCTCAGGTCAGCTAAAAATATTTACTTATGAACCAATCATTTCATTTTTTTCATTCCTTCATCAGCAGATTTGTCCCCTAAAAATTCAAAGTCTACGGGTCAATGACTTCTGAATTTGAAAACCAAAAACAATAACTGACCTTTTCCATTTATACTCAAAGAGGTTTCTTATTAACTAGTTACTGATGGACTACCATCTCCCTTGCCTTGACCTATGACACATCGCTAAAAATTTATCATATAATATAGGGTAAAACACACATAAGAAATAAGAAGAAATTGCATAGAACTTTTTCTTAACAAGAGCCGTGTCGTTATCATTAATCATTATTAATTTGCAAAAATACATAGTAATGGACATGAAACAAGGAGCAAATTGTTGAATGGCAATCTAAATGCGTAAGTATAACTTGTTCAAAATGTAGCACTTGGCATCATATAAATTGCCCATTTAAGAAAAGAATTGAATAAAAATAGCACAAATTGTCAGATTTCAAAGGTGATCCACTCATTTTACAGTTTTGACCCCTTCAACAGCAGTTTTGACCTCCAGAATTTACACTATGGAGGGGGGGGGGGGGGGGGGGGAATGGCTCCTCAATTTGAAAAGCAAGCACAAACCCTGGGACCATACCTGGCTCATCAACATAAGGTACAAGTCTTGTTGATTCACTCGTAGGAAAGTCCTCCAGGCTTATATTTTCAATCCCTGTTACTGTGAGTAGTTCTGTTTTCTGATCCTTGTCGACGTCATCAACATGGTTGTCCTCGACATCTCCGTCAAAATTAATCGAGGGAACAGCCAGTAGCTCCTTATCACTTGTAGCTGAAAGTAATATTTCAGTGAAATTCAAAAATGTTCAAGAGTTCAAAATAATAACATTATGTAGTAAAACACATATTTGAAATAAGAAGAATTTACACAGAACTTTATTAGCAAATTCATATGTTGTGTTTTACTGTTTACACTATTGATGGCATATAACCTACCTGCTTACCCTGCCCATAGCCAATTTAGCCATTGGCTAAAATTCTGAAAAAATAGCTACAAACAAGATGTGTTTGTGAAACACGAATGCCCCCGTAACAGCATTTTTTTTTCAAAGTTTGACCTTGACAGATGACCTTGACCTTGTCACATGACCTTGACTTTGGTACCAGCGGATGCGGATCATTGAGATCTATCATCATGCCAAATATTAGCTTTGTATCTTGAATAGGCTTGAAGATATTGGCAAGGTTAAGTTTTCGGCCAGCGGATGCGGATCATTGAGATCTATCATCATGCCCAAAATTAGCTTTGTATCTTTAATAGGCTTGAAGATATTGGCAAGGTTAAGTTTTCGGACGGACAGACAGACGGACAGACGGACGGACGGACAGACAGGCGGACATGAGTAAAACAATATGCCCCCGATCTATCGATGCGGGGGCATAAAAATGGTGGGTATCATTTAGTACAGTTAAACAAATTTTGGAAAAGAGAAATCAAAAATATTAAAATCATTGGTAGAACAATTAACTCTTGTCATGCTGAATTAAAAACCTTGCCGAAATAATATTAAAATCAAAGTGCTGAAAGCTTTGATGTCCTAATTGTGAGTCAGCAGTTGATTTTGAAAGTACAATTTTGAAACTTTTCTGATTTCAAAAGGAATAATCAGGTGGTATAGACTAAGATCTGACTGCACAAATGTGCAGGCTGATCTTTGTCCATACCTCCTGTCAAAGCAGGAATATTCCGGGATCAGCATGACAAGGGTTAAATAACAAATTGATAAGAGAGATAATCCTTCACACATTTGATTGACCTGTTGACAGTTAAAATATAGTTGGTTACTAACCTTACCATTAGACCATGCATTCTTGTTAATTGATGCTCTCTAATGGCTGTAACGTCCAGATTTAATGCATAAAAGTCTTAAAATTTCAATAATCTACTGATATTCTTCTACCAAATCATTGGTTTGAAATGAACACAGAGAAAATTCTAAACTGCAAAATGATTGACTCTAGTTGTTGTCTAAATAGGTAATGATGACACCCCTATCTGTTTTTTGCCAAGTGATAACAGCACAATTTGACAATGAAGTCGATTTGGCTAAAGTATTTACAAATTGTTCATTTATTTTACATCCAGAAAAATGTAATAAATCTTTCATATACCCAGAAAAGGGTTAAAAAAAATAATTTCAGAATTTTCATCATATCAAAATGGATAAAATTAAATTTGAATTTCTTGCTGACATGTCCAACTATCCATAAATTAAGTCTGATGGGGAGCGGCATTGATTGCAGAGCAAAATCCTTGGGCTACTTTTCACCTTTTGCATATATTACTCCTCCTCCATCAGACTATACATGGACACATGAACATGGAAATTAAATTATTTCATAAACAACACTCAGCCCAGCTTGTGCATCTGCATAGTCTGACTAGAGTTTAATTTCCATATTTCCCCTAATAATAGTGCCCTCCCTAATAGTAGCACCCCTACATTTTTTACTAAGAAAACCAACTTCAAATGCCTAAATTTTAAGAACTTGTTCAGACTTTTTCTCTTATTTTATGTGAATTTCCACTAAAGAATCATTCATATGATTGTTTAGTGGATATTTACTTCAAATTAAAGGGAAAAGAGCCTAAAAGACAAGAGCAACGCCTATGGGTGCAACACTTGGCTGCAGGTGCTGATTAATGCAAAAAATCCAAGTCGAAAGGGGGCTGAACGGCTAATTTCTTACAAAAATACTTCCAGAGTCATCCCTCTTGATATACTGGATAGCTCTTGTGATGGTGAACACTTATGCAAAGTTTCATGAAGATATCCTCAATACATATTACAACAGAGGTATGACCAAGGTTTAAGATTGTCAAGCCAACAACAATAACAGCGACACCAAGGTGATCAAAATAGTATTTTTATACATTGGGTTTTCTCTGAAAACAGCCCAGCTAAAAATCACTAAATATTGTCATTGTATTGATATTCAGGGTTAGACACGAACTGACATGAGTAAGGAGTCTATTGGACTCCCATGCTATAAAATTAAGGAGTCAAAGCTCAAAGTAAGGAGTCCAAATTTAGTAATAAGGAGAACTTAGTGGAAAAGAAGAAATTGCTTGTGACAAGCAATTTCTTCTTTACCACAAAGTTCTTCTTCACAGGAGATGGAATTTGAAAATACTGCTGAATGCAAGCAAATTTCATCTTCTACACTTTTTATAGTGAAAAATTATGTACAATTTTGAGAAGGATTTAAAAAGAAACTTTAATTAATGAGTATTAATTAATTATTCATTATCATGTTTGTTGAATTACTCCTGTATTAACCAGGGAGTCCATTGGACTCCTTGCTTACAAATTAAAGGAGTCCCAACAGGTAAAGAAGGAGACTCTAACTCTGAGACTCCCCTTAGTGTCGAACCCTGATATTGGAAACCTCTGATTGGTTAGTCCAGGGGTGGGGAAATACAAGTTTTCTCCACTTGTCCCTGGACAAGTTAAAGCGGATTTTCTACTCATCCAGGATCAAAATGAACTTGTCGGCTATAGAGTAAATAGAAAAATTTGAAAAAAAACATTGCCTTTTGATGAAGAAAATGCTGGTATCCAGCATTTTCTTCATTAAAAACAATGTTTTCTACCCTATGATATGAACATTAGGATGTTTTCTCTCTTAATTCTTTTAAGTAACATTCCAAGATTTTCCCTGGTATTTACTTGTCCTTGGACACGTGGCTTAGAAAAATTTACTTGTCCTCAAGTACAAAAGCCCGAGTCGGACAAGTCGGGCAAAGGAATTCCACACCCCTGGGTTAGTGAAGACCACCAATGGTATTTATAGAATAAATAATCAAAATGTGCATTAAATTTAAAGCTAGTAATAGAATTTTTACTTATTTTGTTAAATTTGATTTCATTAAAAACTTGCTCATGAATATCTATCTCATTCATTTTTCATTTATTCAGTTGACCTCTATCTATAGCTATTTAGATATACCAATACTTTCAAGCAATACAAAAGCAAGTATTCAGACAAGAGTCCAACCCTTTGTTGTCGGTACTCATTTGAATGACCATTCAAACAGGGAGTTACTCTAAATGCTAAGAAAAATTTTTATCACTTTTTCAAAAGAAAGTCTTCATCTTAAGCAGGGACTCCCAAAACTCATGAAAGGACCCCTAACATCCCAATGGGTCAGGTTGAGTCTTTAGGATCCTGTTTTGTTAATGTCAGACTAAAACCCTTACTATTTTGAGGGAAGGCCAGCGGTGTCCTCACAATACCAACTGTCGGTGACCTTGGATCCAGTCCATCAAGGACATTTTCTGGTGTTTTCTCCACAACAATTGGTGTCCTTGAGATATCACTTGATGGTGACCTTGGGTCAATGTTGAGCACCCGTCTAGGTGGAGTGGCTACCTCTGTCTCGTGGCTGTTTGAGGCTCCCATCTTGAAGAGAAAATTACTTCTGAAATATTTATAAAAAGAAGTACTGGTGAGCCAAAGCACTGATCAGAGAATTCTATAATGGGTTCAAATTTACTAAAAGATGGAGTTCATATTGTTTTGAACTTCTTATTTATCTTATTTTCTCATTTTAACCAAATTAGATTAGTCTTTACCAAGATATTTTCCCCTCTAGGTACTGTCTATCTATCCAAAGTATGTCCCTCCAACTTTTTGAGTACTGTCTCATGGCGTAATCATAAATTTACATTATACATATTATTACCACTAATACCACATATTACATACATCTATAGACATTATAATTAATATATGAATACAAAACATGATTAAGCACACTCTCACGAGAAGAGAGGCACTAGAATCCCCATAAGATCATATCTTATCATAATATGTTAATCACTTTGTACCAAACATTGACCATTTCTTACCAAAATGTAAATATTTACTAAATGATTTGGGAACCAGTCAAACCGACCAGCCTCCGGTCAAACTGGCCCCAAAACAGTCAAACCGGCCACAAAAGAAAGTCAAACCGGCCCCCATATTCAAATAACGGTCAAACTGGCCCCTTATAATATTTGAGGCACTTCTTTTTTCAAATGCCTTTTGCTAGATGAAAAATGTAGATCCATGGACTCTTGTACTCAATTCTCTAAAGCAATTACAGCATGCTGTTAAGCAGTTAATACATACATGTATTTAAAGAAATGATTATGAACAAGTTCAAAAAGCACTATTTATATATTAATAATATATGATTTTAGATTTTAAAGAAATCTATATTTGTTTAATAAAGCTGTCCCAATATCAATTTAGGCATATAACCTGTTTGATTTAAGTTCTAGTGTAATGGTTTAAAGGGAGGTAATGTGCATTGGATATGCAAATGAGAGAGACCTGCCCTTAGTTAAATGGCTAATAATAATTGAAGCCTACATAAGCACATCTTCACGGGTCAAGGGGTATCGAATCGATAACTTCTTCTCGAATACAACTTGACTGAATGATTGGTTATATTCTGTACGATTTATTTTTAGCCGGCCAATCAAAAGGTCAAACGCGATTTCTGTGACTGCCAATCAGAGAGCTTCTTACAAACGGCATCGGTACCTTTTAATCCCTATGGCAACCTGTTGTGTGCCGACGACTGTGTAGATAAACCCTTCATTCATGTATTGAAGAAAATGTGTCGCATTGAAGACACTGAATTTTAGTAGGTTTTTATTCGGTGATACATGTAGTCAGATTTATAAAATAAACAGAATTTAAACCAATTCCTTTTATCATTATTAATACTAATGCTAAGCTTTTGTTATTAATATTATTGAACAGTGTCATTATTTTTATAATACTGTTAACTAAAATTACTCCATTCGCAATACATGAAGAAAAGAAGGTACAGTTATTAAAATTATATTTTATCCTCCTTATTGTGAATTATTATCAAAACTTAAATCAAATATGTGTGCTACCCAACAGTCAAATTAAGACATTACTAGATGTCAAAATATAGACTGTTTAAACTTTAAACACATTCTTATTTCGAATAAATAAGACAAAAATTTTTATGTGATAGTTTATAAATCCCTTTTATTTTTAAAAATATCTTCGCTTTGGGGGGGGAAAACATTTTCGTGAATCAGAAAATTTCCTCATTGTCCGTGAATGTTTTCCGAAACCCCCCTCAAAATACAGCAAAAATGGGAGTTTGGATTAAGATATCTATTACACTACTGGTATTTTTGCCGACAAAAATAACATGAAATATTACACACGCACACCACCACTTCCACACAAACAAACACTCCGCATGTCATAAAGCAAATTCAATGATTCATTTGGGAGTAAGAAAACGAAAAAAAAAACATTAAGGTATTTGAAAGGGTAATTTTGAACAAGTTGAAGCACCAAATATAATTCTTTTGTAATTCTTCCGTAGAATATTTTGTATAGCCTCCCCCCCCCAAAAAAAAGGGGGGGGGGGGGGAAAACCAACAAATAAACAAGAGGACGAAGATGGTCCTAGATCACGCACCTGAGTCTCTTTGACCCCTGGGACATCACATGAATTAGATAGGCAGATGTCAAAAAGAAGATAATTGCCTAAGATCAATACCATGGAACATTTTCAGCGAAGAGCAAGACAGATATGCCTTTTTGCTCTTTGATTCTATGTAAAAAGGGATGCACCCGGGTGGACCCCTAATGTGACCCCAGGGTCTTGATATGAACAAACTTGAAAGAGGTCCATAAGTTGATGCTACATACTATTTATGAAAGCTGTCTGCCTTCTGGTTTCAGAGAAGAAGATTTTTGAAGGTTTTCCTATTTTCACCCATCATGCTCAGATGAGCTGAAAGGGATGCGCCCTGTTGGAGCCCAAATATGACCCAAGGGTCTTGATATGAAAAAACTTGGTAGGGGCCCACTAGATGATGCCAGACACCAAATATTAAAGCTGTCTGCCATCTGATTTCAGAGAAGAAGAAGATTTTTAAAGATTTTTGCCCTTCGATTCTATGTAAAAAGGGTTGGGCCCGGGCAAAGCCCAAATATGACCCCAGGGTCTTGATATGAACAAACTTGGTAGAGGGCCACTAGATGATGCTACATACCAAATATGAAAGCTGTCTGCCTTCTGGTTTCAGAGAAGAAGATTTTTAAAGATTTTCATATTTTCACCCTTTTTATTAAGGGTTAAGGGAAAGTTAAGGGTGGATTTCATTTATTTGAACAACTTTGGTAGAGCTTGACCCAAGAAACATCCCTGCCAAGTTTAATCAAGATTGGCCCACTGGTTTAGGAGGAGAAGATGTTTAAAGAAATTGTGGACGACGCAAGACGGACGACGCACGACTGACGACGGAAATTCTACCATCCCAATAGCTCACCTTGAGCACTTCGTACTCAGGTGAGCTAAAAAAATAAATAGCCGTTTTTATTTCTTTTTAATATTGAAAGCAAATATATTCCCATTCTATATAGAGTATAGTCAATGGGCGACAAAACTACTTAACCACAACTTGAATCAACGGTAGCCACGATATTTTGGACTGCCCAATAACAAAACTCATATATATCATGGGATTGCTTCATTTTAAACGTCGTGAAAAAGTTGTTTCCGATAGCAAATTTAAATATTAAATTTATCGAAACAATGTGACTACCTACAACATGGGTACTTTTCAAATTAAAATGAATTCAAATAAATAAACAAAATAAATAAATAATGAAGATAAATATAAACAAATAAATTGATTTAATTCTTCAGCTCCCACAATATTCTCACATGAGATTTATTTTACACAGATAGCCCTACTAAAATTTGTTCTTTTATTTTCTTTATTTATTTTATTATTTTTATATTTTATTCTATTCTCTTAGATCATCTTATGTGTTTAAAGAAAAGTCTGCTGGAAGCAGAAGGAGAAAAACTCCTGAATCAAAATGAAAAATTCAAGTAGATCTACATTTTCATTTCTAAATTATTTCTATAAAATGGCTTAATTCTTGATTTTTTTCCAAATTTTAAATTTCACTCATTTCAATATAGATGCATTCTACTATATTGGATATTGACTTTGATGAGGTTTAAAAACATTGAAACTTAAACCGGTATTAATTGATTAAATAACTTGAATAATTTAGATAAACATTGAAAAATCGTAATACACTTTCATCGAGGGCAGAAGAGCTGAATTTGAGAACCTTTCATCAAACCATCAAATTATCTAAAAGATATGTATAAACAAGAGCTGTCACTGTAAGATGACAATGCCCCCGACACCGCTTTGATTTAGAAGTTATGGCCAATGTTAAAGTTTTTGGACGGAATGACGGACGGACGGACAGACGGACAGACGGACGGACGGACGGACAAGTCAAATTTATGATGCCTCCCTATCGGGGGCATAAAAATATAGGAATTTCGATTAGTTTTTGTGATTGTGCAGTCTTACTAAGTGTTACAATTACTTAAATCTGGAGGGATTAAGCGCAATTCTAAGGGGCAAATTCACATCTCGAAAGTAACCGTTGGGCATATTGACCTAACATACCTCCCGCTGTCGGACCTTTTTGGAAAATGGTTACTGATTAGTCCGCCCCGTTTTCCGTTCTGTGACGTCAAGCGTACAGAAATTACCCATTCAATCAGCCAAGGGTAAGATAAGTAAAGCGTTCGTAACCCTTGGCTCGACAAGATGATATAGACAGAGTCGACCTATTTAGGGTTGAGGATCCTTTTCTCTGAATGGATCTCTACTGTCAATCTGCAAGGTTAGTTACACTAGTAACAATGTTTTGTTGTTTTTTTCATGTTT
The DNA here is from genome assembly GCA_948146395.1 of Fragum whitleyi. Lineage (NCBI taxonomy): Eukaryota > Metazoa > Mollusca > Bivalvia > Cardiida > Cardiidae > Fragum > Fragum whitleyi. Next base: position 43,186,412 of record OX411554.1, read on the forward strand.
TGTGACTATTGATTTTGCAGGTAAACATGCAAACAAATTAAGTTTAGGGAAATCAGACGCCCTTTTTAAATATATGAAATCAAACTGCTTCAACAATAAAAAGATTGAAAAAATAAATAGAAAACAATTATCGTTGTCCATCCACCTTTTTGATTCTTTTTGTTTTGTATATTCTTTTTTTAACATAACATGTATAATGTGTCTTTTTATAAAATAATGAAATATCAACAGAATATAATATAATCATATAAATTTAATTTTGACCTCTTTTCTGTCATCTAAAAAACACACATATGCAGGGTTCTCCTCTGAAAATTTTGAAGGTGTAGTGGCATGTGCGCGGCTATATTGCCTGATTACTTTGTATTCAATTTCAGTTAATTATAAAGGATTATTACAGTGGTTTTACTGCGGATAAGGCTTAGATTAAGAAAATTGAGTTAAAAGTCATGGAACAGTAAATCTACTAAACTTAGGCTGGGTATATAGTTGAGAGGTCGAAGGACAGCATTGCATGTATTGTCAACCTTTATAGGTCTCTGTTTATGTATGTAAGGAATTTTTAAAATTCTTGGGAAGTCCTTGTATGATTGAGGAAAGGCCCTGAAATTTCTGAAATAAGTAAAACTAGATTTTATTACAATTATTTTCTAATGTATTCGTAAGCCTTTTCCATATCTTATTTCCAAAATAGTTATCTCCAAGAGCATTATTTTATTATACAATAACCATTTAACAAATTAACAAGTTGATAAATAGTTTGTTTAGAGAAGCAGTGACAGGACTTTCAGTACTTTGATTACGTTGGTTTTTTTATTTATTTATTTATTTTTTCTTTTGTAATATTTATTTCCCATATATCAATTTCAATGACCTCATTCTGAAATAATAGAATTTATCTTGATTTCAATTCTGGAATGAAGAAAAAAAGAGAAAAGAAAAAAATGTTTTGGGTTACACATATCAGGGTATGAATCCGGTTAAGAATTGGTGTTCCTGTGGAGAATTATCAAGGGTTTTTTTGTTTTTTTTTGATTTTCAAATTTTACTGCCAAACTCAAGTTAAGCCTCTGATTTTCATATAATTAGTCGGAAGTTTTATGCTTAACCATGAAATAAAATAAATAAGGCAAATAGTGTTTTTCTGATGCTTTACCATCTGCTGCAATAGACTGACATTGTTTTGCAAACGACGGAGTACAGCTTCAGTGCTCCTAGCTATAGGGCCCTTTAAAATGTGGCACAGCCAGAAAATATCCGTTGAAAAATTTTCTAATTTAGCTGTAGAATCAGTACTGTTGGAAATGTTTAGTGTTTTGCAGGAGTATTCAATGTTTAAATTGAACACATTTCGACAACATGGTAAACTAAGGGGGTCTTTGTGGCGCCGTTTGGGGCTTCTGTTTGACATGCTTAAATTGATCAAACTGTGAACTTTGGATGTAGACTCCGCTCTCTGATTGCTTCAATGTGTTTGTCGAGACAGAAAACTGTCCAGGCGACTTACAATAAGCCACTCTGTCCTTTAGTGGCAATATGAAAATTTTCAAACAACCGGTTCCCCTAATAAGCGATCCTAGTCGGGGGTCTAGATGTTCAGATCGAAGGTTCTTTCTCTACAGTCAGCAATGGGCTCTAGGTTACCAATCCAACACCCTTATGTAATTGATAGACAGTCTAAGAAGTGCTCCAATCATAACGATTAGTTGCTTGGCTGAGATTCGTTTTCCTGCCTGCGATAAATAGGACCTGCATCCGAGGTCAACTGCAATTCAAGATCACATCAATCATCGTCATTTTGGACTCTAATTCACATTTTTTTTCTCAATACAAGTCTGTACATAATCATAATAAAGGTAAAGATGAACCATTGAGCCAGATCAACTAACTTGTTGCTGAAAAGTGACCCCTTTGATATCCTTCGGTGCCGGATGTGGAAAAAATAGAACTTATACCAGTTGGTGTAAATCAGCTCTTCCATTTTTGCAGATGATGTGGATAGCATCTCAAATTTGATGCCAAAGAACCCTGCTAACTCGATGTTTCAAGGAAACATTAAATGCTTTTCAGAAGATGATTTACACACCCGTCCCGGAGCTTACAAAAACCAACAGTTTTTTTGCAACTTTACAAAAGAGGGGTTGGGTACTTTCGATGATTCGTCTAAATTTAAAACTGCTTTGTTGGTAATTTTGATTGCATTTCACATAAGTCAAATTATTGAACTCAGTTCTTGCAAAAGTTCAAATTGTTGCAGTGTATTTTCAAGAAAGTGATTATTCCACTGGCCCTTAACTTTAGTTCAGCAATATAAAAGAAGATGTACTGTCCATATAAATTGGAAGTGTAACTAGAGCAGGCAGTCTGTCTGGGATGTGTCTTATTTCATCTAATCCTCGGCAGTAAAAAGATCAGGAAAACTGAACATTCTTGCCTATCTTTTGTTTAAAAATATAATTAAAATTATCACTGGAAGATTAAGATAAATCTAGTTTGACTTGAGCAGATAGTTGCAAAATTGTTTTTCTTTTAACATTGTTTCCGGTGGATTCAGTCAAAATTGGCAATTTTCGGTAAATGAGTTTGACATTGAATTGACAATTTTCTACTGGTACCTATCCGTAAATCTGTTACTGGAAGTGCAGAACCAGTGAAAATCAATCATATAACCATAATCTATAATGACTAATTAGTAAGGGTCTTATCAATTAGGGGCACTGTGTAATTGACAGTTAACTTCCCAGAAAGTGATTATATAATGACTGTGTGGCTGCAATTACATTTTGACCCTTTGTTCAGAAAGAAACTAAGCTGTATCAGCGATCAAATTTAAGCCTATTGGCGTTCTAAGGTGTATCAGCAATCTGTTCAATTTCTTGCAGGCGTATCGGGACAAATACGCCATAAGGGCCTGGGGAGAACACTGATATGGTCCAAATTATGTATAAAAATACATTGTGTAATACGAAATTGATTATCCTGAGGTAGGTAAATTTCAGTGTTCCCACTGCTTTTTCAATCTAGGGGTAAAAAGAATGTCAGTCATTTCACTATTGAGACGTTTCCTACTAGGGACGTTTCACTATTAGGACATTTCACTTTTGGACGTTTCACTACTGTTTTAAAATTGTTTAGACGTTTCACTACCCATTTTTATAAAGGGGTATTTTATTCCATTATTTTGTTTATTTATCTAATTTAATTTATGAAAACAGGTTATTAATGTAATTAACTATTTAATTGATGAAATTTTATTATAATTACCTAGCTTGAGGGTGTATTTGCTATCACCAACTTCAATAAAAATGATCTAAGCTTATAATGTTCACTTAATTTGTTAAAATCCTCCCATAAAAAGGAATAATATGACTGGATCATTTTTATCTGATGGGGGTTTGAAATACAAGAGACGGATTATGCTTCCCGAATAAGGCATTGTCACAAAAACAAGAGCCATGTTGGACATGGACATCCCCCGCCACAAAAGCTTGATAGTAAACTGAAGCCTAATAGATTAAAGATTCTTTTGTACTGTCAGAGATTTACCTCCTATTAAATCTAAGTATTAAAAATAACAAAGGGCAATAACTCCAAATTTATGCAAGCAAGAGTTATAGTTCTGGTGCACTTCTCCTCCATGAGATCTATCCACCAATAAAGTTTCAAGTTGATAGCTATTATACTTTAGGAGATATGCTCCAGACAAAATCTGTGTATAAAAAATAACAAAGGGCAATAACTCCAAAATTATGCAAGTAAGAGTTGTAGTTCTTGTGCACTGCACTTCTCCTCCATGAGATCTATCCACCCATAAATGTTCAAGTTGATAGCTATTATACTTTAGGAGATATGCTCTGTGGTAGATTTCAAAGACTCAAATAAGCGGTTATCTTATACAGCCAACACAAAGGTAACAAACATTAAAACCCCTTTTTGCATGACATATTTTAAGACACAAATTTCAAATAGTTTAGGGTAAAGGGCATCTGATTTGCTACTCAAATGTGAAATTTCATCAAATTCTGAGCATAAGACTAGGAGAAATGAAAGAATAACTGTATTTTACGCACTAACATAAAGGTAACAAACATTAAGCCCCCTTTTTCCATGACATATTTTTTTTACGTTAATTTCAAATTGTTTATAGTAAAGGGCATCTGATTTGCTACTCAAATATGAAATTTCACTAAATTCTGACTGTTAGACTAGGAGAAATTTGGGAAAAACTGTTTTTTAGCCTAAGTCCCCTTTTCCCGTGACGAGGCCTCAAATCCAAAAACCATCACAGATGCATCATCACTATATCATAGGGAGTTCACATGGTAAGTTTCATTCAATTTGGCCCAGGGGTTATGGAGAAATAGGTGGGGACGGACGGACGGACGGAATTACGGACGTACGTACGTACAGATGGACGGACAGACAAAGCGGCGGCTATATGCTCTCCCTTCGGGGAGCATAAAAAAGAAAATAAACAATAGAAATATGTAGTTTGCAGATTAAGTAGATCTATAGGCAATGAAGGGGGGTAACAAAAAAAATTAAATCTGTCTCAAATGAAAAGAAATGAGTTTTGAAAATTATGAAAATGTGAATAGATATATGAGTAAAAAGCAGAATTTCTCATGAATTTACCAATATTTCAACCCATAATCATATTTTTTTCAACATTATTTGTTCCATTGTTTATTTTCCGCAAGGTTTTCTTAAATGATAAAATATCTTATTGTTATTCAAAATCAGGTTTTTTTCTGGAAAGGAAATCTTTCATAATGAGAAAATAGAATTTGATTTTGAAACATGACATTTTGATTAAGACTTATTTTTTTTTTTTTCAATGGGCATTTTGAGAATATATGCAGATTAGATATATTTGATATTAGATTAGATTGCGTAGTATAAAATGAAATCTTACGTAAAAGAGAAAACAGTTTTCCAATAATGCAACCTATTAATTCACAAAGACATACTCAAAAGTATCTCCAAAAAGCATTTGTTTCAGATTCATTATATTATATATAGCTAATAAAATGATTTAATGTTAGATTGATATACTTGTAAGAAGCAGATGATTGTTATAGCTAAGGGTTTATAAGTTGGCTCTTCATGATATTCTAATATAAATGTCACCTTTTAATGGGTGCCACACTTATCAGAGCATTACCAGTAGCTTATGTAACACCTTTTTTGATCTCTTAAACAGGCCACAGATCAACCAATTAACCTGCATGTCTCCAAATAAGTTTTTAAAATTGTAGAAAATTAAAAGACTCAAAAATTGAGAAAACTTGTATTACTAAAAGTAAAAAAAGAAAACACACTCACACACACACACACAAAAAAATTGCATTTTCAGAATCATTTACTTGAGAAATGGTTTACAATAAGATAAGTGTAGGAACAGATTAGTTGTAGAAAGAGGTTCTTTATTTTGTGTTTATGTTAGTGAATTATTTACAAAACATTCACTATTTTTTTAAACACTTTTTTTCAACGAATGAAAGTTGACAGGATGGATTAGAAATAACTTCTTAAGGTAGAACATTCATAATTAAGGATGTTGCTGGAAAAACTTTTCTTTTAAATTATATAACTTCACACAAATGTAATCTGCAACAACATATTACTGAATTATGATTGATTTCCCTATATATACTATATAGTATTCTTAATATTGAGATTATCTGAAAAAAATTCTAATCAGTTCTTCGACACTTCCACCTTTGATGAAAATGAGAGATCAGGCTACAAAGGGGTTTCATAAACACTGCCTCTCATAAATTCACACTATTGATCTGCCATTGAAAAAGAAACAAAGTTTTTGGTGTAAATTACATTCATCACAAATGCAAATGATTTTATAACATATCATTCATATCAATATCATACAGATGATTTATAAAGACAACCAAGAGAGAGGGGAATTAACTTATTCAATTGCACTTCTTGCATAAACATGTAACAATTTCAATTGTAATAAAGGCTTACAGTCAACTCGTACCCACGGCAACTCGTACCCATTTTGGTCAACTCGTACCCAAATTTTGGTCAACTCGTACCCTTTCCAAAAATTATGGAGTCAACTCGTACCCATCTTTTTAATGAAAAAAACAAGTAATAAATAGCCACTCCTTCAAAGAAAAATATTATAACTATAATATATCTATAATATATTTTCAGATATTTGGATAAGTTTTTGTTGTGAAGAAAATGTTATAAATTGTAATGTGATAAAAGAGTGTTACAGGGACGAAGATTTAACTATAATTGTTGGTTGATGTTAATGATTAAGTTATCATGTTTAAACTGTTTGTGTAATTGAGTTTATTTGGTGAATATATTATCTTAATCAGTTCGAAAAAAAATTTTTAATTTAATTGTCCGATAATTTTGAAAGTTAACACCTCAGAAGAACAAACAGTTATTTGTTAGAAGCAGGTAAGTAACAATGGGTTGTATGTAATTGCTCATCTGGATTAAAACTCTCTGTTATTGCATATATATATTCTTCACAAAAAGTTCTTTGACATTGAATACATGTTATTTTTGAATTAAGACAAAAATATCTTTATATGATTAAAGTAAGTCAAAGAAAGTGGAACTCAAGTTTTCTATCCACTGAAATAAAATCAGATTAACCATTTCATAATTATGCAAGTCACGTATCGTCGGTGTATTTTCATAACATCGTAACGACAGATACAGTGGTTGCAATATTTTGAAATTACACAAGTTTTTTTTTTTTATTATATAATATATTGTTTGTATAACTATTTAAACGTTGCATCGCAACTACAGCTTAGTCAAGCCCATATTCTAAATCGCCCATCCCCTAAAACACCGCCCCAAATCGGCCATTTTAAGACCGATATTCGGTAAAAGTTGACTATTCTAATAATCGCCCATCCCCTGATTTGACAAAAAAATGCCCAGACTATTTTGATGTAAACTTTCCATTTTAATAGTATAAAATTCTTGCAACATCTTCAACGAATAACAAAAAACCTGATGATACATGCTTTGGATGAACTTGGATTGATATACGAGATTTATTGAAGATCGGGAAAAGCCGCTTTTTATCCTTTTTATGTTAGCGATGGTCGTGACTGCATACATGGAATTTCCCTAGATTTTAAAAACTTTGCATTTTTTTTTATTTTAAACACTGTTTATCAAAAATATATTCAAATCGGATGTCAAAGAGAGATCGCATGCATGATATTAGGTCAGTTGTTGCTACGAAGTTTTCAGCTACCACTGACAGAAAATTAAATACCCGTATTTTATGTGCGAAACGTGGTTACTATCTTTTTATCCAATATTACGAAACTCTTAAGAAAAAAATGATGTTCATTGAATTTTGGACGATTATTTCTCTCGTAAATAATTGAGCTTTTGATATTTTTTTAAATCCTTCTCCTGCTTTTTTTCTGAACACAAATCTTTAGTAGACACCATAGGTAAGTATCAGCCTGTGTAAGATTTCTATTTTGATATTAGCCTACGATGCCTGCTTTATACATTAGGATGTGGGAAATCCTTGAGCGAGACTAGAAGAAAACAACACAACTTTAATTTGTATTTTGTAATTACAAAAAAACTACATTACTTTATTATTATTTTTTTAACAAGAAATGTTATATTTTCATAAATGTGTTTAAAATGCAAAAAAATGAATAAGACAAACTAAAGTTATCTATTTAAAGTTATTTTTACATACTATAATTCATTATCAACGAAGAATAAATACTATCAAATAAAGAATTATTACATCTTTCTTTGGACATTTTGTTCCACTGTCATTATTCTCAGTCTGCTGAAAAAGGGTTGCAATCGACAAAAGGAAATTGACATTTAATAGATTTGATTAGGTGTGAACCATAACCACTGACCGATAAATATACATTGAATGACAGATTCAGTGTTATTTAAAGGTGACAATGATTTTTGCTTTATCAGATTCAGCATTTTAAAAGCCAAAAGCATGAGATTTCGATCTCTGTAAATGAAAAATATGCAGACAGTGAAATTCAGGACTGACTCTGAAAACATATACTGTAAAAACTTTGAAAAAAAAAACACATGAATATTTACGTCATGACCATTTTTTTACTTTTTTTTTTTAATTAAAAACTTTTTTGTCTATGACCTGGCTAAATAGTGATGTCTAACATGAAATAATATCGTAAAAAATATTTTTTTTCTTATTTTGACAGCACAAAATAAATATAAAAAAAATGGGTACGAGTTGACTCCATAATTTTTGGAAAGGGTACGAGTTGACCAAAATTCGGGTACGAGTTGACCAAAATGGGTACGAGTTGACTTTGGTACGAGTTGTCGTGGGTACGAGTTGACCTGCTTCCGTAATAAAGAGTGAAAATATTGTTAGGTCTTGATAATTTCAAATAAATCCATTTAAAAAATATCAAATTTATCAGAGGCTGATGATTTATAGTAATATACGAACAAAATATAGATTAACATTGTTTGGACGTTTCACTACCATATAGTAGTGAAATGTCTTGGTAGGAAATGTCCGATAGTGAAACGTCTAAATAATGAAATGACTGCCACCCGGGTAAAAACGGGTATTTTGCAGTGTGCATGTACCCCCTCTTTATACAGTGCTGTCAGCTAACCCTGCGCACTTCAGAAAGTCAAGTACAAAACTCGTGTAAAGATATCGGTTGTACAAAAAAATCATACGAAATTGTTTTGGTACGAAACGTCCAAAATTCACTTCTACACTTTCCGACTGCAGATCTGTGGAGTGTATTGGGTTTATGTTTTAAACACATTGTTATTAAGGAAAAATAAACACTCTTAGTGACTATTATGATGGAGTATCCAATAAAAACTCGCAAAATCTTACCCTCAGTCTAGTATGAAAAAGACTGTGTGAGAAAGGCAGGAAGTGCGAATGTTTACATTTTTGAAGTTGCCGCTTTATCCAATCAAATTGCGAAGAATAAATCCCATTCGTCCATTATTATTTTGATACCAATTTCTCATTAAAAATGTTTTGACTGGTCCTACTGTCGACTCAAGCCTTTATATATGATAGTCCAGGCAGTGGGACCAGTCTAGGTCAGTGTCAGAAGGCGATACAAAAATAAGGCTCAATCCAAAAGGGATCTCTGCCAGAACTGACCAAAAATGCCAAACCAAAAGGCCAATAAGAATAATATTTCTTTTTCTACAGATATTTTTTTTTTTAATAAAAAAACATTTAATTTTCTAATTGTAATTTAAGAAAATAGACAGTTATTTTATTTTTTTTTATAATAATTGTGAAAAATCATTGTATTAACTGTTTATTTGCTGTTAAGAAAAGATGGATTTAAGACACAAGCAGTGTTCAAAAATGTCAGTTTCATTTAATCATACTTGATTTTGAAAACATGGTGTGTTGAAAACGGGTTCAACGGCCATAATTTGACTCAAACGAGCTATGACTATTTATCAACACGACCCCAACCTAGAATTTTCCTTATTTTCTCTTCCTTTCCTTCCCGTGAAGCTACACTATTCCCCGGATTATGATAATAGGGTAAAAGCGACGGACCGTCTATGTAATGTATTTAACTTACTTGAGCAAAGTTGAACATTTGCCAAAAAGGGTATTGGTATTTTCTCAAAAACAATCAAGGGTACATCTCAAAACTGGGGGCCATGGGTGACTGACCCCTGCTAGTCCATCTACCTCTTAAACGGCGAATATATACTGAACCACAAAAGAAACGCCTCGTTATCCAAGACCGCAAATAGTGAAAATAAGGAGACATTTGATGTTCTTTGATGACAATAAATTCACCATGACTGAAAGTTACAGAAAAAATAGCCGGCCTTAAGTCAAATTTGGGCTTAACTGTTAAAATGTGTTGTCACAGTGCACTGCGTTGGTAATCCCTGCTTTAGATGGGAAGAACCGTTGCCAACAGAGTTTTGCAAATATAAAGTATTCCCTTTTTTCGTGAGTAGGTTCTGGTGATAAAACAGCCAAAACTAGTATCGACTTTCGGTGTCAATTACCAAAAGAAAGCATCAAGGATTAATTTCCAAATTAGAGAAAAAATGTATTTTAAGAGTTCTTGCGCTATTTGTGATGAATATCAGTTGCTGGCCTATTTGCATAGAACAATTAAATAACACAGACAGCTCGAATCAGCAAGTAAGAAATGGAACAGCGAATTTTCAAGAAAATTTGGTTGTGCGAAATTTCTCGGAGAAAGCACCAAAAACGTTCTCAAAACCCTGTCTTTACACATACACATTCATTCAGAGATCACATCACAAACCACTGCCTAAATTTAAGTAAGTTTGGTTTCACCATTATTTAAGGTCCTAAAATTGTAACTCGACATAAGGGAATGTATCGCCGTTATCTTAATTATTGATATCATTGTTTTTAAACTCAATTTTAAAAATAAAATTTCAATGAAAACTTGGTTAGGAATACGCACTTCCAAAAATATTTCTGTAAAATATAAATGAGCCTGAACGTGACATTTCCAACAATTTGAAATGTTGGTGAGGTGCAAACAAAGAGAGGCGTAGACAGCCACAAACTGTAAGAATAAAATTAAGATAATGGTCTACAGATACTTTTAGGACGTTTCTATCTAATGAGCGCAAGTGAAGACTCTGGTCAGACTGTGCGGATGCACAGACTGGTCAGAGTCTTTGCTTTGCGCATAATCGAAATTGTTGGAAATCTCACGCACAGGCTCATTAATTGTTCTAGTGTGACGTTTCTTTTGTGGTGCAGTATATTTTCCGGGCATTATGTGAAGGCTCGATAATTTCAAAGAAAGGTTTGAAGCTGCATCAAACATGTGGAATAGATTAACAATTAGATTTTGTGAAATATATATGATTCGCTGTGAAATTTCAATCACACGCGTCACACTTAGGCACCTTATTTAATCAACCGAAATCCATGTAAATGAGTTAAAAATAATTTTGAGCTAAAATAACTTCTTTTTAAGTAATATGATTTATTATAATTCAACAAAATAGATTTAAAGAAATTCAGAAACTTTAAATTTGGCTAATAAAGGAAGGAATATAGTCGATAGTTGGATATTCGAGAACTATTTTCTTCAGGTTTTTGACAATTTGTTTGAAAAATCCCGAAAACAAAAGAGAATATAATAATAATCTAAGAAAATAATTGATGTATCTAAAAATACCCGACACACTGGACCATTTTGTTCATTTTTTTCAACGAAATAGTTTCATATGGTAACCTTCGCACGTGCGTAATAAAAAGGACTCTTCCACATTGATAACTCAGTAGAGGACAAGGACATTAGGCCACGATGCACACAAATTATAGGATGGATTTTCGCAAATTCAAAAAAGGCGTCTGTTATGAACATAAAACTAAAAGGGTATTGATATTCAAATTTGTATTTCAAATGTGATAAAGCAAAAGCGACTTTCGAATCATTCTGACGAAAGTTTTTTTCAAAGTACACGCTTTACCTTAACGCATTTTTGGAGGTGTTTGCGTACACCAAAAGGTGTTTAAATATACGCAATATACGAATTGTATTTTTTTTTTATCAAAGACCTATGTTTTTCTTGCTCCTGTTTTCTCTGGACTTAATGTTATAGCCTGGTTAATTTGACCGACTTTGTCCTCGGTGGAAAAAAAATGCTTAAATAACAATTACCGATATATTTTATCAAAAAACAAAATGTATAATACATTCAATATCGTTTGTTATTCATTCCTATGAAAGCACGTGCAAAGCCAAGTAGGAATAATCATGTTTTTTTTTTCATCTAAATAGCAGGGGTCAGATTCAAGTTAATAAAACCGCACTATACTTTACGGTAAGTATTTTTATTCATGAAGGAAAAATCCGAGGGCGGAGCCAGAAGATTTTCCTTTCGCATATAACTCCTCCCCGCATCAGACCTTTTTTATCGACACACCATAGCAATAAATAATATTATATCTATTATGTAACACGATGGCTACGTAATTACTTTTTCTTATTCTCTTCTTAATGTAAAATTGTATAAAAACTTTTTTCCGGAAGTAAAATTGATAAAAAAAAAAAGAAATGAAAGTTAAGTTTGGAGCAATTTGCAAAGAGCGAAGTGCGTCATTTAGCACGTGAGTTATGTGACGTCAAAAGAATCAACGTTCGCGCTAAAGATGACGTTGACTTAAAAATGGGCGGAGCTATCTATGTAAACACACGACATGTAGAGAATAATGTGTTAGTGTCTTAAATAATGATAATTTCTCACAACCGAGACCTGATAACATTGATATTTTAAGACACTAACATGTTATTCTATTTATCATGCAATCATTTTTCAGTGCTTGCGTATGATAAACCCTTAAAAATCAAAGAAATTCAGGTGCCAACTGTATGCAGATTGTTTCTAAAAATAGACTGCCTGATATCATGTTATGTTATCAGACAGGTGATATCAGGTCAATGCAGGCTTCATTGCATGATAAATGATTTTATTGTGAATAAAGTGCTATGTAATTTCTTCTAATTTCATATATGCGTTATACGCCATCGGGTTATTATGATATTTTAGGATTAACATCACATGAATGTCAAACAAGGAGGAAAATTATCACAAGATACGCCCGTTTACAGCTGGGGACCCGTTTTACTAAACATCTTCCGGTCATTTTTTTTTGCATAAGTCAAAAATTTAAGTTGCGGTAGAAACTAAATATGCAGTTCTATCATGCATTACCACATTGGAATCGCATTTTAAAGACGATTCCAATGAGAAATTTCAAAGCAGAATAAAACAACGAATGAAACACCAGGTTTTATTTGTGATTTTGACCTACGATCATATCTTTCTTAAGATGTTAAGTAATCAGGCCCTGGTTGTCCAAGTATGAAAACAATAAAGGTGAATAAACAGACTCATAGTTCTTGCACATTGCACTCCGTAATCCTGAGGACGCATTCAGAACACCACTCAGCCAATCTAACTTACATAGACGGACTATTTTTAAAAATTACGGGAAAACCTTGGAAAACTCGATGACGTCGTCGCCAACTCTACTCGTTTAAGTCACTGACGTGAAACCATCGTATCCTTATCTAAATACCTTATATAGATTCTTAAACATCGGGTGAAAAATCTTAATTTTTGAGAATGATTCGTCATTCTCAAAAATTAAGGTTTTTCAGCCGTTATTTACTGAAAAAATATAAATCTAAAGATAGCACCGGTTGTGTCCGCGCTAGTTTTTCATACATCGTTTCTGCCAAGCAAAATGCACAATTTTGTTACATACAAATCCGCCTTATAGACATCCGGGGTCTGTTGTAGTTTACGGAAATAGCCGAGTGATGTTCCGAATGCCCAGGGGCGATCTCATAATTCGTCCCGTCTTTCGACGGGCGTATAAAAAAGTTAAAATAGCATTTGACTTTTCAATGGTCCTCCCTCTAACAATTTATCAACTGCCCACAATGGTTAATTGTGTATAAAACGACAAATTTTCAGCTTCAACTGGACATGCATTAACTAAAAACAGTGTTTCCTTGTAGACAACCAGTTCTAGATACGATCATGTATCCCTCCTTTGATAATGTGACGTGGGATGCACTTAAGAAATAGAATAATCGTTTGTTGTTCGAGTAAAATCGACTGTGATTTCTTTTGTGAACAATAAAAGCCCCGCCACTGGTGAAATATAGCCTTTCTTGTTCCCATAAAGAAATATAAATCGATATAACACTGAAAAAAATCTATCACGTATTTATGGAGATGGAATTTTTACTGTTGACAACATGTTAATATCAATCTCGAAAATATAGCGCTAGTTCAATTCTAAAATAGATCACGGTAAAAAGCACATGTGCTCTTTTAAATAAAACAAAGGTACAGATAAGAGGGGGTAAAGCCAGTCTAAAATCTTTATTTCTGAATGAAATCCTATGTTGTGGGCACTCGTTTGAATCGTCTTGACGAGACGATTCAAATGAGTACCCACTGCATAGGTTTTGTGCGAGTATAATTGAATTGATTTTATTTGAAATCCAATCTGTAGCTGTGTAAAATATCGCGAAATAAGTGCTCATATTATTTTAAAACAACACTGGTGGATAAGGGTTCTTGTTCCATTTAAAAAAGGACGAATAAAAAGTGCTTGTACCATTTTCACATAGTTGGCTAAAGAGATTGTAGAACCATTTTAAAATAAAGCGCGAAAAGAGATCTTGAACCATTTTTCAATAGACCGAAAAACCCCGACATTTTGTGAAGGATAAGTCAATATCAATGAAACAACACGTATATTCAGATTTTTTTATTCAAAAAGGGAGAGAAAAGCAAACAACATCCCTTAAATCTATAGAAAATCAATCAAAGAATCGAAATAAAGGCATAGCACAATAAAAAACAACTGGAATTATTTACAAATAACATGTAACATTAATCATTAAAATATTTACACTGTACAAAACCACATGTGACAAATGGACCGTGCTCAAGAATTTCGAAGGAATCTTAACATTTTCACTTCAGAATATTAAGTTATAGGATATGAAGAGAGTAGTATGAATTTTATGGAGCAATGAAACTAAAAACCTAATCACACTAAGGTATGAATCCACTTCACGTATTCATACAGCGGGGTTACGTTTTTAGTTCATTCCTCCATGAAATTCATAAATGTTGTCTTCATCTATTAATAACACAATATTGACCTTTAATTTTTCTCTAAATTGTGTGCTTATTTTGGGTCAAATTTGGTGGACTATATGAGATCACGCGCCCTTTCCTGCTTTCAGAGTTTAATACGTCCTCGAAAGGTTTAAGAAATAGTACTCGCTTTTCAAACACATTTGAGAGCAAAGATTGGAACTATTTTCTGACGCTCGTGAACTTTGAATAACTCTGAACACCAAACTTCTTTCAAAATTCTCCCCCCCCCCCCAAAAAAAAAAGAACGAACGAACGTTCGTGTGACGCGTCATATACGTATTTTTGTGACTTTAAACGAAGTTAAAGAAATACATGTAGTATCTCCACTATAGAAATCGTCGAATGGAAACAAATTTGATTTGACTCAAATCGATACCGTTTGGCATAGGTTGAACAAACTGAATAATTGATAAAAAAAAAAATTAGCCTATATGACTTCGTTTCTTTTCGATTCAGCCAAATAGTGCTATCCGAAAAATTACGTGGGTTAATGTAGGATTAGTAAAAAGAAAAAAGCAAAATGAAACGAACAAACTTTCAGATTTCACACTTAATGGTATAAATTCGTATTATCTAAGGGTGTTTTACTGAACTATGAAAATTTTTGATATATTTTATAAAATTGTCATTATCATTTATATCATTGTTATTGTCACTGGAATGGAATGAAAAACAGACCGATATAAGTTTTGATAACGAGTACAATATCCAATTGATTGACAGAAATAAATTTTCAATATTCTATATTACCCAGACGCTGTCGATACATTATAATATTGGCAATAAATAATAATTGAGCCAATGCGTGACATTTCCCACAATGTCAAGAGAGGGCAAAGCAAAACACCTGGTCAGCCCGTGCAAACGTCCAGGCTGCTCAATTTAAGTTCCTATCTCACACATGAAATTGTTGGAAATCTAACGCACATGCTCGGTTACAGTGTTAATGTCGGTGTAAAGGCTATATAAAAGATTAAAAAATATTGAGTCAGTATTATTATAAGTAATAATTAATCGTGAAAAAAAATGCCACGATGCAGTATTCTTTACTTGCATGCACTATGTTCGAACTTTAAAACTAATATGAATTTTAATATATTAAAAGCATTTTATTAAACCCAAATACAATTGCTAATATATCATTTTAACGAAACCGTTATTACTTTTCAGTATAAGTTACACAAGTCCTATTCTCGCATATTCGACAAAAATAGACTTGATCATTTTTGATAATTTATACATTTACGAAAGTGCCGAACTTGATTATGCATTTTTATGATTGAACACTTTGTTTTAGAAATGATGAAATTGGATTGAATAATTTGAACACTTTACTACGCTTTATGAATCAACATTCAAAACACAAATAGGCTACAATAAGATGATTGGGACATTTACGAACGTTATTAAACTACGACCAAACCATCGATGTGTTATCGTAAAACACTCATAGAAGTGTTAAAGGAAGAATGTTCGAAAAAAAAATGAAAAATATGTATTTTTTTCAGTGGACGACCGCAGGTCTATACTCCAGTTTTTCAAGCTGTAGATAGAATGTTTTGGCAACCCATTTAGTTTATATTTCAAATGGCGAGAACATTTTCCCAGAAAGGTACCTTTACAAAAATTGATTAGATCAAAAACAGGTCATTCAGGAATGATATTTCTTAGAAAAAATGTAAAGTAAGAAACCTATTAAGCCCGAGTGAAAATTACGACCATGTTCAGACTGTTATCAGACTATGTTTTTCCTGCAGTCTAACATTATCGATAGTATGTGTGACCCGTCACGCAAAAAGGACCATCTGGGACCTCTGTATAATGTCTTTTTGAAAAAGAGATTGGGTCCAGCATTGGTCAACAAGAGCTCACATTTCAAAAATTCTTTCACTGGAAGGTAGATTGAACATTCTAGAATCAGAAAATAAGCACATTGCGAAAAGTTTCTACCCTAGTCAGCCTGCGCAAACTGCGTAGTCTGGCTACGGTCGACACTTTACGCTCTACCTAGATGGTCTCTTTTCTCGTGACAGGTCACAGTTGGAATTCCCAAACATATACCTATTTCATTCACAGGTAACCCAGTGTCGCTACATTCCGTAAACCACATTTATCGACCCTGGGACAACTTGTTAGCGTTTTCTCGTTCTCATGAATTACCCATGAAGCATTTTGATTAGTGATCTCGATTTTTCTAAGAAAATTTTAATTTATTTTTAGTCTGCAATACACACCATTTATTTCTATTTTAAAAGTATTCGATTTAAAATTGCCATATCGAAGTTTCTTTTTTTTTTTTGACAAACATGAATACTACGTCGTAGTGCATCGGACACATATTTTCGCTAGCCTATTTTCAGCATGCTTGACATTTTTTCCGAGCTCTTAATGATTTATTATAAAAACATATCCACAAAATCTAGTTTTTTATTGGTATCTCGAACCACTGGAACAACGCTGTATTTTTTTTAAAAAAAGATTGTCACATATTCAATCTAAATTTGCGAAGACCACACAGCCTTGCTATATGACATCGATTTTAACCCCTGAAACTTCCAGATAATTGTTAGCAACAGCAACATCCTATTCAACTTCTGTTTGAAAGAGAAGCATAACGTCATGGTCGTATTGATTGGCTAATCAAGGTAAAAAACAATTATTTTAAATATTCACAGAAACGACGTTTCGCTAGTGTATTGTCCCAGGGGAAATGAATGGAGAGTAACGTAATTCTTTATACATTGGTTCCGACGATTTCTTTATTTTCAAAAATAGAGAAAATGAATTGCCACCATCTTCATTTGGTATACGGATATTTACAACATACCCCTTCTGTTATATAAGTTATAGAAGGGGGATTTGCAGGGTACATGAAAGGAAATTCTTTTTACAGTATCCATATTTTGTCCTACGAAAGAATAAGAGTGGAAATAGACGAAAAAAGGACAATGCAATGGATTTGTTTTTGTTTTTAAAAGACAGTTTTGCTTGTTCTTCTAAACAATCTACGAAATTATTTTTCAAAGTTAGGTAGAAGTAACCCTTTGCATCCGTTTGTAATTAATTAGATTTATGTTTAGAGGATATTGAATAACTGGTCATTGAATACCGAATTTATCAAATGGGTCTTCTAAAAATAGATATAAACGAGGCTGACACAATTTTGATATTCTATTTATAAAATGACCATTTTATGTTTTGCAATAAATCGACGAAATTAAAGAAATTTTTCGATCCAGGTTATTCCACAAAACATATAACGTCCTTTCCGAAATGACGTCAGCAAATGCATAATGACGACAGTTTCACAACGAAAATATAACGTTTCTTTACGTTCTCAGCCCATTTGCATAGTAATTCCACTAGTGAAATAATACTCGTATAATATCAAAAATATTCACTAGGGTTATTTCACTATATCATAATAAAAAAAAATCTGCTAATAAAAGACACGATATTTATAATATTGTGTTTAGCGACACATTGAAATTTATTTCATGCATTTCGTGGCGGATGGTACACATACTATTGTCTTCTGTCTGCTGTCACATTGATGTAAGATCAAAACATTAGTGAGCTTTTTTTAAACTTTAGATATGACTTTGACAATATGACAACAACCTTTATTGCAGCAGCCTTAGCCATTGCTATGATCAAGATTGTAGCTGAGAAAAAACTTCCAAAACCAAACACATGTAAAGGGTTTAGGTTACATTATATAAGCTTGAAATGACTGGATCCACTTTTTATTGTGGTAGAATACTTCGGCACGGTGTTAACAGTCTCAGTAAGTAAACCCTGGGAGATATCAAAAGCATGCCAGGCTTTGTGGTACCGCTTAAAAAACATTCTTTCTTTCTTCTGTTTTGGAGCACAGCAAGTTGTCAGGTGCTTAGAAGGGTAAACCGAAATGAAATTATTAAAACAGATTAATGTACCTGCGGTGCTAACTATCCGTGTACCAAATGACAAGTTAAGACTTCAAAACCTACTTTGAAATTAAACCACCATTTCATCACCCAGATTCTTAAACAGTGTATCACAGAAACTGCCTTTGAAGAATAAATAAATAAATAGTCGGTTAATCATTACAAATATATACACACATAGATGCTATTTAGCATTCAAATGACAACCGAACTAAAATTTTCCATTAATATTTTCATTGAGATAATTTCCAAATTGTCATGATATATGATAAAGGAGTATGGAATTACACTAACTAATAAATTTGGCCTGGTCATTTTAAGATTTAAAAAAAGACTTTACTAGGTTAATCGAAAGCTCAATTTTAAACAGAGAAGGTGAAATAAAATTACCAATTCAATCTCTTCATTCTGGAAAATTTCATAGAGGTTCCTGATCGTAAAAAAATACCCAAAACATACGGTGTAATGGACGAGTGATGCAATTCTTCATTTTAATTTCGAAACTATTTTCTCCAGCTACGACTTTTCTTACACTGAGGACACTAAAACAGTTTCAAACTTTTGAAATGGTGTCTCATTTTGCACGCTAGCAAACGTTTTCTAGTTGAAAGCAGTGCAGATCTCTTTTCAGGGCGCAGTATCGATAGTGACTCGACGCCATTTTCTTATATGGCAGGTGAAGAAAGAGAGCAAATGAATTTGAACACTAAAATACCACCCATGTTATGTTTAATGACCCTATGAGAAGAAACCACCTTTGATACATTTTTATGATAAAAATGAGATAAGTTATTAATGGTGATCGTAAAATGCTGAGGTGTGGAAATGATAGTTATATCTACTTTTTTTTAAAAAAAAATGATACAATTTAGAATAATGAACGAAAAATAAATGCAATAATTACACGATGTAAAGTCTGTATATATTATTAAATTAGCACTATATGACATATCCATACGGATGCATTCTATTTAGAATCGCGCTTGCTTAAAATGTCTTTTCATTTCAAGTTCTTGTTATAAATATACGTCCACCGAATATCCCTAATAAGTCTTGAAACTCTCTCGATTTGATCAACTATTTCCCATCTTTGTCACTATAACGGGTCATTAGTATAACTGCCAATTTTTCGAACTACTTATGATTCACATATTGTTTGGACCATATAGTCAACTCTCTTTAATTCACACTTTGTGTCCGGCACTTTAGAACTATCTGTAGTTATCTTTCTTTCTTTACCACAGTCATAACACCTATAGTTCTCACTTTATCTGGGTTTAGATTGAAAAAAACACATCCGCTCTCTGTACATGCCATAGTCTATCCACCGATAGTTCGCACTTTGTTTTGACTACGTCGAAGTATATATTTTAGTTCAAAGGTTGTCTCGACCACGGTCAAACTACTCACAATCACGAAGTTTATTGTTCAAACTTTGATATGTATGGCTATTTTGTTCACATAGATTAATAACTTATATCACAGATTATTTTGTACACGTACGAGCATTTATCACAGCATTCACTTATAAATATGGACAATTAAAACACGTCGAAAACAAATCATGAGACAATGAGAGTCCGTAACAGAATTTTAACAAAACGCTGACATATATGTACATTGTTAAAGGGGAGTTCAACACTTTTCCTTTACTTGAAAGCCTCTTACTTCTTTAATATATCATCTGGGGTTGGGAAGATTTAACTCAAGTTCGTAACCACTCGGGGTGTCAAAATTGAAAGTAGCCCTGGAGTGGTAATCATTTTTATCAAGATAAACATCCGCCCTGTAAAAGCTCAACACCAATAGATTTTGAAATTTCATGTGCACTTCACGAAATTTGACAGACTACTATGTTTAGTGAGATTTCCCAATCCTAAATAGAATAGCCCGGTAATATATCTAATTTCCTTTGATTTACACACAACCTTCTGATGAAATTCGTTCAACATCAAGTTCCTTGTTCATATATTCATGACTAGTTCTGATAACATCTGTGAATAATTTTGTTCAATACTGAGGGACGGCAGGGTGACGGATTGGTCTCCCTCTCTTAATGTTATGAGTTGTAATGATGAATTTCCGCCATATCCCTGACGTACACTGGACTCGATAGATAACTGGGGGAACCGCTTTTGTGCTACAGTCGTGTCGATGAGATATGGGTCATCGCTGGTCAACAAGCCCTTAGTGTTCGTCTTCGATGCGGGGTTTAACTTTTTCGGAGGTCTAAAACAGAAAACATTTGGTTATGATCCAAGGATAAACAACAACATCAGTTTAAAAAAATAGGGAAAAGAGTTGTCTATGCCATTCCTGACTCGAAATCAGAACCGACCGAGAGTAGTGTATGACACTAACATCTATTTACTGATTTTGTGGGTGGATTTTGACTACCTTGTGCCAAAGTCTACCAAAAGGGTCGTGCTGAAAATAAGGTATGTGGGATAGAAACGTAGAATTCAGGCTCTTTTCAAGACTTGAAAGTAAGCATGATTTTTTAAGCATTAACCGTATATATTAAGTATTTTCAAGACCATTCAATTTTATTCCACTATAGTCGAAAATGCAAAAGATGTAAGCCAAAATGTGTTTGTTATTTTGAGGTTAGTAGCACAGGGGTAGTTTACACACAAGGAGACTCCCATACTACCTATGTGCCTAGCTTCAAAATACTTACATATCTTTAATAAAAAAAAGCTTACCTTCCTCTTTTAAGATGTGCAACATTTGAGTTATTAGTGTTGGTCGTAGTACCCGTACTGGTCAGACCTTTCTTGTCCTCCACGTCAGCAAACAGATGTTTTAGAAGAAGATCGGTGTCGCCAGACACAATGATTTTTCTCTCTGGTTTGACGCCATGTTTCTTGGTTTTATCCTCCGGCGGTGTGATCGGTCGGACATCTGAAAAAATGTTTAAATACAGTCCATCTTAGTTTAACGGCCACTTTCATTGGACGACTATAACTTATGTAGAATTTGCCTTTACATTTTTTCATTTCTTTTTTTTTTTCTTTTATTTTTCCTGAAAATGTAACGAACGCGACAAGTTCCATTGAAATAAGCCTAATAGTTTCAACGCAGAACATAATTCAAGGAATAGAAGTGCAAGTTTTCTTTTCAAGTAGTAAAATGACTTGCAACATATGATTATTTTAATAAAAGACACAGGGGAGGCGATCTCAGGGATTAATCCACAAATGGGCTCAAGGAATTGACCAATATTGGATAAGGATCCTTGCTTAAATCTTGACCGAATTCCCTTCCTGTATCATTCAAAACACTGCTAGAGGGAACAGAACCTTGAAAAATTTGTTTGAAGAAGCTTTTAAGAAGCAATTTCTTCTTTTCTCACAATACTTTCTATCCTACATGGGGATTAGAATTTCATTGTTTGAAGAAATATGTTTAAATGTCATTCGATTTTTCGCTTACAGGTGATTTTTTTTCAATTTTCTATGTTGAATGGTTACCATACGATTTAAAGTTGTTTATTAATAAACTGTTTATTCAGCACGGAAAGCCGTCAATCAAAATATCATTTATTATTCATAGAAGCCTCACGATTCTATATACTTCATTGAAAATGCATGGAAACGATATCGAATTACTAGATCTATGCGTACTTTGTTTATCTCTATAAATGGGCCCGAACTGATGTGGGTGGCATTGGTAGAAATCTAAGTAAGGACGAATGTACAGATTTTTTTGTTTGTTTGTTTGGGGTTTAATGGTACTTTAAACATTGTTAGTTTACTGTTATATCGCGGGGGTTGGTGTACCTACCCGTGATTTCTTGTCGTTTCGCTCACCAGTAAAACAACAACATTTCAATCAAGCCTTCCCACTTAGTTTACATACGCCCCTTATCAGATAAGATATTTTGATTTAAATAAGGGGATATTGAAAACGGTCGCTTAATATAAATGGTCGCTTAATAGACGTGGTCGCTCGAGCAAGATTAACTGTATATTTTATATTGGTCGCCGTCTGAGAGCATAAACATTTAAAAATCCTAGTTACGCCTATGTACCTGTCATGTCTTCGTCCTTGGAACAATATGAGAGTGGTGGTAACGATGAGTAGATGGTTCCGGGAGACAGGGCTGTGGGGTTGTTAGGCTGCTTCCAAAACGACTGGGGTAGAGCTCGAAGTCGCATCGGTAATGGGTCTGAAAATGTACAACAAAATAATAATGAAAAAATCCAGATAAAAATTTCTAAGGGCCAACTTATTTCTGATCCCGGGCGGGCATTGTTGCCCCGGCTATATCAGAGTACCTCTCAGACAGCGGGCTACCAACTCTAGACTGGTCCAACTATCGACTATTAGAATAGCCTAGAATAGGCTATTCTGACAGTTGAAAGTAGGACCAGTCTACATCCGGGTAGGATTCGGGTCAGTAATATGTTGGCCCTTTAATTGAAATCATTCATTTTGAAGGTGGCTATTTCTTTATTAGAGTTACATGATCATATTTTTGTTTAAAACTTTGGGTGTTTTAAAGACAAGTCTATTCTGAACAAATATTTATTTTTATGAATTATTTTTTATCAACGATGGGCCATTTATGGGGTTGGCTACCTGGTTCGATCCCTGGTCGAAGCAAATACCGGTATTCTTTCCGACTTTTGCCCCCGACATCCACCGTGATACGACTTAATTACTATAGTTGTTTGTGCTCATGTTAAACTCTATTCAGTCACAAAAAAAGGTTGCAGTGAAAAACATATTTTAATAGCTGTATTTTGCGATTAGGAATAAAATGACAATGCTGTTTCCTCTTTTGTCAGATGTTTCTTCTACTTTTTGGCAAGACGAATGTTTGGTTGTGTGCCTAGTAAATCATATATTAATTTCCTTCTTATGTATGCCATAGTTCGGTTAACAAAGACTTTAAGAAAGTACAAGACGTATTCCTGCATACAAATTATATTTTAGGAGTTGATTTCACCTTCAATTGGAGCGATTTATCTTGAACGTTTACAGAATGCAAAAATCGTTCACATTGAAAAAAACCCACTTCATTTAAATCTATGACTCACAAATTAAGAATCATTTCCTTTCAAACGCACCACTCAAAACGACATAAAACATAATGGAGTATGTACCTTTTGATAACCGAATGCCATTTTCTTTTGTAGTAGATAATATATCAAAATGTTTGTGAAAATGACGTTCGTTTACGATGAATTTTAGCCAAAGTTACCGTATTTCCCCAAATAAAAGCGCCCCCCTTAAGGTAGCACCCCCAAATTTTTTACTAACAAAGCCCCATTCAAATGCCGAAATTCTAAGAACTTGTTGAGACCTTTTCTCTTATTTATGCGAATTTCCTCTAAACAATAATTTATATATCGATAGCTCAGCGCGAAAGGGTTGTAACTCCCTATAAACATATAGGGAGTTACAACTGTTTCACGCTGAGCCATCGATATGAGAAATAAGTTTAAATGAAAAGATATCACACTTTTCTTCGTTATTCGCGTCACCCATTCAACAAAAAAGGACAGTTTTTGAAATTTGCAAAAAGTATCGAAACTTGTCAGCCTGCGCAGATTTTCAGAATCTCGATAGCATGATTATTTTATCTTCCTATACAACCATTTTTTACCCCTGTTGGAACAGGGTACCGACTTCTTTTCAAATATCTATTTTGTGTGATTATTCGATGGCCTTTTTTATAGTGAGGGGTAAAATTTTGCCTAAATTTTGCTTTTTGGGGGATAGGGTTTTGGAGTAATAAACCTTCTAAGAAGTCAAAAACTCGAACGACTCGCAAAAGGACAAATTTTATCATTGCTTAAATGAAATTGTAATGGACATTTAAA
Source organism: Fragum whitleyi (assembly GCA_948146395.1). Taxonomy (NCBI): domain Eukaryota; kingdom Metazoa; phylum Mollusca; class Bivalvia; order Cardiida; family Cardiidae; genus Fragum; species Fragum whitleyi. Next base: position 43,210,878 of record OX411554.1, read on the forward strand.
TAGTATTGAAAAAAAGTTTTTAAACGTGACTTTAAAATCGATTCTTAATTATTATGTAAATAAACCGCAGGGAAACCTTTTGATGATACTGGACATGTTTGAGAAAATATTGATGAAATGTCTTAAATATGGACTTTCTGCATTAATTCAGCATTTTTGGGTACATTAACTTTCTTTTAAAACTACACATAATGACTATTTTGGTCGAATATCTATTGATGTGTGGTAGATATAGCCAATTTGTTTCCAACATTGACTATCAAAATCCCACTACGACTTTAAAGTCATGTGTCTAGTATCATAATATATATGCAAACGTTTAAAAAAACGTTACTCTACTTTGCAAAAATTTTCTATTGCCAATCAATATCATTATTGTTAAGTTTAGCTAACGTTTCTTCTTGAACATACGACATATTTGCATGTGAAAAAAAATGAAGAAACTAATAAATTACTAATAACAGTTACATTTCCAAAATGGTTTTGTTTAATCTTTACATTTTGTTAATAATTCATTGAATAGATATTGTTGACTGCAACAGCTTCTATTTTTGGCTAACGCCGTCTCTTTTCAGGCTTATTTTTGATAGCCGTTTAAGGTAGTGGACCCGTAATAAATCTGCAACATTTCCGACAACATTTTCTTTCACAATGTAAACCGAGGTTTCCTAATGAAAATCATTAGGAAACCTCGGTTAACACTGTTATAGTTCATTAGGCCTACTTCTGAGACGTTGCAAGACTATTACGGGTCCACTACCTTAACCGCAAAGGAAAGGCCAGGCGATAACACGGATAAGGGTCTTCAAAATCCTTCATGTTTACGGTATAGAAATATTGACAAAGGAGATCAAATCTGATAAGTACAAAACATTTGGAATTCCTCGGCGATTATTCAACTCCAAAAATTATATCACGTGACAATGACGTTATCAGATATAGATATTTGATTTTTCAAATATAGATATTTGATTTTCTAAAGAATCACCTAATTTACACAGATAGTTTCACCTGCAAGTCTTTTCCTAATTAATTAAGGGATGAAGACTTTTAAGGGATGTAAGAAACAAAACATCTGATCAAACCGTATGAATTCATACAGTAGGTGCCATTAGGTCTTAGTTTCACATCTCCTTAAAAACAAAAACATATATCTTTTTTTTTATAATAATTCAATAAAAATGGGACAAAGTACAAATAATTTACCGATTTTGAGACAGTTTAATGAAACCGCTATTATTTGCATATTCACTATGCAATGTGCGTTTTTCAAAACCGAGCAATGTCTAGCCTACGCTCATGGCTTATATAAATTTGCATATTTAAAAAATATTGTTAGTGGTGACCTCAATATCGTAACTACAGCTGTAACGATAATCTAAGGCTAGTCTGTCTAAAGCTGTTGTAACGAATTGCGTATTGGTCGCCGCTTGGCCAATATAAAGACGCACCAGCTGAATGTCGTAAATGCATATGCATTCATAATTGACACATGCTACCTATTCATTTACGTCACTTTCAACGTCGCACTAGGAAATATCCCACCAAAAGTGACTTCAAAATTAGAGATAAATACCGTAAAATTGGAATAACGAGAAAACTCCTGTTCCATTCATTTACATGAAAATTTTAGGCTACCGTTGTCAATGTTCCATTCTTTAATCTTAGAAAATTTGATTGCTTATACAGAAATATGGGGGGTCACACGCCAAAGTGAACTAACTAACAGACTACAGGCGTTTGAGCGCCTGATTCGCTCCACAGGCCTGAATATCCTGATAATGATTATTAGAGGACGATAGGGCTGTATAAAACAAGGATCATTCCAGTGAAATTTGTTCAAAATACAAAAATAGAAATTTCAACACTAACCGAATGTTACTGCACAATATACTGGTACTTTGTCCACAAAATTTTAATTGTAGATCTTTTCGCCTTTCATTAAACACCACTATAAGGGTGTTACTTCACAATAATTTTTTGTCATCAAAACAAAAATCTAACTTATGATAATAAGAAGTAAGATATTAAATCCAATATATTAATCTGCCCAATGCATTAGAGTGCAGTCAACTCAGCTCTTTCTTCCCCACTCTGAACCTCAGAAGGCCACTTTGCAATACCTGTCCTCTTTGTGCAGTCACCCTTCATTCAATTAAACTGACCAGTTACTCTCAGGGGGTATCTCAGGCTCCCTATTTTACTACACATTTGGATTCCAACAACGCTTATGTTTCTTCTAACCTACAATCCATACATCTATTTAATTTAATCAGTCTAAAAAAGTAATAATTTAGGTGATCCAATATTCACCTTATATGTTGAAATGTTCTCTGACAATAAAAAACATGCTGTTCATCTAATCAAATATTTTTTGCAGCCTAATAAAACTTCACAGAAATAAAATCCCCATGATATTTGGTTGAAATCCATCTGTTTAAACTTGTTATTCACTGGTTAGGTTCTGAGAAAATGATTTTCAAAGTTTCCACTATATAACATAATAGAGAAATGACCTCCGCCCATAAAACACGCATTTTTCATCTGATCAAAATAAATTTTGTAGACTGATAGAGGGTCACTCAAGGATAATTCATGTGAAGTTTGGTTTATATCCATCTATTAGTTTCTGAGAAAAGCCACCTATTACCATATATGGAAATTAGCCACGTCTACTACAGCCATGATTTTCAACTGATTAAAATTCCTTGAAGGAATCTGATAGATGGTCACCAAGGAACATTCCTGTGAAATTTGATTGAAATCCATCCAGTACTTTATGAGGAGAATATTTTTAAAACAAAAGTTTACAGACGGACGGACGGACGCACAGACGCACGGACGACGGACACCGCGCTATGACAATAGCCCGCTGGCCTTTCGGCCAGTGGAGCTAAAAAGTACTTTTGAGATACTTGATGTGAAAGTTTTTCAATTCACCCTTTCCTCCCAGGACATTTAATTATTTATTTTGTAATCATTTTTAACTCTTTTAAAACAAAATGTGGGCGTGGCAGTTTTTGACACCGAAATTCTTCTATTCTCGGTAGTCAATGGGTGGATTTATTTTAATCAAACTTGGCAGAAATGTTCCTTAGTTGACCATTTCAATAACTTTTTAAATGGAAGTTTGATTGACCCCGAAATATAGTTGTGGCAGGGAGGGGATCTTCTAATCTCCTCAGAAATCATAGAATGGATTCCAACCAAATATGGCAGAAATGTTCCTTAGGTGACCTTACTCGAAACTTCTTTAGATTTTGATGGACCTCCATATATGGGTATGTCAGGATGGGGCAGTTTTTTACTCTGAAATCTTTAAACGTCTTCTCTACAGTAATCAATGGGTGGATTTCAACCAAACTTGGTAGAAATGTTCCTTGGATGACTCCTTATCGCCAAAACTTCATGAAAATTTGACCCCCCCCCAAAAAAAAAATGGGTGTTGCAGGGCGAGGCTGCTTTTTACTTTGAAATATTTAAGCATCATTCTGAAACCAGCGAGTTAATTTAATCCAATTTAACATGAATGGTCCTTGGTGGCTCTTCTGGGCATCATGGTTCAGATTTTCTGTCCTGTCCTTAAAATGGGTGTAACAGGGTCTTTTCACATTATGAAATCATGGAATCTTCCAAACCAATTGACCATTTTCAATAATTTTTGCCAGAATGTTCCTCTGGTGACACTTTATAAAAATTCTTCAGAACATTCTGGTTTGGCCATAAATATGCGCATGGTAGGGTGGGGCCTATTTTCACCCTTAATTCTTAGAAAAACAGCTTCTCTACAACTAGGCAATTTGAATGAATCTCTGCCAGAATATTACTTATGTGTTATTCACAGGACCATTACATTTCAGTTGAGCGGTTTAGGATAATTCTGGACCTCTTGCTATATGTCCCATATGGTATTGACAACCACATCCAAAGAAGCTATGTACATCGTCTTATCAGAATCATCGACAAAAACACTAATTGCGTGTACCCATGGTCGACTGCCTGTAGTTAGCAAAAGTGCATTTAGAGTTAACCCCTTGATAGTTTATATTGCACTTTTGAATGTATTTTCCAAGTTTCAAGTGAATGCCTTAAGTGATACCAGATATATCACAACATTTTAAAGTTTTTAACAATCCATTGTAAGAGGAGAAAAGGGCAGCAATGCATTATCAATAATCTCTTTTTCTCCTAAAGGCAGCTATTTTTGAATTTAAGACTGGTCCATTCAAAGACATTTATGAAAAAAACAAAAAAAAAAACAAAACAAAAAAAAAAAAAACATATCCACGACTCTCATTCTTGAACATGATTCTTGACACATCTCAACACGGATTATAATATGACGCTTGTTTTCATACTCGAGAGAATTCATTTCCTTTTCGCTACATTTCGTCAGCAGGTCAAAATCCATGTTGATTATATTTGACATACTACTTGCACAGGCCGGAATTCCATACCTACATGGTTTCAAGAAGTTTGTCTTCATGATGAAATTTAAGAAATTTGTTGCAGTGGTCAGCATGATTGGTTAATATGACTCTGAATAATCTTTAATACTGCCATTCCATGAGTACATACACCCTAACAAATGTCATTATGTCATGTACTAATTTATTAAGTCATTTTTCTTGTTAATTTACTTTGGCACATTAAACTGAATTACTATTATTTGATCCATACTTAGTTCTCTCTGGCATGAAAGTCCAAAAGGACTTAAAGAGGAGGTGAATTAGCTCACACCATTCATATCTCCCGCCATTATTAACTTATGACAACACAAATAAGACCAAATGAAATTTTAGATTCTAGAGAGTATTAAAAGAAAGATAACTCTATTTCTTACATAATGTTGGTTAGTTTACTATGGCATGTGACCCCCCATATATTGCGAACAGTTTGATATATGAATATAATATTCTTGCGCTAATTAAAAAAACGGAAAAATAGATGTAGCGAACCTGCAAATATTGAAAACGCCACGAATGGCGTACGTGCTACGTCTACGCCAGTGCGCGACATTTCCAACATTACCATGTGCGCGAGGTGCAAGCATTGAGCAGCATAGACCGTCACATAGTGCAATTATAAGATTGTCTAAAGATCTGTCTAGAGATACTTTAAGACTCTGGACAGACTCTGCGGTTGCACAGGCTGGTCAGAGTCTTTTCTTGGCGCACATTTGAAATTGTTGGAAATGCCACTTACAGGCTCAATTTATTTATTACAAAAAAATAGAACAATCGACCTGCTTTTAGAAGTGTTATGTCTAATAGCTTCCCCGTTCTTTCGTAGAAGGCAATTATGAATTATGAGATAAGACGGATTTGTGAAAATCAATTAATCAATTTTTCTTGTAGATTGTATATATAGATATGTATCCATGCCCTTGTGCAAGTATGTAAAGATATGCATTTGGAATTTAAACATATACAAATATTTGATTAACAAAACTTTCAAATCTCTTTATATATAATTTCACCTACCATCCTTCCTTGTGCACCGGGATCAGTCCTGAGTTCAGGATGAAAATGTTTGCGAACCGTTTTAGAAATTGTTCTCTGCATTGCACGTGAGGACAGGGTTAATTTTCTAAACGTTCCTTGGCGCCTTTGGATTCTGAACGCAGGTCGCGATTTAATCTGTTGGAATGCATGTCAAAATTATTGGTTCATCGCATATAACGAAACTCCGATCGACTGCTTTCGTGAAAAGTCTGATCTCAATGTTAACAGACTCTGTTTATTTTTTAAGCCTAATACTGTATTGTTTAATAAATTCGTCTCGAATCAAAGAAATATTGGCCTGTGGTTAGTACTTCTAGGTATCTAACCCCTCTGCAAAGGTTTTTATTCTAAATAAAATAGGTTAATACGTGACAAGCGATATTGGTCGTTTTTACCTCGCTAAATGTCAACAGCGACTATGCTTACTGTTTTTCATAAACAGAAGAGCTCTTCGCACGAAAGCGGATTACGAAGTCATAAGCTAACGACAACAACATCGTAACTAAAGCTTCCACAAAGCTTCAGTTACGATTTTGAATCAGTCGATGATTAAATGTCAATTGGTGATTTTTGAAGGACAAAAGAATGACAGGTTAAGTTATATCCGTCCGCAGCATTGTATGAAAACATACTTAAATGTGACATGTATTGCCTGCAGGAGGTCAATACAGTGCAAACTGTTGGCAAATTATACCCAGTTTTGCACGTGAACTTGCGTGCAAAGCGGTACATAATTTGCAAATAGATTGTACCGTTTTGTCATAAAAACGACAGGGCTCTCTTTCGAAAATTATGTGGATGGTACTTTCTGATCAACAATAACAGTTTATCCTGTTTAGCAGAGTTTTTAATTCAGAAATTATCCATAATCATAAAACAGACCTATTTCCATTCCTTTAGTGTTTTTTTTTTTTATCTTTTATCTCATATGCTCATTCTCAATAAAACCCTATGCTGTGGACTAGGTGATTCAAAAGAGATCCCGTAACAGGGAGTGTGTCGCAGTTTTGTTGAAATATCGTGAAAGATCTAAAGTCGTTTATGGAGGTAATTGGATTTCAATTTTTTCAATTATTATGGCACAAATTCTATATTGTGGGCATTCATTGGTATCATCTCGTCGAGAAGATTCAATGAGTACCCACAACCTAGGATTTCAATGAGATCTTAAGATTTAAGAGTGACTTTACCCCCTCTTATCTGCAGGTCTGATTCTAAACATTTCTTTTACAAAATTAATGCTGCTTTGGTTTAGAATATAGCTATTTAAACTGTTTCAAAGCCTAGTTTGTAGTTTGTTGACCTATAAATGAATAATTTATAAGCCCCAAGAAAAATAAGTATCGGAATGAATTATATATTAAAGGCAACGTACTAGTTTGTACTAAATACTGACCAAATGTATATGTACCGATGTACATGTATACGTATAATATGGCTTCTGGTCGAATGAAAAGTGACCTATCGGAAAATGGGAAAAGTAGCGATCAGATTACGTAGGCTTATCAGGATCGCAGGTTAATCAGGGTCGATATTCGTCGCCCGCCCTTTTTTTAATCGATTGCATTCTTTTTACAAAAAGAAATACGATTTGTGGTCCTGCCCTTAAACAAACAAGATAATGACGACGGGGAATCTCTAAGAAAGAAGGAATAAAAAAACAAAAGCAAGAAAGAAAGAAAGAAAGAAAGCAAGAAAGAAAGAAAGAAAGAAAGCAAGAAAGAAAGAAAGAAAGAAAGAAAGAAAGAAAGAAAGAAAGAAAGAAAGAAAGAAAGAAAGAAATGCGACATGGCCAATGACAGATGCACAGAATGAGAGATTGCAATAGTATTCAGTTATGAATCAACTCGTCACAGAGTAAGGGTTTCTAATCCGATTAAGAATTCTTGAAGGTTAGAAGTAAAGTGATCCCTGACAGCAAAATTCGTGTCCGAAATAACATTTATAATATGACCTACGTCGCGGGAGTGAAATAACTACGTTGAACCGCGACATTGACGTCATAATGTATATATTTTGACGTCAGTAATAGACGGCGTTCTATAAGTTTCGCGGAAAATTGAAATGTTGAATTTCAAGAATTTTGCCGATTTTTTGCAAAAATTCGGGTCATTTTATAAATAGAATATAAAATTTGTGCTCATTAAATACAGAATTTATTAAACTCTTCATCTATAAACAGATAAAATTCGGCGCAGCCTCGTTTTTATCTGTTTACAGATTACTCGTTTAATAAATTCGGTAGCATATTCTATGACCATTCATTCAATATCCTCTATTTATTATATACTTTGATATTGTCTCTATGTATTTGAACGGGAGGAAAGTGTGCAATATTTTTTGATATTGCATACTTTGATATTGCACTAAGATTATTTTCACGTGCACAAATGGACTGGACTACTTTCTGGTTGCTACCTCGCAATAAGTCAACGTAAAAAAATCACATTATCAACGCTTTCTTTTTGCGTTCAATTATCGAGAAATGGATTTGTCAGAGTAAAGAAATACGTTTCAAGTTCTTTGATTGCCCAAAGGGCATTACGCCAGTGTTTGTTTTCATCTATTTGAAAGATTTTCCGAGAAATAAACCACTTCATCCCCTCCCCCTCTCCGTCGACTCCGATGCCCCCCCCCCCCCCCCCCCCCCTCAAATTTCTTCCAATTCACTATTTTTGTTTCTCCTTTATCTATGTTATTTAATAACTCATTCAAAACTAATTCATGCTAATCTCTTTGTGTCTATCATTATTCTAGTATCTATCTCTCTTCCTCCCTATCTTTCTCTCTTTCTCCTTATCTCGTCTTTCACTCCGTCCCGTCCTTCATGACTATCGCTAGTCTGCTCCCGTATCAAGTACGCCGATTAAGTCAGTTCTGGAACATGTAACTGGTAAGAAAAATATCTGAACAAGTTTTTATAAATATATTTATTTCATTTTTATTCAAAGTAAGTCGAAATCAACGCGTATCTAAAGAACGAAAACGCGAATCGACACAAAAATGTCCGCCGTCTTTTTTGTTTACACTGTCACTTCATAGCAACGGATGTATTCATCCGAACGTAAAAATATAACGGAAAGGATTTTGCGGGAAAAGGTCTATTGCGTAACTGTTATTAAACAGCGGTTTAAATTTAAACAAAAAATCGTTTTTGAAGTATAGGTGATGTAAAAAATTAATTGATAAAAAGTGATCATCGTCCAACAATATCAAAGTATACAATAAAAAGGTTATTGAATTTAAATGGGAATATATTGTGTCGGACTCGTTCTTTTGGCGTAGTTGCCCTCGCAAGCTCGGGCACTCTGCCAAAAGAACTCGTCCGACACAATACATTCCCATATAAATTCAATAACCTATAATATATGGTGGTATATTTTTGACAGCCACGATGAAAATTATCTTTAAACAAATCATGACTGAGCTCTCACATTGTTCCTATGGTTCTTCTAAAATTGTGTCTTCCTGCGTAGAAACTATTAAAGATGAATTGAAACAATACTTATTATTAGACCTTTTCCACATTTTTTATTGCGCATTTTCCATGAAGAAGTAGGATTTATCTCATAACTATATAAATATCAGTGTGATAACACCCCATGTGATTTTTTTTTTTTTTTTTTTTTTTTTGATTTTTTTATCACATGGATATTTTTAGAACAATGACATAATGCGGTTATTTTTGAAACATGGAAAACAATTTTTATTTCTGTTAGAACCATCGAAGAAAAGAAGGCTAACAAAATTATAAGATAAATACAATACGTACTTAGTGTTATGTATGAAAAAAAATATTTGACTCTGTTACGGGATTGATAATTTGCTCGACAGAGTCTCGACAATTACCAGTTCCCTCAACCTCGTTAGATATTTTTTTCATACAAAACAACGAGTCCATATTATACATATATTATTTATGGAAATAGTTGTACTATATGCCAAATCAAGTTCATCTGTCGTCGCTGTCGTGGAACATGAGACTATTAGCATATCTAGGCTAACCGGTCTAATTGAGTGCCTTCTGTACTATCGAAATTCCCTGTCCAAAAGCAAAACCTTTCATTTAATAAATAACGTATATTGTGTATTTTAGGTATATATAGAATATACGTCATAGAAACATCATAAATTCAATTGACTCGTTATATGCTCAAAGGAAAATTATTAGAGATAATACTGAATTCTTATTATCTCTTTTTTCAATCTTTGTCACGTAATCGATATTTTTAGAGTTCGATCAGTGTAACACAATACCATTTTGGCATTGTTTCAAGCCACTTATCGCATGATTTTATATTTTTCTTTAACATGGGTAAATAACACCCTGGCACATTCCAGCGGTGAATTAGAATAATACACAATATATTGTCATGTCCGGTCGTCTTGCATACTCAGAGAAAAACCATTCTTTGATATGTAAAATATTGCTTGTCCCGAATATTTGATTGGTAATAGGAATTTCGGATGGATATTCATTAATTTTAGCGAAAAATTCCATTGAATTAAGTTATGACGTCATCTCAGTTTTAAGTAGTCATGTATCCTCGAACCCTGTCAAATGACCTAATTTCCATTGAACACTTTGCTAATGTATTTTAATTTGCCGGCTCGGTTCAAGCCATGCTTCTCTTGAAATTTTATGCCCTCGTATGCCCGATGTAGTTCTTTAAACTGACAAAAAATAATCGGGCTATTGCAATGTTTTCGACTACAGGATTGTTTCAATTTCCTTTTCCTGTGCAAGAGGACCGGACAGCGGTGTATACTGTTTATCCGTTGCACAGGCCTTCTTACCAGCCCTGCGTTCAGAATGACAAAACGGTTAAAACTCTGCGCAAACTTATTTACATACCGCTTTGCACATGCACTTACGGCCAGGGATCGACACTTACACCAGCCCTCAGGCCCCTGACCTGTGGATTTTAGGTAGGTCTGGTAGATATCACCATGCTGCAGGTCCTTCAAGGCTTGTAGTTAATGGCAGCTAGTTACTTAGTATTTTAAACCTGTTTAGTTTTAAGAAAAAATGCCTTTTCAATACTAAACTTTGCATTACCAAGTGAAAAACATTGTAGAAAAAGAAGAAATTGCTTGTCAAAAGCAATTTCTTCTTTTCCAACAAGTTTTTGCTTTCAATTTATCCTTCTAATTTCCGAAATGCAAACACGGTTTATATGCGGACCTGTTGTTATCAAGGAGGACCTGTAATATCTATGGCTAATAGGTCCTTCAAGCTGGTGGCAAAAAGCAGTCAGTGTCAAACCCTGCGCACAAAGTGGTTTAAAATTGACAAACAGTTCGCATCGTTTTGTCATCCTTAGCGCAGCCTGACGGATGACTTAATGTCGATGTCAGTGAATTTTTTAGCTGGTGAATGCATAACATAACATAACATAACATTCTTTATTTCGACATTAAGCACATAGGCTCATAGTCAGAACATAATAATACAAATATGCATGAGAAGGTGAATGCAATTACATGTATTTGTGCTTAAAGAAGATTTGCGTTGGTTAAATGATAAATATGTGATTTGTGTACGATTTATAATGGCGCCGTACACATTTCAATTCTTGACAAAATTAGACAATTTCAATGGAAAGACCGTAGACATGTATTTGCCAGCCGATCACAAACCGTAACTTCTATGCATTTATCACAATACGAAAATATAAAGGGCATTTTGATTTTAAATACTAACTGATTCATTCTATGTCTGATGGTTTAAACTGAATCAAGTCGTCTTTTGACATATAGGTTACTATGTAAGTCCTATAAATTTACCTATCTGACCTAACCTAATATTTAACCTTTATGAAAACAGTTATGAAACAATGGCCTGTGGACCACATCCTATCCCAGTTTCTAGAAGGTCCTTAGATGTCAGGTCTCAAATATAGATTTTGTGAGTAAGTTTAAACATCAGAACAAAATGGTAACTGTAGAACTAGGTCAGATCTATTGAAAATGTACATGTTTTGTAAAACCAAACAATTATAACTAAACATAATTGATTCAACCGAGAAATGATCCTTCACAAAACATGTATTCAATAACTTCAACACAAATTTTGTGTTGCATTTCATATCTTACAATATATAGGCCTAAGAGAAAAAAAGATGCGAAGAATAACTCCCGTGGTTTTCCATTACGAACAACCATCAGAGAAATCATTGTCTTACACATGCGTAGGACATATACCTTGATTTATTTGACTCGAATTTGACCTTGGTGAAGAAAATACTTTAATAACAATTACAAATATAAGCAAAATAAAGATTACATTCAATATTGTTTGGTACTCATTCCTATGAAAGCTCGTGCAAAGCCGAGTAGGAATGATAATATTTTTATTCATCTAAATAGCAGGGGTCAGATTCGGGTCAATAAAACCAAGCTATACTACTAGTATATATAAAGCGTACTTAGTGTTTAGTATGAAAAAAATATCTGACGAGGTTGGGGGAATCGATAATTGTCGAGGCTCTGCCGAGACAATTATAAATTCCCACAACCGAGTGAGATATTTTTTATACAATACACTGAGTACGTATTATATTTATTTTATAACCTCTATCTGCCTTTTTTTTGTCGATGTTTCTAACAGAAATGCAAGTTTCTCAAAATAACCGCATTATGTAAATTTTCTAGAAATATCCATGTAATATCACAGAAATATCACATGGGATGTAATCACACGGATATTTGTATAGTTATAATATAAAATATCTTAGATGACGTGTTCGCGACGTTGTCTAACGCACGATATTGCGCGGTATTTATCATCTGGGATTTCATGAAATGGGCTTTAACGCACAAAACTGGTGTTTATGTGAGAAAAAGCATCTGTTATTCGATTTTGTTGGTATAGTTTTAACATATTTTGTTACCAAAACTATTCATAATTACATACATAGATTTACACCAATTACAATTATTTTATGAGTCTGTGCGCGACATTTCCAACAATTTCAAAAATGCACCAAGCGAAGACTTTGACCAGCCTGTGCAGCTAGCCATAGTCTTCACTTTGCGAGAGATTTTAGATAGCTAAGGCATCAAAGGTTCTTAACCCTTTCCTGTTTTACAAAGTTTTGGACCTGTCCAAATTTAAAGGTTTTGCAGACGAAAATTAAAAGTGGATTTAATTTGAGAAATAACCATTCAGTAGGGTACAAAATAGTGTGGAAAAAGAAGAAATTGCTTGTCAGAAGCAATTTCTTCTTTTTTCACAATGTTTTCTCAATCATAAGATCTCAGACACGTAAAAAGCAGGGATTAAACAGCAAAGGGTTAAGACAGACGGTGAATCTTCTAATTATACTGTGTTGCTGGTTATGCTGCTGTTTACTTGCTCTTCGCGCATGTTCCAAATTGTTGGAAATGTCACCCACAGGCCCATATTGTAAAAGGCTTTGGCCACAAGTTCTCTCAACTTAGAAACGGTCACCCCCTTCAAATTTGGAGATTTACCAAACATTATCCTTCAGATTATAATTCTAGGGTCAACTGCAAAACCGTGGTAAGTGCACTTTGAAATATGGGGACTTACTTCAGGTTTTCACTCCATCCTCCAAAGTAGATCTTCATTGTGTATGAAAAAATGTTAATAACTTAATTCATTTCTGAAAATATACCTCTAAACAGAAACCACAATCATTTTATTTGCCATATTTACGAGTTTTTTTTATCGAGTTTTTGTGTAGGAATTTGAACTCAACGAATATTATTCTGTATGACTGATTTCATTTGCGGAGAAGAATAAATGCCTTTTCTATAAAAATAAAATGTAAAGCAACATTTTGAAAATATTTTTTATAATCGATGTAACCATCAAAAATGTTTAAGATGTCTTGTTCGGGTTAACGTTAGACAATCTAATAAGTGATTCGGTTCGGTCTATGAATTTCTTAAAATAAAACCCTGTCTAGCGCTCAAGATGAAAACGTTAGTGAAACGTTAAAGAAATGGTACCCCGCTTTGCACGTATACAAACGTGCAAAGCGGGTTATCATTTTTAACGTTTGCAAGCGTTTTTGCACCCTGGTCGCAGGATCCAATGAAATTATGGGCGTGTTATCTCAAATGTTCGTTATTTTTGCTTGACGAGTAGAGTTTGTTCCTGCCTATTAGATACGATTCAGGGTGAAAGACTTCATTTTAACTTAAGGGCAAATTTGTACATCGATTTGCTTTCTACTAATTACGTCATTTCGTTTTGTTTACCTACTGAATAATTGAAATCGCCTTGAAACCAAATACCAGATCGTGCGGTTCGATTTTGTGTTGGAAGCAACATTATTTATGCAAACTATAATTAATTTGCAAGCGCAGCAACAACCCACCGCATAATTTGAAATAATTTATGTTTGTATTCTTATGAAGACATACTGCATGTCAGTCAGTTTCGTTCATGAAACATAATTTAGACATTATGTTCTGCGTTATTATTCAACTGACAGGGCGTGGCTTAGCCGTGACGTAATTTGGCGAGCTAACTTTTCATAATTCTAAGTACTTTCAAATTTTAGTCGGCAATTACATGTATCGTAAACGCGTGCAAATAACTGTATTCAAGTGCTTAGAGAAAGTGAATAGATTCCATCGTGTTGTTGGATTTGCCAGGGGAAAATCGTGAATTATACCCCACTATGATGTTGCACTCGTATTTATATGCATGGGGAGGTCTGTTTTATTGTAATTGCGAGCGTATTAAGCGGTCCTTCGATTAGGACGGTATCGTTTACAGAACGTGCCCTGCTTTGGACTAGCACCTACATGTAAAACAGAAAACCGTTTTGAAATGTTGAGCAGGCCCTGCGTTCAGGATAAGAAAACGGTGCAACTGTTTGCCATACCCAGCTTTGCACGTGCACTTGCGTGCAAAGTGGGGTTAAATTGGCAAACAGTTTTCACTATCCATCACTTAAGTTATGATTGTAAAATTATCAAATAACCATACACCCCTTCCCAATTCTATATGTTTAAGTAGAATTCGCTATTGTGACTCGTCGATTGCATACAAATGTATTGTAATCACAAGTCACAATAGCGTATTGAGTTATATTAGACTGTTGAATTTCACTGTATGAATTGAGGTGTGTTTTTGAGACTAGGCTTAATTAGGGTGGCTCAATTGCTAATCAGGCCCCTCGTCATGTAATTCAAACACAGACCTTTCAAATAGACTGGTTTATAAATATGTGCCTCCTACATTTTTCAGTTATTCGTGGCACATATACTAGCAGTGAAATTTTTCACGAATAGCAACTTTCTGTGTGACCCGATGTCTCAAATATCTTTTATTGAAGGTCATTGTTTTCTGAAGTTATTTCCGGAATGTTTCTTTAATTAACTCGTCGCGTGCAAATCTTCTCTCACGTGATCAAGCTATTTTTTCTATAGCACATTTGAGAATCGTATCAAGCTAATTAATAGCCACTGCTGCATGTGGAACTGTTGACCCTCGCTTATTCACGAATCGTGAACAAGGCTTGAATTATTATTATCATTGCTTTTCTTACAATTATCATTATATTTATAATTGTCATCAAAATTATTGTTATTGGTGCATTGTGTTCGAAACATGATAGGTTTTTCTCGTTTATCGTCTTCGTCGGTAGCTTAGATGAGGAAGGTAGAGTTTAAAAGTTGACTAATTTAATTTTTCCTGAAATGTCGGATGTCAAATAAGTTGAAGAAATATTTTCTAAATATGTATCTTTCTTCTAAATGTTAGAAAATTATCGATTCAGATGCCATGTTTAAAAGTCGTTCAAAATCTATCACTATTCTAAGAAATTCATTCGTGATGGTGTTTCAATAACAACCAAATCATATTTGACCATTAGGCCTTACTTGTTTACAAGGGTTCCACGAACATGTGTGTGTGTGTGTGTGTGTGGGGGGGGTGATATCAATGTTTGACATTCACATCTATAGAAATATTTCCCGTAATTCTCGTTTAAACCTGATAACTATATGGGCTAAGAGCTGAGTCAGTGATTAGATGATTAGTAGATTGTGTGAGGAATTAGTTTTAACGAGATAACGTCTATTGATCGGAGTCAACGAGCTTTTTGTGCGAAGCTGTGTGATTCTTTACTACAGCAAGTTTACTGTATACTGTTTTAGCATTAGATATTCTTAAAAAGACAAATAGATTAACACCGAATATTTTTCTTAATTTCAGACCATCTTTGTAATGTTTTTCACATACGGCGGTTTTATTTTCTGAGTCGTTTTAGAATCCTTGAAATTATGAAGATACGGTTTTCTATTGAAATGTAGGTGGCGAAATCCTTAAAAATATTTTTTCTAGAGTAGTGGTAGATACAACTCAATTTGCTCTGACCCGACGGTGTTGCTTTTTAAGTGTCAGGTGGTTCTGTTCGTTCAATATCACAGGGAGCCTATTTAAATTAGCTAAAAAAAAAATTTTTTAAATATGTTATGAAATTTAAAATCCCAAGTTAGTTGACCCTTGTCATCCTTAACACGGAATTTTCCTGTAATTGCTGGTGTTATAGTCTAAGATCAGCCTGCACAGATCTAATACTTCATCACCATTTTTATATATGTTGTTGTTGTTGTTGTTGTTTGTTTGTTTTTTTTTTTTTTTTTTTTTAAGGAATTCTGCCTTATATCACCACAGATGCCAGAGCTTTCAGCACCTAGATTGTAATGTCATTTTAACATTTTTCAATGTAGCAAGGGTTAATACAGAGGCGGATTCAGTGGGTTTGGGGGTTTCGAACCCCCCCCCCCCCATCTGTATCCAATTTTTTTTCATTCTAGTGGACGAGTTCAATCAAAATTTCGTAAGAAAAGGAAAACTATCCCCTCTTTTTGTAGGGTTCGAACCTTAGGAACTTGACATTATACATAAAATAAAATATATCTCATGTAAACGGAATTTGAGCAATTGGTCCCATAGTATCCATATCTATATAGATAGGGATACTATGGGACTAATTACTCGAAAGTTGTAGGACGTCACCAAACCCCCCTACATAGAAACCCTGGGTCCGCCGCTGTTTTATCAATTGACTTTTGGTGGGGATTGAAAACTCACCTCTACGTGGTTTCACTTTAGGAGGGGTCGGGGCTCTGCTCTTAAGACCCTCTCGTTTCTCAAGCAGACCAGTCGACTTTTTCTTCTTCCGTCGGATTTCCTGCGCGTGATGCTGAAATCCCGGGGGTCGAACATACACGGGTCCGCTAGCCGTACTGCTACCACTGGGCGAAGCCACATTTTCATAGTCATGATCATGTTCATAGGCATCACACGCCTGTTGGTGAGCACTAATCCCGGGGGTCGGGGAGGGGGATGAGGCACGATTCGAAATTAAGGGTTGTCCCCGGGTCTCTGATCTTTCTATCCGATAGGGTTCGGATTTATCTCCGGGTCTGTCCGGCAGAGTCCGGGAAAGGTCGAGTTTTAGGTTCGGATATGTATCTGTGAGATTGACCCTCGGGCTTATCCGGGATGTCACATTCGCCCGGGGGCTGTGGGGGAATATTTCACCGTCGGATGAGTCCTCATCGCTTGTGGTTACGATGAGTGGCCCCGGGGCGCCCCTTTTACCCCCTGTTAGCTTGACACACGGGGGTAAAGCGCTCGTAGCCATACTGGTTAGCCCTTATTTAAAACTCCCATTTTGTGCGTTGGCAATTTATTAATATATATTTAAATTACAGTTATATATGGCTTTAGGTTCCATTTTGTAGGCCTATGTATAATTATCATGTAAGCACTCGTTAGAATACCAAATTAATTGATAAACCAAATAAATCACTAATTCGTTTTTTCACATATTCACTTAATCCAAACTAAATAAATACTTTTTTCAAATCCACAAATTTTCGAAACACATAAAAATTCAATTGTTCTTCAATTATTGGTTTATTAATATTTAAATCCGTAATACACAAAAAAAGATCAAAAGTTGCAGTTTTTCCCGTCAAAACCAACTTGTGTATTCATTGATAAGCAACGTGTTTCAAACATGTCAATAATAGTATCAGAGTTCCATTAAAGGTAATGTATATTCTGCGTGTGAAGACTTGATTCACGCACCTGATTGAGGTAAAAATCAATTTTCCTATCTAAATATCGATATTTCAAGAAATTCAACAGACTGTAAAAGGGGGAAATATGTCCATTGTGTTGGAAATATGTCATATTTTTGGCAACAATCCATTAATTCAATACTTTTTTTCAATATATTTATACATGGGTTAAATGTACTCGGCATTTACATGATTTTTTTTCTTCCCAAGTCGCCATATTTGCTATTGTTGATAGCATACATAGCAACCATTGCTATGCACTTAAACCCTAACTCTACTTGTAACAGGCAATCTGATTGGCCTATGTTAATATTGACGCATACCTTTATTGTGGATTATGTCTATATATAGGCTTAACCCTTCTTTTGATCTAAAACCGACAATATTTCATTGATTTTAGCAAACAGCGCGATTTCTACCTTTATGTTGAGCTTGAAATCTAATTTGACAATTTAAAGCTTTCGAGTAAACCCTTTTTTCAATTTTGCGTTTCAAGCCATCAGTTGGGCCTATTTTTCCTTCTTTGGTAATATGTTAATCTTAAACAGGAGGGTCTGTATCTTAAAAGTGTAATCATTAGAAATGGTAAGGGTTTTATACAAACATATCGATTTGATCGGATTATATGTGAAAATTTCCTTCATGGGCAAATATAAGAATACTTCGGAAATTCGTGCAAAAATGGGGATGCTGAAAAAGAAAACGGTCTGTTGGGGACAAAGAAAGCGTAACTCACTTATTCAAGCTGTAGTTACATGATCTTGATACAACTAAAAAGGCCGGAAACGCAAGTTTTTATAGTCACAGACCGACAATTGGTCAGTTGACGGCGACTAACATTATTTTTTTTATTGCAGCAAATGGATCACCCAACAATTAATACCAGGTATTTCTCTCATCAATTCTACAATTACAACATTTCCTAGCCTCCCTCGGTGATACAAATTAGGTTTACCTAGCTAATTTGATCATTGATTGCAGCCAAACGTCGAAAAGACCATATTCCGCCGACGGTGATTGGATCCATGAAATCCCATAGTTAAAAATTGGGAGCCTGGTACGCTGTGACTGAAAAAATCACTCAGTATGACATAAGGCTGCACAATGTTTGAAAATACTACCCAGCTATGCACGCAAAGTACACGTGCAAAGCTGGGTAAAATTTGCAAACAGTCCGACGGTTCGTCGTCCTGAACGCAGGCCAGGTTTGACTAGACCAATCCTATAAAGTTTGCTTATGCATTTGATGGATCGCTGCTGTAAATAAAAAGATCGGTTGACCAATCAAAACATCTATTTATAATGGGATGATTGTTGACCTCCGTCATCTCCCGACATTATTTGACGACCTCTTTCGAGGATTGTCTCCTCAAACCTCGTAATTACAGTTTGAATAAGCTTTTCTTTCCAAGTTTTTGTTGCCCACCGTTATTTTTTCATGTTCGAAACCGACGCCGTTATAGAGCTCCGGACTTACATCCAAAAGGTGCCGGGCTCATCCTCTCCTATAATTTGACTCCCATCGATGGGTTTATAATCGTGTACCTATGTAAAAAAGCAGCATGAGGCAAGAATCGTATGATAGGTGTGAGCAATACCAGGTATCAATTGTCAGTAGTTCAAACCGCCGCGATATAAGTGAAAAATTCTTGAAAGCGGCGTAAAACCTTATTCAAACAAACAAACAAACAAACAAACAAATCATATTCAAAACCATACACATTGTAAAGACAAAAGGCGTTTGAATTTTCAGTATGTGAGCTGTGTCTCGCGATAGAGATCAAATGACGCAGATTCCAAAAGTATGACAAGAGTGCATGAAAGCCATTTTTACTGATAAAAGCTTTGGGCCTATAATATCAAATGGCGACAACATGCAAAAAAGCCCAAAACATTGATTATCGTCCTGTGGAATTTTTATCCAATCATTCAAAATAAAAGTGGGAGGTTTGGTGGTAACAAGAAATTGTCAGGTAACATTTTATCAAATTACGGAGTGAGTGCGTACGGTCGCAGAAATGCCACGTGAGGTCATTATGCGTACTTCATCTGCACAATCTCAAAAAAAAAGAAGAAAAAAAAATACGCACGTAGACATAAATCGGAAATTTATTTTACGCCAAAAAATTGTGCGTCCTCAAAAGTAGATGCGATAAAGAACGAATATTGAAAGAAAAATACGCAAATATTATAAACAAAAAGATTTTGTGACCGTACGCAGATACGTATATTCCTAATTTGGATAAAATATACGTATTAGCTCAAATTGTACAGAAAAGACCCTGTTCCTGTGACGCAGAACAATTTGTCCAAACCAGCGACAAAATGCGAAGGCCATAAATGGTGATGAACCTTTGCCAAAGTTTCTGCCAAATATGCGTACTAGTAAATGTATGAGATTATCAACCCATTGGTGGAAGTCACATAGTCTGAAGGATGACTGTCGCCGCAGGGAATCGAACCCGGAACATTTTGAATGATAGTCCTACGCGCTACCCGGCACTGCCTAATGGCGGTGGCTCAGTAAATGTAAGAATATACGCCTAATTTTGGAGGCATATTAAAATCAAATGTGCAGGTTATAAAACGTTTTGGCACAAGGAACTTGAAAGTAAAACTTCTCCTATTTTACTAAGGACTTTGTTATTATGATTATCGTAATTAATCATTATCTACTTACCATTGATATCATGAGAAATTATCATTATAATTATTATTATTCTTATCATTATTCTTATCATTATATTATTATTATTATTATTATTATTATTATTATTATTATTATTATTATGGGCCCATCATTATTATCATCATCATAATTATTATTATTACGTGAGACAAATACGGAGTGCACGTACTTGTATGAACTACATATCAGTTTCCTATTCAAACACTTTTCTTTTCGATGAAAAAAAATGCCAGGAAATCATACGATAAGAAACAATAAGCAAGGAATCCGAATGCCCAGATATTCCAAAGCTACATATTTATCGTAAAATTATGATAGTTTATAGGTGCGATTTGTCCCGGCCTCGAAAAGGAAACATGTTAAGAAATTGAAATTGAATTCGAAGCAAAAGGATTATACACGACCTGTGGAACGGATAGACATGCCGTTCTTGGTAAACTAACCGCAAAAAAAGTTTACAGGCTTTCTATACTCATATATTCACCTTTTGTTTTACTTTAATCAGAAAAAATGAAAATATCGGGAAATGGGAACTGGACTTGATTTAAACTTGGGTTTCCATTTAATGGAAGACATTGTTCAGTTTTGAGTTCACAGATGCATGGAAGTGTAAACATAAATTAATAATTCTGTATTTACTGTATAAATATGTGAAGCGGATTTATTTATCTTATAACTATACAATCATCCCTGCGATAACACCCCATATGATATTTTTTGTGATATCACGTGGATACTGATTTTTAGAACTGACTTAATGTGGTTATTTTCAGAAACGTGCATTTCTGTTAGAAACATCGATGAAAACAGGTAAAAAGAGGTTATTAGATACATATAATGCGTGCTTAGTGTTTTGTATGAAAAATATCCAACTCGGATGTGAGAAATGATAATTGTCTCGGATGAGCCTCTACAATTATTAGTTCTCCAAACCTCGTTAGATATATTGTCCGACGGTTTCGGGATGAGACCTTAAACCGAGGTCACGTGAGACGTTGCTTTACACCGAGCACCTTAAAGAACCATTGTGGATATCGGGAGTAGTTTCGTCATGTATCCTTGCACTATCCCCCTTAACAACTAATTAACCGTCTTCTGGGGGCGTCGCTCATATGGGCATGTGTTACTCCGATAGCGACGATAAATTAAAACGTAAATGCACACTCTTAAAATTTAGTCTCCAACGAAGTAGGTCCCCTAAAGCCTGAAACGAAAAGATTGTTTCCGAATGTTAGACATAGATTTTTAACGGTAGGACTTTGTGGTAAGCAAACAAAATAGCTATGTACTTAGACATGTTTGCATTGAGGAATGAAACAAACTTTCCATCCCGAATCATATGTATTTTTGATGGACACAATTGAAATCTTAAGAAACTTTGTTTTAAAACGGTCATTGCATAAGGAGCCTGACAAAAAGACATATGTTTAGATCTTATTGATCTTAACAACTTCTAAGTAGACCTAAAGTTAGGTAAAACTGACCTGACCCACCTTCTCTCACGGCGACGATATCTGTTGTAAATAGATAAATTAGGGTAGGTTCTACAATTATTTTTTTCTTTTTACAGAATTAAAATTGTTTTGTCCGAAAATACCTACTTGCAAAATAGTTTAGACAAAAACGTCAATCAAGCAAAACCATGAAAACGCATGTTCCTTTCCCTTCATTTTCATTTTCTTAAATTATGAACAGTTGCGGATCCACTGAGGGGGTTCGGGGGTTCAATCAAATCAAACGAACACCCTCTCAGTGAAGCCCAAACATTTAATTTCTCACAGATAATTCCCCTGAGCCCTTCTCCAACTGTTAATGACATATTCCTGTTGTATATGAAACGCTGGCAGACAGTCACGGTGTAGCCTAAGGCTTAGTATGTAGGCCTACTGTCCGTGCCTTCTACTTGATTTTTGTGGTCATTTAAACCCTTAAAAAGTCTTACTAATATTTAAAAAACTATGTTTAAAAATATTTAATTTAGCTGGTTAGGTTGAAATTGTGTAAAACTTGCACAACGAACCCGCTCTACATAAGTCTTGGATCCGCCACTGATGAAGAACACTTAAACCAAGAAAGGGAACTCGTAATGCGTGTACTGGTCTACTATTAGAGTAACCTCCCTTGTGAAATTGTTTTTGCTAGCGGGAGAAACAAAATGTCAAACGAAAAGGATTTCGAACAACTGACACACACACAGGTAATCAACCATCAAAAAGAATGTTCACGCCTCTTTCTAAATGCAAAAGAGACGAAATACAAAAGGATGTATTTTTTATGAAATTTACCGCACTAAAGTCAGCAGTATGATATTCGTCCCCGATAATCTTCGTACAGGTGAGTGAAAGTGTTTAAATTTGCAAAGGTGGGAGTAAAGAAGAGGAAGGTGAGCGATATAGGACCATAATCGTCCTCTTGTTGTTTTAAACCAATGATCTAGTTTTTCTATGCATTTAGAGCTATTGCCTGTTCAGAGGTTAAGTGTTGTACTCACCATATGATATTGTTGTAGAATTAGGATATACCCGGAATCCCCAATCATCTCTATAAATAGCTTCCCATAATGCTGCTGACCCCTGCATTACTAAATGTGAACCCTTGACCTATCATCCCAGATTCTGGCATTCAGCATTGCACCTTCCAAGAGACCAGACGAATATAACATCACTGTGGTCACCTACAATTACTATGAAGACCAGAGCCGATAGGTTTAGGAGCTAGGTGCTCACCTCTCGGTAAGTGTCTTTACCATGGTAATTTTGACTACATTGGCGTTGTCGGCTTTTGGGACGCTGAATCGCAGCAACTTGGAAATCCAGTGGACTCTCTCGGTTTTGCTAGTGCTTGGAAAGTCGGAGTTAGCCCCACCAAGACTGGACAATCCGATGGCTTTACTGTGTTGCCACGAGAATTTGTAAGGTTTTCTTGATGTTGTCAGCCGTCGAAAAGTCGGAGTTAGCCCCCTCGAGGCTGGATGCATTGATGAGGCTTTTGCAGGTTCTTCGATTCCTCACGCTGGTCATTTTTTGTAACGGGAAAATGGCCGTCGTGACGAATTGATAAGGGTTGAAATAGGATTCCGTTTCGGGTCATATCATATGCGATATGATCTCGCGACTCGATAGGTTTCCGCTGGAATTGCTCTCGGTTTCGTTTGACTTGCATCTTTTGCAGTCGACCGTGATCGTGAGCCACGACTTGGAAACGTTGAACGGACCCCCGTTTAGAGAATAGACCGTTCCGGATTTCGTAGACGGGGGATTCCCCGAACAGATGAACAAGTGATACGATCTCACTTCGCTTCATTTCTTCGAGGACGAATTTCGGTGGCTTTGCTCTCGATTGTGCTTGTGCTGCTTTGTTTACAGCCGAGTACTATCGTTTGCTACGACTCGGAAACGTTTATATCGACTTTCGATTTGAGATTAGCGACTTTGTAATAGAGGTATTTCACGTAATTATCTCCCTTGCGTACTCTCCAGTCAAATTTACATAACAATGCAAACGAGGGGGCGTCCTTCTTTTCTCCACTCTTTATTTCATTGAAATTTATCCGAATAAATCAGTCGATTGATTGGGACAGGGAATCCATTAAAGATAACTGCAAGAATAGATCCTTCTACGCAGATTTCCTTGAAAATATGTCTCATCACAATCTTGAGCAAATGGTCAAAATCCCTACCAGGCAAAATAACACCTTGGACCTTTTCTTCACTAGCCACCCGTCTCTCGTACACCAAACCAAGTCCCTTCCCAGTCTCGCAAATTCAGACCATGACATAATTTTCCATGAAATTAAATTAAACCGGGGTCGCCCCCTACAGCCTAGGCGTCCAATTAAAAATTACAAGAAAACAAACTGGGACAGTATCAAATCAGACATGGTCAATTTCTCCTGTAATTTTTTCCAAACAAATCATGATGACCCTAACAAAGCCTGGGTGTCTTTTAAGGATAGCCTCAACCACTCCTGTAGCAAGCACATACCAACAAAGATCTGCAAGCCACGTGCTGACTTGCCTTGGATAACCCCTAAACTGAAAAGACTTATCCATAAGCGTGATAAGCTTTATTCAAAGCTCAAACACAAGTTCGATACTCATAGGCAAGAAGGGTTAAAGTCCCTTAAGTCTACCATCCAAAAATTGATAAGGTCTTCTTACTGGTCATACATGGAAAACATCATATTTAACCATGACTCCCAACCAGGCAGGAATAAGAAATTTTACACTTATATCAAACATAACAAGAAAGAGAATGTTGGCATAGCCCCTTTAAAATCAGAGGGTGTCATATATACCGACCCGGTCTCCAAAGCCAACATCCTCAATAAACAATTTGAGTCCGTTTTCTCCCCCCCAAAACCCCTCAGTCTGTCACATTTATGCTCTAGGATACTTAAACCTGCAAACACAAACATGAACGAAATTGTGGTCACCACCTGTGGAGTAGAAAAACTCCTTCAAGGATTATCACCCCATAAGGCAAGTGGGCCCGACGAGATATCCCCCCGAATTCTGAAAGAACTTAGCCACGAAATAGCCCCCATCCTTGCAGAAATCTTTAATTTGTCGCTCCGCACTGGTATTGTCCCTGAAGACTGGAAGAAAGCCACTGTAGCTCCAGTCTTCAAAAAAGGCCAAAAGTCCCAGCCCAGTAATTACAGACCCATCTCCCTTACCTGTATTGCGTCTAAACTCTTAGAGCATATCATTGTTTCAAATCTCATGTCCTACCTCGATAAAAACAGTATTCTCAGTCCATTCCAACATGGTTTTCGTTCAGGCCACAGCTGTGAAACCCAACTACTTAACTTTACTAGGGATTTATTCAACAACTTGGAATCTGGGTATCAAACTGATGTTGTTGTCATGGATTTTTCTAAAGCCTTTGACAAAGTGGACCACCTTTCCCTCCTGTTCAAACTACAGCAACTCGGTATAAACCCTCAAATTGTCAACTGGATCAAATCTTTCCTTAGTAATCGTTCCCAAAGAGTTGCTGTAGAAGGTCAATTTTCCAGTGAACTTCCAGTTCTTTCTGGTGTCCCTCAGGGATCAGTTCTAGGCCCCTGTCTCTTCCTCATATACATTAATGACCTCCCAGATTCAGTCAAATGTAACGCTAGAATGTTTGCCGATGATACTATTGTTTACTTAACCATCCACACAAAAAATGATACCCTATCCCTTCAGCAAGATCTACATAACTTAGAAAACTGGGAGAGAACCTGGTCAATGGAATTTAACCCTGATAAGTGTGAAATCTTAAGAATAACGAGGAAGAGACATCCACTAATCTACCCTTACAAACTTCATAATACAGAACTAAAGGCAACCAATGCAGCCAAGTATCTAGGTGTCACCATCACTTCTGACTTA
Organism: Fragum whitleyi; assembly: GCA_948146395.1. NCBI lineage: Eukaryota > Metazoa > Mollusca > Bivalvia > Cardiida > Cardiidae > Fragum > Fragum whitleyi. Next base: position 43,236,524 of record OX411554.1, read on the forward strand.
AATTGGTCTAAGCACATAGAAAACATCACATCAAAAGCAACATCAACCCTCCGCTTCATCCAAAGAAACATACGGACCAATAACAAACAGGTCAAAACTGCTGCCTATAACACATATATTAGACCTCAATTAGAATATTGCTCATGCATATGGCATCCCTGGCAAAAAACCCTCTCCCATAATATCGAAAGAGTGCAAAGATCAGCAGCTAGGTATGTCATGAATGACTACAACTACACCAATAGTGTCACCCAAATGATTAACACCCTTAACTGGAAATCCCTACATGAAAGAAGGCTACATAATTCCCTCATACTATTTTATAAAATCAGAGCTGGTACAATAGCTGTAGATAACAGTCACCTTATACAAACAAGAAATCTTAACTATCTTATTCCGTTCTCAAAGACTCAATACTTCACTAATTCCTTTTTCCCCAGGACAGTGAAACAGTGGAACACTCTACCAACTAGTGTCAAGTCCAGCCCTAGTCTCGGCATATTCTCCGAAAGACTAGCGGCAGTCAATCTTGTATAAACTACTATCTGCTTTTACTTTTTAACTGTAGCATACTATATCTTCTTTTATAGAATTTTAACAATGTAAAATATCTTCTCTTTTCTTAACAGCTCTTTTACCGGCTATTAGCACACCCGCACCCAGTTATAATCGGCAATCGATTGTTGGGTTAAACAGTAGATGTAAACAGTAGATGTAGATTTCAACTATTAATAAAATAGATCATTAATCATTTATAATTCAAACCAATACTTAAATGTCATTAGAAACTATTTCGACCGCGTTAAGTAATTTTTATTTTCAAATATTGACAAAAAGCGACGTTTGATTTTAGTTTGGTGGAATGAATTGCAGATGTAACTCTTCAGAGTTTATCTACTAGATGAATTTATATTTAGTCGAAACAGATATCCTCCATCGAAAATCTACGGTTTTGAGAAAACGCTTCAATATCAAAGTTTGTATAGATTTCTTTCATTTTGACTATTGATTTTCATTATTTAAATACTAGAACTAGTCATTACTCGTCACAAATCGATCGTAATTGATTAACTAAAGAATACAAAAAAATGATTAAAATAAAGAGATAATAAAATCAGACAACAAAAAACGGCAGACGACAGAATGCAAATTCGACACGTTTATTTCTCTCTCTCTCTCTCTCTCTCTCTCTCTCTCTCTCTCTCTCTCTCTCTCTCTCTCTCTCTCTCTCTAACGAAAAAAAAAAAAAAAAAAAAAAAACAAACCACGAAACCATATCGAGAGTGAAAAATAATGTTAAAAGGGGAGAAATAGTTCCACCGTAGGTTTATTATTGCGAGTTGCTATTTCATTTTAATAATGATTCAAATTTGAACACATACTTGCATTCGGAAGGGCTTTTATATACATTGGAAACGTGCATTCGTTGTTTCGAAATTAAAGATTTGTAGTTCTGAATTTCCCTTGATTTCTTTCCGTTCAGCCTTTTTTTTCACACTCACCTCTTACGAATCCAATTAATTTTCTAAATTCAAGAATTATTGAACGCATTATTTAGATACCCCTTTTATGGATATATATTGATCTTGAAGATGTGATAGAAGTCAAATACGATTACGTAATACCATATGCCACATACGATGCTTAATTGTCACCAGTACAATGTTTATTTAGCGCACGTGTTGTAACTTATAACTGCTGCCTTAGTGTTTTACCGCTCTTTGATCTTGGGTCTATGGCATATTGAAAAACCCTTTCTAAAATCATAAACAAACATGAAGATTAAATTCAGCCCTACATCTTTTAACGCTTAAGTTTTATCAAGCAATATGAAAAACAACAGTGCCGCAAGGGGCTTGTGCTAAAATATTTTAACGACTCTAAATGAGTATCAGATATATGGCCCCTTTACGATAAAAAAACATTAATCTCACTTTAACTAAGTCTGGTCTTTCTGTGCTTTTTAAAAAATACCAGGTATTTATCTATTTAATATTATCATTGAATATTTCCTTAGTATGAAAATTTCTTGTGCAAAAAAAGCCCGCTGTTGTAAATAGATAATATTTTCACAAAGAAATATATATTGCACGGTCAAAATACATTGTATCACATAGGTTTACTTTTCCGCAATCATGATTCAGAGAGTGAAAGGTCGTCAATGTGTTGGTTTCAGTTTTCTCTTTTTGCCACGAAGTTTCAACAGCACGATATCACAAACAATCTATGAAACGAGGTGGCGTATTTGGTTGGAATATTCGCTCAACGATTTATTTATTTATTTTATTTTTTATTATTACTTTTTGCAAGAATACATTTCCTTGTCTCAGTGTGTTAATTACGATGTGATGGTAATAATGTTTTATAAAAAGAAATTACTATATAAAGAAATGATTGATAAGGCTACGTATTTTTTTTTTTTTTTTTTTTTTTTTTTTTAGTAATACATGTATTGGTATTTTAATGATAAGAGCGAAATAAATGATAAGATCTGAATAAAAAAAGGGAATGATATATAAATAAACGTATTTCAAAGACAAACTTAAAAAATAAAAAAAAGGTCAGTAGATTATTACCAACAAGAAATACAAAATACTTCCCCATAGGTCAGGAACGCGAAATAGAGTTAGATTAATATAAGTTAATCAAAAGCAAAAAATAGAAAAATGACAAAAATAAGCATGAAGAATTAAAGCATTAAAACTACATTCTTATTATGTGTAAAAATAACTTTGATTTCGTTTATAACGACGAGTATTTTGTGGTTTAAAATATATTATTTTTCTATAAACTATTTATGGACTAAAATGACATGCCCCCTCGTTTGTATAAGGGGCGGAGTCGAGAGATTTCCGCGCATGCGAAGACTTAGGTGAAATAGGTCTATTTATTTACTTTTCTTGGCCATTTGGGATCGAGATGAAATCGCCATTTTGAATTGGAACATAGCTTCCGGCATCGTCGCAGAGACTTGCGCAGACATACTTTCGCGGGTTTTTCGGGTCGCTGCCGGAAACGTTTCACACGCGGCAGAAAACAAAACTTGGCTAATTTATTTAATTATCGCGGCGATTTCTGGCCATCTTCTCTTACCAATTACAAATTGAATTGGTCCTTCAACCCTTATCCATCATCCGCGAACTCGATTATTTAGTTATCGATTTATGGTCAGATAAACCCGTTCAAAACGTGTTTCAGAAAACGAAAGTAGAACGAGAAAGCCCCAACACACTCTTAACATTTTTCAGCTCGACTGGCCTGAGGTCGTTCGATATTTCTATCCAATTTAGACATTAACTTGCATCAATCAACTTTGGAATTTTTCAATGCGATTTCTTTCCGATTTCTTACTTAACAAGGCAAATAATTGATGCATGGAAATTTCTTAGTGAATTTCCTCTCCCCTAGTTATGCGTTTTCTTGATTTCAACTTTCAACATCCAAATTTAGTTAAACAGCTATTTTATACAGCACACATTGACAAAATTGGATTACTTTCCTTTGCCTATAACTTTACTTAGTTGTCTTTTTAAAAAAAGAAAAAAAAGATAGGAATATAAGAATTGAAATTACTTAAGGAATTTTGGCTTTGGGTGTTTGACAATAAATCGATCAATTTACCATTAATAAACAAATTCTTGCTTTGCAACAGAGCCCTTAAGACCAATAACCAGGTTACCTAGAGTTATTTGAGTCTATTTACAGAGCAAGGAGCTCAGAGACCAGAACCTTGAGTTTCTTGAGTCTCTTTACAGAATTAGCCAATAGAACCTCTTAAGACACCAAACCAAGAGTTTCGTGTTGTCATTAGGTCTTGGACGTTGGACACGACAACTATTTAAGAAACATAAAATTGCCCTTTCAGTTCATAGAAATCAACTGGCTTAGAAATAATGAGACCACAGTTTACCAAAAACTTGTAGGATCTCTGACAAGAACTTAACAAAAAACAAATAGACAATAAAGATCAAAATGGAGCCAGTGAAAATTAACTGTTGTTGTGCTCGCGACCTAGAGTTAATCCCAGGTGTTGGAAGACAAATTGCAGAAACAATACTAGAAATCAGAGATTCATACGGCAAAATCTCACCAGAGCAATTTGCAACCTTAGGAATTAAAAATCTACCTCTCGCGATGAAAAGTGTTGACTTCTGCCCATATAAACCTACAGACTCTCAAACTGTACATAATAGTCAGTCTGCCCGGAAGTCAGAGGTAACAACAGAATTCGGCAATAGACAATCAAGTGTGTTCAAAAACGGTAAAGACCAGTCTCGTGTCTCATTTTCTCCAGACCGACTGGATCTGACATCACACTTCGAATCTATGAATGTGAGGCCAACCCAGGTTTTTGAGTCATATCCCCTTGACCGACTGGGTGGACATAAATCTGAAAGGGAACTTGAAACTTATCCGCATTACAACTGGCAACAAGTTCATTGGGATGCAAATCTCAGTATGCGAGGACCAGTCCATAAGCAAGTATGTAATCCGTCTTCTAGGACCCAGACTCATGAAGTAAGGTGTCCGAACTGGTCCACCCCAAGGGGTAGTTATGAGCCATATACAATTAACTACTCCTATCAGCCAGTAAATAAAGAACAGAGATATGATTATGGAATGGATACCCTTCAAGCAAGATCTGTCAATCTTCCAGACATAAGCTACGCTGGCAGATCTGACTGGCGTGCCTTCATAATGAAATTCTCCAGCTATGCGGACAGGGAAAAATGGAATTCTACGGAACGGCGAGATGTATTGTCCTGGATTTTACAAGGAAAAGCCAGCGAATTCTATACACATCTAGTGGACAGAGACCCAAATATAGGTTACTTTGAGGTCCTTAGTCGACTGGCCATGCGATTCGATAAAAGAGAAATGCCAGAGACAGTACAAATACAGTTCGGTTCTACCATTCAACATCCAAGAGAGAGCATAGTAGAATGGAGTGACCGGATCATCGATATGGCCATACAAGCGTACCCTGACTTAACAGAAGATCAAATAAACAAGCAGGCTGTATCAAGATTCTGCCAAGGCTGTTTGGATAAAGAGGCTGGATTTTATGCAATGAACCAGAAGCCCAAATCCATGGAAGAAGCCATTGATCAAGTCAGGTGGTTCCAACATACCAACCGGGCTGTATATGGAAGATTTACAGGACAAACCAGAAGTTTGTGTCAGCCCGAGGAATCTGACCCCGAGTACCAAATTCCCTATACTTCTCTTACCTCTGAATCAAACACCAAAGAGTCAGATCATTTTCAAGAAGTTACCAGAATGGAAGAGTTTGAGTCTCGGATGAGTCAAAGAATATATGTTTTGGAACAAAATGTGGCCGATTTAATTGATAAGGTTACTGCTTTGACGGTAGCAGTAGAACAGAAATCCTTGTCACCTTATATGAAAAAACTCTGTTTCAAATGCGGTGAAGAAGGTCATTTGAGAGCAGACTGCCAGGCAACAAAACAAGACTAAATAATTGCTTGACCTACTCCTAGAGAGTTCAGAGTCATACTTAAAAATGGGTCTTAAATAAATATTTACTAAAGTAAATGGGGAATGATCTTCAAGTAAAATAGATAGTATACTAACATCAAAGAAAGTCCTGTAAATAAAAGCCATCATGCTCATACGACCCGGCAAGCTTTCCATAGACTTGTAAGGGAGTCGAGATAATATTTAAGCATGCAAAAAGAAATAAAAGAGGGAAGGAAATAGAAGAAAAGAATTAAGGTGTTAGTATAAAACTTAGGAAGGCAAAACCGTCAAGTATAAGAAATGCTGATATAGGGACAAAAGAGAAATAAATATCTATACATGGTGCCTGTAAATTACTGAGAGGCTTATAAAGAAATATGAAAATTCAGACCGACTCCCAATTAAGACAAGCTAGTAGAGGATGTGCGAGTCTGTTTGAATATAAAGCCAGGATTAAGAAGAACTCGTAATTGAAGATAATCTAACCAACATGTGACTTAAACTGTTAAAGATAGTGGCGCACCAGTTAAAAGTAATAGTCCCTTATTTCAAGTTTACAGAAGGATCTTACATAAAAACATAGGACCCAACTCCATTCGAGAGCTTCTTGGTGTTCAATGAAAATTTGTGTACATTCACATACCGTTGAATTGGAAGGACAAAGTCAGCGTACACTGAAAGATTCTTCCGTAAAAGTGTGCTTCTACCAAACTGTAACCAGGTGTTCATGGACCAATAACCTTACTTTGTTTGAGTTCTATATGTGTCCATATTTGGAGGAGTCATAAAATCAAGCCAGAATTTACAGGATGAAAGAAAATATTGATCATTATTTCTGTAAGGACCGCCTTTCTCATAACTCAACATGAAGAGAGGTACAAGAAGAGTTCTGTCATGCTTAAAGAGGGTTACACCGTTTAAACATGATGGTCAGCTACCTATTCCAAAGGTGAGGGCAAGGTTGACTTGGTTCACCCTAGGACCAACAATCTCCCTGTAACATGTGGGAAAGCCAAATTTTAAAATATTTTGAGACCTGTTAGCGAGTTCAATAAGGGGACCGCCAGGTTCAATAAAGTTGGGGGGAGTGTTGTAGAATTAGGATATACCCGGAATCCCCAATCATCTCTATAAATAGCTTCCCATAATGCTGCTGACCCCTGCATTACTAAATGTGAACCCTTGACCTATCATCCCAGATTCTGGCATTCAGCATTGCACCTTCCAAGAGACCAGACGAATATAACATCACTGTGGTCACCTACAATTACTATGAAGACCAGAGCCGATAGGTTTAGGAGCTAAATTACCATGGTAATTTTGACTACAATATGCTTTCACCAGAGACCAAGTGTCTTGACACTTCGACCTTGACCTTATATGGACATGAAAAAAAACTTTAACTGAAAAAAACTTTAGATGTGTTGAATATCTATGATTAAGGTGGAAGAGGAAAATAGCGTTTTTTGAGATACATGCACATATATTGGTATCTATGGAAACATTGTGGTAGGGCGATCCCAATAGTGTATGATTTTTAACGTTCAATTTGGAATTTACATAACCATGACGTTGGTAAAATGACGGTTTTGCATGTTTTTCAAAAATGACCCTATGCGTTCTTAAAAGCTAACCCTGCATGGGTGAAAGTTTTCTGTATTACTACGGAATTCCGTATTTTGGTTGGCTGACGGGACCATTTTTCCAAGTCGCATAAATCCGATGAAAAAAAGTTTGGAGGTGGGTTAACATTATATTTTTGTGATCTGATCGGAAAATTCTTGGAGATCGCTCCTGTTATTCATTATGAGATGTTGGAAAGAGCAGAATGAAAAAATATGTGGAACGGCGGTTTGATGGGAGAAGACTCAAGATTATGGTATCAGTTAAGAAATCGAGCATCAGACGGCCTCGGGGATTCGACGAATAGACAAGAAAGTCCGAGCGATGTTCCAATAGAGAAACGAGGTCACCCGTAAAGAAACTTATAGGACGATAACCATAAATAGAAATTTCGGTAACCTGAAGTTCGGTGTCTGGAATGTAATTTGTAAGATTGGCTGTAAATTGTTTAGATCCCTTCCATTATCCAATCTAACGTTGTATTACATAAAACAATAAGACTGCTAATTGTTTACATTTCCCCTTCATGAAATCGCATGGAAATACAAAATCCGGTCTAGCTATCGAGAACCGTCGAAATTATATGAAAGCGTTTGAGGATGACGCAAAATACAAATCGAGATGGGAACGGTTCAACGAAAGAGATGCTTGAGGGGAGAAATGTGTCGATTTGCTTTGGAGGGAAGGTGACCAGTCAACTCGGCCTATTCTCATCTCGGCCCGAAGTGAAAAATCAAACTGAAAAATCTCTACCAAAAAAAAAGGTAGTATAGTATTGTAAAAGCTTTCTCAGTGGTTTGAAAATGCTATTTCTATGGAGCTCCCGGGGGCCTCCAGCCCCCTGGACCCACCAGGGACCCTGCGGCCTCCAGGCCCCCAGCTATCAAGTTCCTTATTTTCAAAGATTACTACTTTCACCCATGAACCCTGATCCTATTTTAGGTGATTTATTCAATTGATAGGGAAATGACTGGCAATTTTAACTTGGTGGCCCAGACTTCAAAAATTCAGTATTTAACATTAGAGGTATAGCCCCAGGCCTTTTCCCAAAAAATCTAGGAGCCAAGTCCAAAACCTAGGGGCCATGGGCGACTGGGCCCCTGCTAGTCTTTTTCCCTGATTGAATGTACCAAAATAAAGTTGAATGAAGTAGGAACATAAGCAAGTATTTAGAACAAAGTGTTATGTTTAACCCTTGTCATGCTGAATAAATTTAAGCTAAAAATTTTCATCAAAATCAAAGGTCTAAAAAGCACTGAAAGTACCAACTGTAAGTCAATTTTTATTTGAAAAACTCAATCTATTGATAATTCTGGTGAAAAAGTGAGAAACAGGTGGTGTAGACTAACATTAGACTGCACATATGTGCAGGCTGATGTTTGTCTATAGCTCCTGTCAAAACAGGAATATTCCGGGTTCAGCATGACAAGGGTTAAAAATAGATACACATGATTGAATAAAATTTAAAATGTCAATTTTTGGTAGCCCGAAAAACTAGCTTCAAACTTATTTTTTTAAAAAATGGCACAATGTTTTTTTTTTTGTCCAGCTTCCTTTTCATATGCTTGTATCTTTTTGTGAGACTGACGTTTTACTGTATGGAATTTCTACAATTGGGGATCAAAGTTTATTACACTTACGTCAAAAGTTGGAAAAAGACAAACTCATTATGTTGAAAAATTCGCTTAATTCTTTTGACAGACTTCACAAAAAGTATGAATTTGATTTCTGTGTATAGAAAAATCAAATGTCAAAATGATTTTTTGTTTTTCACAAATATGCATGGAGGTTTTCCCATTTTATTTGAAATGTTATAGGTATAATTTAAACATCAAAGTCATAATTTTAACATCAAAATGACAAACTTTAAATCCGGATATATAAAAAAATCAGCATGGTGAAAGCTTTTGAAACTTTTCTGGTTTATCCAACTAGCATTGTAGAAAATAATATATGTATAGAAAAATGAACAAATTTCATTGGGCCAATTCTATATATATTTAGTTACAAAAGTTTTAATATAGTATTTGCATTTTGACCATTCATTAGGCTTCATTTTGGTACAATGTTCGGAACAAAAACATCTTAGTTTAAATGCGTATTTAAATGGGGCTAGGGTGGTTTGTAGAAAGTGCTCTAAATCGTAATTTTTACGACATCATGGTAAGGTAATTTCCAAATTAAAAATGAAAATATGTATGCCGTTGAGATCACACTAACTCGGAGTATATGTATAAACCAAATTTAACCACTTATCTCAAAAAACGCTAAATTGTCCTCTTCCACCTTAATTAGCGCTCAACTTCAGGAAAGACTTGAAGACTGTTTAACACAGGTTCCATGGGACTCAAATCAGATAGTTATGCTTATTTGGGAGTCTTAGACTTAAAAAACCTGTGTCTTTTAACCCTTGTCATGCTGAATAAATTTTGGCTAAAAATTTTCATCAAAATCAAAGGGCAAAAAGCACTGAAAGTCCCAACTGTAGATGAATTTCTATTTTAAAAACCAAATCTATTGACACTTGGATTTTTAGCAAATTAGTCTAATGACATCAGCACAAATTGTCTAGTTCTTGTCTGTTGTCATAGATTTATAGGGCAATACCCTGACTGTATCCGGTTTGTAGGATGCTTTTATAATTTCAATTTAATCAAGCATTCTTTTGAAAGTTTAAACTTTTATTTGTCAAAACTGGAGCCATACCTTATGTTCTTTAATGCTTTTCGGTGGTTTATTGAGAAATAACGGTACATTATCACTTGATAATCTAACCGCAAAAGCAGTGAAATTATCAAAAACTTAAACCCTGCTTTTGTGCATTTCATCCTATCTGACATCATCTATGCGGGGCGAAATAAGTGACGTCACAATGAACGTTGCATAGCAATCACGCGCAAAATGACGCGCTTTACGAAAATATGTCCTTGAAATGTCACATTTTGTCTCATTTTTTCATTAAAGAAATAGAATAATCGCTTGTTTTTCGTGTAAGATCGATTTATATTTCATTTCGTGAACAACAAAAGCTATATTTTCACTCGTGGCTCTGCCACTCGTGAAAATAAAGCTTTTGTTGTTCACTCAAAGAAATATAAATCGGTTTTACACTGAAACAAACAATTATCCTCTATATATTTACCAGAGAAATTGTGTAATTACATACCCCTAGCACTATTGTATTAGTATATTCTCTAGTTAAGGACTGAGATAAATTTAATCTTAAACTCAACTGACATAAAGTAACATTGCTTTCTTATTCTTGCAGTTGGCCTGTTTTTCCTTTTATGTAAACACAATATACATGTATTGAATTTTTAGAAAACCCAAATAACAATATTAATTTTGAATTTTACATGGTAAATTCGAGGATGTTATTCCAATTCCATGTGTTACTGAATCATTTTTTTCTACTCTAGTTACTTTACTTGCATATTATCAATATTATTATATTTAATTTCAGCGTTTAAAGGCTGCTGTTCACCACACTTCATTAAGAATCTGTCGAGAACATGTCGAGAGTAAAGGGGTCAAGCTGAACAGACTGGTCGTAGCCTCAATATCAGAGGCTACTTGGAGAAAATGTGAGGATTTCGCCACAGACCTGGAGTGCTTCGCTAAGTAAGGAGGGGTCATTTAACCCGTGTCATGCTGAACTCGGAATATTCCTGCTTTGGCAGGAGGTTAAGACAAAGATCAGTCTGCACATTTGTGCAGTCTGATCTTAGACTACACCACCTTTATGTCACTTTCACACCAGAATTGTCAATAGATATAGTTTTTCCAATGAAAATTGACCAATATTTGGTACTTCCAATACTTTTAGCCCTTTGATTTCAATGCAAAATTTTTGCCAAAATTTATTCAGCATGACAAGGGTTAAGATATGGTAATTGTTTTACTAAACATCTTATGATCATTTTTTGTTTAAGTCAAAAATTAAAGATGTTTCTTCAGTAGAACTTAATATGGAATTCAACCATGCATGATCTCATTGGAGAAGTCTTCTTAAGACGATTTCAATGACATATTGCAATGCAGAATCTAACAATGAATGAAAACACCAGGTAAGAATTGTGATTTTACTTAAGATTTTTTTCCGAAGAAGTTTAGTAAAACGGGTCCCCTGGATATTCTTGATAAGTAAGATGGAGTCAATTAAGATAAATCCAGCCATGTATTCAGGAAGACAAAATTGTGCAAATTGTTTGAATTTTAAACCGCGGTTTGCATGAAAGTGTATGTGCAATGCTGGGTATAATTTGCATACAGTTTGCACCGTTATATCATCCTGAACAAGGCTGGCCTCCAGATTAGATAAAGGAAAGACTAATAATTGATGACAATTTAAATCTGTTTTGACCCTCAAAATTATGAAAATACCCATTTTTAGTTCTTAAATTTGCTGTCTTTGCATCATTTTGACCCTTTAAGTCTTTACATGGTGCATCTTGATACTGTAAATTATGAATATACAACGTATTAGAAAATAAATGATGAATTATCAAATATGAATATATTAGAGTCAAGGGGTCAAGGACTCCTGAGCACAAGCCCTTATCTTCAATTTTTCATGCAAACCCAGTGTCGTTGGTTGTTATTAATGCCAACAACATAGGATTTAAATGATTGATTGAGAATTTTTTCATTTCGAAATAAAAATTACATCCTTAATCTCATGCTTTGATATTTTAGACTCGACCTATCATGTCCCCTATTTGATAAGAACCAGGGTATATTGTCTTATTGTTGTCTATCTGTCATTCTGTCTATCCATCTGTAATCTTTTAACCTTGCATTTCAAATTTATTCAAACTTTTACAAAGAACAAGTCATACCACATATCACATGATTTCAATGATAAGTATACATTGATCACAAGTTCAAGCTCATACATAAGGTTAGGGTCTAAAAAACCATCATTTTGAGAGCAAAAGTGTTTCACAAACATATGTTATCGAAATTATAAGAATTTAGAGCTAATTGTATAATGATTTATAATACAATAGTCACTGGCAGTTTTGCAGAAAATGAAAGATGAATTTGATGACATATTGTTTTTTCAGTAATCATGAATTCATACGTTGTAATGCGCCTTATGTATATTTCTGCTTAGAATAATAAAAAAAATAATTGCAGAAATTGTTGTAGTTAGTTAACCAATTTATTTATGTTATTACAGGCATGCAAAAAGAAGTACAATAAATGCTGATGATGTCAAGATGATTGTTAGAAGAAGTCCTAAGCTGGTAATATTTCAGTAATATTATTGCATAAAATGTGGATTTTCGGGTCATTATGGGCATACATTAACGGACAAAATCAGGGCGTTAACAGGAGAAAACATTGATTAATCAATGAATTCAAGCACTGTTAACGCCCGGCTTTTTTACTTAAATATCCTTGATCATGGTCCATTACAGCTTATCAATTCCAGTGATACTTATCCTTTTCTGCAACATTTGTTGACTTCAAAAACATAAATCAATGCATTTTGTTAATCATACATCAAAGGTTGGATTTTGACAAGTATACAAATTGATAACTTTAATGCATATCCATGGTTCAAGGGTTATTTACAGCGTAACTAAAAACATTAAACTAATTCCCCTGTTAAAGTTTGTGATGTCATGAATTTACCAAACAATGGCAGTATAAACAAAAGTGACGATGCAATGCATGACACAATTTAGCCTCCATTTTCATAGGTTTGTGGATTCACACTCAGGCGTTAAATCATTTTTCTGGTCTCTGCAAATGTTAACGCCCTCAAAAAAGTGAATTAACCCTATATTAGTATCAACACTGTACAAGGCTGCATCAGGGAAAGAGATGCCTTCAGGTAGTTGAACCGTAATAGCTTAGCAACATTTTGGTAGTCATGAACTTTCAAAGTGTTGACCGAGGTTTCCAAATGAAAATCATTAGGTTACCTCGGTCAACACTGTTAAAATTCAATACTTCTGAAATGTGGCAGAACTAATACGGGTCCACTACCTGAATGTAAAACCTAACTAAATATCTCTACTTTCTCCTTGTCTTATGGTCAGAGTTAGATAAAATTACATATTTTAGCAATAGATCAGCTGGATGCCCTATACAATAGGTTATTTGAAATATGTGTACATGAATCATGCCCTTGATGTTGGATATCTTTATGCCCCCAATCCATGAAGAAGTGGGGGGGTATATTTGTTAAACTCTGGCTGTCATTCCATTCCCGTTTCCATCTGTCTGTAGACCTTTTTCGTTTTCAGACTTATACTTAAGAACAAGGTGACAAAGAATCAATTATCATGACACCCCATACAATTATTGCCCATAACCCAAGGAGGTGCCCTGTTGTTTTGAGGTCACAAAGGTCAAATTTCAAGGTCACAATGGAACCTTTTATGAAAACCGTTTATGTTAACGGGACAAATTGCCGGTGTTTATTGGTCTGCTTTGCGACAGATCTAGTTTCATTTCCTCTTGGCAATGCCTTTAGAGCTTTATCTCTACAACTTTGGGAACCCTGGACTAATTCTGTTTGTAACCTACATACAAAAGAAAGTCATGGGAAAATGTTGCTTGTAATTTTGGCTGTTGAATAATAGCTTAATTTTTGTATCAATCAGTTATTCGGGGAGAACACCTTTACGTAAAGGCTTTTGTTTTGACATTACATGTACAAATAAGAGGGGGTAAAATCAAGCAAATGTCCAGATAAGAAGGGAAAAAGCCAGTCTAAAAAAATTATTTCTCAAGGAAACCCTTTGTTGTGAGTACTCATTTGAAATGTCTCATAGAGACTATTCTAATGATTACCAACAACATAGAGTTTGTGCTATGATAATTTTGAAACTTTCCTGAATAAATCCTGAATTACCCCCTCTGTTTGTAGCTCTGCATCAGAATTTGTACTGTAACTGTTTAAAGGGAGGTAACTTGCATTTGATATGCAAATTAGAGTGATGTACTCGGAGATAAATGGCTAATGGTAGTCCACATAAACAGAAATGACCAAGTTAGGGTTGAGGATCCTTTTCTTTGAAGGGATCATGTCTGTCTTTTTGCTTGGTTCTTCACAATTGGTGGCAGCAGTGGGATAATGAAATCCACCAGACCAGAGCTGCCTTACCGACGGTTCTCCCAGAGTTGTCTCGGAGGGGAGAGTAATGTAACAATATAAAAGGAGCTAAATTAGAGAGACTTCTGGGAGATAAATGGCTAATGGTAGTGTACATAGACAGAGGGTTAAAGGTTGAGGAGCCTTTTCTCAGAGAGATCATGTCTGTCTATTCGCTTGGTGTGTTGCAGTACATAACAGTGTATTAGTGCACAACTTGCTAAAAAAGATGATTCCAAAATATACCAACAACATAGAGTTTGTGCCGAAATTATTCAATTAAATTATATAAAATCCTGAATATTCTCTCTGTAGCATTGTTTGCAAATGTTTGAAAAAAAGTGTCCTGCTTTGGGCTAAGGTAGAAACATAAAAGCTGGGTACCATTTTTAGCTCACCTGAGCACAAAGTGCTCAAGGTGAGCTTTTGAGGTCACATGATGTCCATCGTGTGACATCCGTCGTCAACATTTACCTTGTAGACATTCAAAAGGCCACATTTTTTGTCAGATCAACCTGAAATTTGGTCAGTCGAAATTGGGTCAAGTGGGGTCAAAAATGAGATCATGGGGTAAAATATTGTAAAAACCTTGTAGCCACCCTAGAAACCATATTTTATGCTCAATCATCCTGTAAATTGGTCAGAATGATTGTCTTGATATTATCTAAGGGAGTTCAAATTTGAGTCAAGCGGGTCAAAAATGGGGTCACAGGGTCAAATTTTAGATTAACCTTGTAGACTTTCTAGAAGCCATGTTTTTTGTTCAATAAACCTGAAAATTGATCATAATGGTTGTCTCGATAAAATCTAGGTCAGGTTTAAATTTGGGTCAAGTAGGGTCAAAAATGAGTTTGCAGGGTCAAATCGTAGATAAACCTTGTAGACACTCTAGAAGCCTTATTTGTTGTTCAAACAACCTGAAAAGTGGTCAGAATGATTGTCTTAATGAAATCTCAGTTGAGTTTGAAATTGGGTCAAGTGGGTCATAAATGAGGTCACTGGGTCTAATCTAAGATTAACCTTTTAGACACACTAGAAGCCATATTTTTTGGCTCAATCAACCTGAAAATGGATCAGAATGATTGTCTAAGTGATATCTTAGTCACGTTCAAATATGGGTAAAGTGAGGTCAAAAATGAGGTCAAGGGGTCAAATCTTAGATAAGCCTTGTAGACACTCTTATTTTTTGCCGGATCAACCAGAAAATTGGTCAGAATGACTGTCTTGATAAAATCTGTGATGAGTTCGAAATTGGGTCAAGTGGGATCAAAAATGAGGTCACAGGGTCAAATCTTAGATTAACCTTTTAGACACTCTAGAAGCCATATTTTTGCTCAATCAACTTAGAAATTGGTCAGAATGACTGTCTTTATCAAATCTAGGTCAAGTACAAATTTAGGTCAAGTGGGGTTAAAAATGAGGTCACGGGGTCAAATGTTATAAAAACCTTTAAGACACTCTAGAAGCTATATTTTTAGCCCATTCAATTTCGAATTTGGCCAGAATGATTGTCTTGATAAAATCTAGGTTAAGTTTGAAATGGGGTCAAATGGGGTAAAAAATGAGATAATGGGATCAAATATTGAACAAACCATGTAGACACTCTTTCCCCATTTCTCATCAATTCATGCCTTCTCATTGGATTGGTGCATGCCAAATCTCCAATAATATGAAGATTTTTGTAAAACCTAACTGTGTAAAGTTTCACTTTTAGTAAAAAATGAAGAAAAAAAAACTTAGAATTATCTATTCTTTTCAGGTATAAGCAACTAATAAGCGGATTAAAAGATTTTATCGACTTTCCTAAAATAGCCGACTAACTTTGTCATACCATCTTTGAAAATAATGTCTGTGTCTGCAACTTGTGCAAATCTAATGATACTCAATTAGATGCATGAATCCAATGAGACACTCTAGTCCGAATTAGACTGGCCACCCTAGTGCACTTTAGAGAAAAATTTTGAAATAAATTTGACGACTGTGATTATTTTTTGTTTAATTTACATTAGATTACACACCTATGCAATAGAAAATCAAGTTATTATTTTGATTTTAACTTTTTATCAGTGTACACACTGGTGTTATTATTAAGATGCACAAATCTAGGAGAAAAGAGGATATAAGCCATATTTTTGGCTCAATCACCTTGATAATTGTTCAGAATGACTGTCTTGATGGAATTTAGGGCAACTTTGAAATTTGGTCAAGTGGGGTCAAAATTGAGGTCACTGGGTCAAATCTTAGACAATCCTTGTAGACACTCTAGAGGCCATAATTTTCCCAATCATCCTGAGAATAAGTCAGATTGATTGTCTGTATAAAATTTCAGTCTGGTTTGAATTTGGTTCAAGTGTGGTTAAAAACTAGCATAAGAGGTCATTTCCAAAGACCGTTAATTCAGGATAGCGATTTAGGGCCACTATGGCCCTCTTGTTTAAACTTTTTAGAAACATTTTTAACTTGAGTGACTCAGCCCTGCATTCAGGATAACATAAGGGTGCAAGACGTTTGCCAATTTTACCCTGCTTTGTACTTGCACATGCATGCAAAGCGGGGTTTCATTGGAAAACTGTTTGTACAATTTTGTCATCCTGAATGCAGGACAGGCTTCTTAGTCAAACACAAGCCCATACACATATCGTGTTCTTCATTTTTCAGCTTCAACACATAACCAATTTACATGAACAGATAAGTGTTTCTAAAGGGGAGACCAAGAAAAAGAAGAAAACTAAAAACAGTAGTGCTGTGAACTCGAATAAAACATCAACAACAGTGATTGTTGTGGACGATGACAGTCGGTCTTGAAACATGGACGTCGAAAATCACAAAGAGAAAGTAGAAAAATACAAACAGTAGATCTATCACTGTTGTGGTTAGGAGTGTGGAATACCGATTTCAAACTTGGGTCAGCAAACAGATTTATGTTAAGTTAGTGGACCTGCAATAATTCTGTAATATTTTAAACACAAGATCTTTCAC
This sequence comes from Fragum whitleyi, assembly GCA_948146395.1. NCBI lineage: Eukaryota > Metazoa > Mollusca > Bivalvia > Cardiida > Cardiidae > Fragum > Fragum whitleyi. The sequence continues at coordinate 43,253,715 of OX411554.1, forward strand.
AATGTAAACCAAGGTTTCCTAATGACATCATTAGGAAACCTCGGTTAACACTGTTAAAGTTTATGACTTCCCAAACAGTGTGGAACTATAATGGGTCCACTACTGTAAGGCAACTTGTGGAGAGGGAGAATTAGTTTTAGCTCCAGGGGCTATTGTCATGGCGGGATGCCTGTGGTCTGTGTGTGGGTCTGTCCATCTGTAAACTTTAACTTTTAAAATCATATTTTCATAAAGTACTGGATGGATTCATCAGGTGAGCTATTGGGATCGTAGAATGTCCGTCGTCCATCGTCAGTCATGCGTCCACAATTTCTTTAAACATCTTCTCCTCCTAAACCAGTGGGCCAATCTTGATGAAACTTGGCAGGGATGTTCCTTGGGTCAAGCTCTACCAAAGTTGTTCAAATAAATGAAATCCACCCTTAACTTTCCCTTTACCCTTAACAAAAAGGGTGAAAATATGAAAATCTTTAAAAATCTTCTTCTCTGAAACCAGAAGGCAGACAGCTTTCATATTTGGTATGTAGCATCATCTAGTGGTCCTCTACCAAGTTTGTTCATATCAAGACCCTGGGGTCATATTTGGGCTTTGCCCGGGCCCAACCCTTTTTACATAGAATCAAAGAGCAAAAATCTTTAAAAATCTTCTTCTATGAAACCAGAAGGCAGACAGCTTTCATATTTGGTATGTAGCATCATCTAGTGGGTCTCTACCAAGTTTGTTCATAACAAGACCCTTGGGTCATATTTGGGCTTTGCACGGGTGCATCCCTTTATCTCTTTATGAGCACAAAGGGTTAAAAAAATGAAAATCTTCAAAAATCTTCTTCTCTGACACCAGAAGGCAGACAGCTTTCATATTTGGTATGTAGCATCATCTAGTGGACCTCTACCAAGTTTGTTCATATCAAGACCCTGGGGTCATGTTTGGGCTCCACCCGGGTGCATCCCTTTATCTCTTATGAGCACTAAGGGTTAAAAAAATGAAAATATTCAAAAATCTTCTTCTATGAAACCAGAAGGCGGACAGCTTTCATATTTGGTATGTAGCATCATCTAGTGGACCTCTACCAAGTTTGTTCATATCAAGACCCTAGGATCATATTTGGGCTCCACCCGGGCACAACCCTTTTTACATAGAATCAAAGAGCGAAAATCTTTTAATTCTTCTTCTCTGAAACCAGATGGCAGACAGCTTTTATATTTGGTATGTAGCATCATCTTGTGGGCCCCTACCAAGTTTGTTCATATCAAGACACTTGGGTCATATTTGGGCTCCATCTAGGCGCATCCCTTTCAGCTCATCTGAGCATGATGGGTGAAAATGGAAAAACCTTCAAAAATCTTCTTCTCTGACACCAGAAGGCAGACAGCTTTCATATTTAGAATGTAGCATCATCTTATGGACCTCTTCCAAGTTTGTTCATATCAAGACCCTGGGGTCACTTTTGGGGTCCACCCGGGTGCATCCCTTTTTACATAGAATCAAAGAGCAAAAAGGCATATCTGTCTTGCTCTTCACTGAAAACATTCCATGGTATTGATCTTAGGCAATTATCTTCTTTTTGACATCTGCCTATCTAATTAATTTGATGTCCCAGGGGTCATAGAGACTCAGGTGAGCGATCTAGGACCATTTTGGTCCTCTTGTTTATAAGATTTGAAGGTAAAATTTTGAATTCTAATTAACACTTACAATTTGCAGAACCACAGGCTGAAAGCATGTATATATAATCATCATGACATTGTATTTGTAGGGTCAGCTTGATAGTACAGTAACTGCAAGTGCCTATAATTATATTGGCACTTACCGGTACAATAGTTTTTCACCGTAGCCTAGGTCAGTTTGCCCATGAACTCTTTCTTTGTAAATCTTTTCAGATTTTTATATATGGACTAAAACAAATTCTTTAGTGCTTTTCGGTGGTTTATCGAGAATAATGGTAGATTATCAATTGATAATCTCACCTCAAAAGCAGTGAAATTATCAAGTGATAATAATCTGCTTTTGTGCATTTCATCCTATCTTGATGTCATCTATTTGGGGCAAAATAAGTGACGTCACAATGAAAGTTGCATAGCAGTCATGTGCAAAATGACACACTTTATGAGAATATGTCCTAGAAATTTCATATTTTGTCTCATTTTTGCAATAAAGAAATTGAATAATTGGGTTGTTTTTTCTAGAAAGATTGATAAATATTTCATTTCCTGAACAACAAAAGCTATATTTACACTTGTGGTCCCACCACTCATGAAAATATAGCTTTTGTTGTTCACTCAATGAATATAAATAGATCTTGCACTGAAACAAACAATTGTCCTCTATATGTCTCGGGTTTGATCCTTGGCCGAATCTTCATCAGTTTCCCTTTAAAAATCAAAGTTATTGAAAAAGATGCCTTTAATTGGCGGTGGGGTCGGGGGTGGGCAAATTACTGTAAATAGTAGATAACAAATTTGCTTAAGAGAGTAAGCAATTGATATCAACCCAATTTCACAGATAAACTCCTTTGGGGATTCTTCATCAGAACCCCCCAAATTATTTTGATTGCATTAAATACATGGATGTTTCTGATATAAAGGGAAGTTCAGACAGTATGGACTAAGATCAGACTGTACATGTTGCTGATCCCGGATTTTTCCTGCTTTTGTAAGAGGAATAGACAAAGATCAGTGTGCACATATGTGTAGTCTGATCTTGTCCACACTGCCTGATTTTTCTTTTTACACCAGAAGAGTTTGAAAAAAATTAATATACTAAAATCAGATTTATAAACTGACTTTGAATTAGTGCATTCAGTGCTTTCAGCACTTTGATTTCATCAAAGGCTTAACTACCATTACACACATTATGCAACTGCGTAATACAAATAAATCCTCATTCAAAAAATTCTATTGGTGAATGATCAAAACATTGTTACAACAGCTTATTTGAGCTTTAATTACGATATTTTGATAATTAACCAAAGCTCAAATAATAAAAAAGGGGACGCGGGTGGTTTTGTCACAGTTCAAATATCACTTTTTTCCTATATATTCTTTGGTTGTCGCTTTCAAAATCCCAGTTACCTCTGTGTTCATTGCATTTTTGCAAAGGTTTTTATTCAGCATAACAAGGGTAAATACAGGGTCTTCGTGAAACATTATTAACCCTTTCCTGTTTTACAAAAGTTTGGGCCTGTCCAAATTCAAAGGTTTTGCAGACGAAAATTTAAAGTGGATTACATTTGAAAAATAATCATTCAGTAGGGTAGAAAATAGTGTGGAAAAAAAAGAAATTGCTTGTCAGAAGCAATTTCTTCTTTTTATACGCCCGTCGAAGACGGGACGTATTATGGGATCACCCGTGACGTCCGGCGTCCGGGCGTCCGGCGGCGTCCACTTCTTTGTCCGGAGCATAACTCTGTCACTTGAGGTCCGATCGACTTCAAACTTGGCAATTGTGTTCTTCTCATCATTACGGAGTGCAGTGCACAAGAACCATAAATCTACCTGGCCTATTTTTTTAGTTATTGCCCTTTGTTGTTTTTCAGACTAGAATCTTGTCCGTAGTATATCTGTAAAAGTATAATAGCTAGGATCATGAAACTTCATGGGTGTATAGATCTCACCAAGGGGGAGTGCAGTGCACAAGAACCATAACTCTACCTGGCCTATTTTTTGAGTTATTGCCCTTTGTTGTTTTTCGGACTTGAATCTTGTCCGGAGTATATCTCTTAAAGTATAATAGCTAGGATCATGAAACTTCATGGGTGTATAGATCTCACCAAGGGGGAGTGCAGTGCACAAGAACCATAACTCTACCTGGCCTATTTTTTGAGTTATTGCCCTTTGTTGTTTTTCAGACTTGAATCTTGTCCGGAGTATATCTGTAAAAGTATAATAGCTAGGATCATGAAACTTCATGGGTGTATAGATCTCACCAAGGGGGAGTGCAGTGCACAAGAACCATAACTCTACCTGGCCTATTTTTTGAGTTATTGCCCATTGTTGTTTTTCAGACTTGAATCTTGTCCGGAGTATATCTCTTAAAGTATAATAGCTAGGATCATGAAACTACATGGGTGTATAGATCTCACCAAGGGGTAGTGCAGTGCACAAGAACCATATCTCTACCTGGCCTATTTTTGAGTTATTGCCCTTTGTTGTTTTACAGACTTGAATCTTGTCCTGAGTATATCTTTTAAAGTATAATAGCTAGGATCATGAAACTTCATGGGTGTATAGATCTCACCAAGGGGGAGTGCAGTGTACAAGAACCATAATTCTACCTGGCCTATTTTTTGAGTTATTGCCCATTGTTGTTTTTCATACTAGAATCTTGTCTGGAGTATATCTTTTAAAGTATAACAGCTAGGATCATGAAACTGCATGTGTGCAAAAAACATTCATTCAAAATAACCTCAGTTCTATTTAAACCCCCAGTTTATACTAAGCAGTGTGACGGGCGTATCTTGTGACAATTTGGCACCTTGTTTCACACTGTTTTCTCAACCATAAAATCACAGGCACGTAAAAAGCAGGGATTAAACAGCAAAGGGTTAAATGAAAACCTTTTTAGCCCCAAGTCTTCTTGTCATACCAATGGGTAACCATATGTGGGATAGCAGCTGGAGGCTAAGAAAAGATGAAAATGAGAGTACCAAGTACTGGTGTTAGAAAGACCAGAAGTCCATTGTTATGTGCTCTAGTCACTGAAATTTACTGAAAGTTTGTTGAAAGCGGCAAAAAACCAAACAAAGCAAACTCTTCTAGAGAACAACTGAGCAGTATTCAGGCGTCATATTGCTCCTCTACCACACAATATAGCTTATTGGCGCAATGAGGAGTCGTATTTTGGAGAAACACTACTATAAAATGAGAAAATGCATCACAAGACAACTTTAAGTACCCATACAATGTAAAGATAAATATAACAGTCTTGCTTTGACCCTCAAATCGTCTGGAAAGGAACAAAGGTAAGAGCCAATCTGCAAGGAGTTTTGTGGAATCTGGGAAATTTGATCTTGGACTTCACTGAGGGCAAATGTATGTAAAATATACTGTAAACGGCTTTGTATTGGCGGTGTCCACATTTGGCGGTTTTTCGATTATGATTTAATGTCGGTGATTTAATTTGGGGGCATCTTACATTAACCCCAAAATTAAACGCTTTGTCTATATTTTACATTTTTTCGTCGTTTAAAACAATGTAAGTAAAAGAAAGGCAATTTCTAGAGTAATGTCAACTTTCTACAAACTTAGCAATTGTTTGATTTCACACCTTTTGTTATAGTTATAACGCATGTATAAGTTTTTCACACTTTTCGCTGTGATTTCATTACAATGTATCAACCAACTTGGATCTGGAATCTTGAAATTTAGGGATCGGTGCAATACTTTTGTAAGTGCCTATAATTTATAGGCTTTTACAATAGTATTGCGCTGACCCGTTGAAATGTCAACGTTGTCAGCATAATAATAAGTATAGTCTGCATATCTTTGATATTTATTTTATTAACATTGACTTAAAATGTATAGATTTCATATCTATCATAATAAAGAAACTTCTTATGACAAATATTGGCGGTGGATTAATTTTGGCGCATTTTAGCTTGACCGCAAATATAGCCAAAATAAAACCACCGCCAAAATTACCCCGTTTACAGTAGCTATTTCATAAGAAGTTCTGATATTCTTAAGCCCTTTATCATAGATTTCTGAGAAATAACTTTATATTATCACTTGGTAATTTCCCTGTCAAAAGTTCATTTTGCACTACTAAATATATCTAAGCAGGGTCCATTACACATATAGCATCATTAGGTTGCCAACAAAACAGGTGAAAAATGACATGCTATTAGATAACTTTTTAGCTCACCTGAGCACATCATGCTCAAGGTGAGCTTTTGTGATCATTGGATGACTGTCATCCTCCGTGTGTTGTCAGACGCCAACAATTATGTGTTTACACTCTAGAGGCCACAAATATGGACCAACCATCACGAAACTTTGTCAGAATGTTTGTCAGGTCACAAGGATTAATCCTATTGAAAATGGGAAGGATCTGTGTCATATCACAGGAAAGGCGCGTAAAAGACAATTTTCTTGTTTACACTCTATGGGCCACAAATATGGTCCAATCTTCGTGAAACTTGGTCAGAATGTTCTCAAGGTCACACAGATTAACCCTATTGAATATGGGAAGGATCTGTGCCATGTCACAGGAAAAGGGGCCTAAAAGACAATTGTCTTGTTTACACTGTAGAGGCCACAAATATAGACCAATCATCATGAAACTTGGTCAGAATGTTTGTCAGGCTACAAGGATGAACCCTATTGAAAATGTGAAGGATCCATGCCATTTTGCGGTAAATGGGGCCTAATAGACAATTGTCTTGTTTACACTGTTGAGACCACAAATATGGTCCAATCTTCATGAAACTTGATCAGAATGTTTGTCAGGATGCAAGGATGAACCCTTTTAAAAATTGGAAGGATCCATGTCATATCACGGGAAAAGGGGTCTTAATGACAGTTATCTTGTTTACACTATAGAGGCCACAAATATACTCTTCAAAAAAAGTTCTTTGACAATGGAGGTATTTCACGTTATTATCTCCCTTGCGTACTCGTCAGTCACACTGACATAATAATGCAAACGAGGGGGCATCCTTCTTTTCCCCACTCTTTATTTCATTGAAATTTATCCGAATAAATCAGTCGATTTCAACTATTTATAAAATAGATCATCAAACTTTTATAATTCAATACAATACTTAAATGTTATTAGAAACTACTTCGACCGCTTTTATGAATTTTTATTTTTGAATATTAAAAAAAGCGTCGTTTGATTTTAGTTGGGTGGAATAAATTGCAGAGATAAATCTTCAGTGTTTTTCTACTTGATGTTATATATTTTTTGGTCGAAACAGATATCCTTCACTGAAAATCTACCGTTTTGAGAAAACACTTTGATATGATAGTTTGTTTGGGTTTCTTTCATTTTGACTATCCATTTTCATCAATTCAATACTAGTAAAAGCATAATAATTGTTCGTCACAATTCGATCGTAATTAATTAACTAAAAAATACAAAAAGAAAATCAAAATAAAGAGATAATAAAAAACAGACAACAAAAACGACAGACGACAGCATGCAAATTCGACCCATGTTTAACTTTTTTTACTCTAACGAAAAAAAGCGCAAACATATCGAGAGATAAAGATAATGTGGAAAAAGGGAGAAATAATTTAACTAGCAGGTTTATTATTACGAGTTGCTATTTCATTTTGTTTTTTATTCAAATTTGAACACATGCTTATATTGGGAAGGGCTTTTAGATATATTGGAAACGTGCATTTACTGTTTCGAAATTAATGATTTTGTATTTTGTAGTACTGAGTTTATCTTTCTTTTCGGGTAGCCATTTTTTACACTCACCTCTTACGAATCCAATTAAATTTCCAAATTCATGAATTATTGAACGCAAAAAAACACCTTTTATGAATATATCTTCATCATGAAGATGTGAGAGAAGTTAAATACGATTACGTAATACCATATGTCACATACGACGCTTAATTGTCACCAGTACCATGTTTATTTAGCGCACGTGTTGTAACTTATGACTGCTCCTTTAGTGTTTTACCGCTCTTTGATCTGGGGTTTATGGCATATTGATAAACCCTTTCTAAAATCATAAACACATAATTATGAAGATTAAAGTCAACCCTACATGTTTTTTTACACTTAAGTTTTTTCAAGCGATTTGAAACACAACAGTACTGCAAGGGGCTTGTGCTAAAATATTTTAACGATTCTAAATGAGTATTAGATATATGGCCCCTATACGATAAATAACATGAACATTACTTAAACTAAGCCTGGTCTTTCTGTGCTATTTACAAAATACGACGTATTTATCTATTATTATCATTTAACATTTCCTCAGTATGAATATTTCTTGTGCAAACAACAACAACAAAAACGCTGTTGTAAAAAGATAACATTTTTCAGAAAGAAACTCATATTGCTCGGGAAAAAATTCACATAGGCCTACTTTTCTACAATCATGATTCGCAAAATGAAAGATCGTCAATATGTTGGTTTCAGTTTTCTCTTTATGCCACGAAGTTTCAACAGCGCAATATCACAAAAAAAAAATTAAAAAAAAAAAAAAAAAAAAAAAGAAAAAAATATTGAAGGCGGTGGCGAATTTGGTTGGAATATGCGCTCAACGGTTTATTTTATTTTTTTATGCCCCCGATAGAGAGGCATCATAAATTTGACTTGTCCGTCCGTCCGTCTGTCCGTCCGTCCGTCCGTCATTCCGTCCAAAAACTTTAACATTGGCCATAACTTCTAAATCAAAGCGGTGTCGGGGGCATTGTCATCTTACAGTGACAGCTCTTGTTCTTATTATTATTACTTTTTTCAAGAAAACATTTCTTTGTCTCAGTGTGTTGATTGAATGTAGGACGTTTTGGCCACGGACGTTTTGGCCAGGACGTTTTGGCCACGGACGTTTTGGCCACAATGTTTGTCAAAGTAGGACGTTTTGGCCAAATTCTATTAAATTGGTATTAAAAAGTATGCATATAACAATTAAATGTTTTGCTTTACTTATTTCTTCTCATTTAACTATTTGTCCACTTAAGAAGTGTATTTTCAAGATAAAAATATCATACTATTAACAAAATTGTGTGAGAAAAGGAGTCAATTTCAGTAGAATTATACATTTCTGGCCAGATATTTGATTGGGGGGAACGGACAATTGCCCTCCCGGACCATTGCCCTCCCGGATAATTGCCCCCTGGACGATTGCCCTCCGGACAATATCCCTCCCCATAAAGTAGCACCCCGGACAATATAGGGGAGGGCAATTGTCCGGGAGGGCAGTTGTCCTGGAGGGCAATTGTCCAGGAGGGCAATCGTCCGGGGGGCTATCGTCCGGGAGGGCAATCGTCCGGGAGGGCAATTGTCCTACACTCGCCCTGTAGTCGTCCCTGCTAGTGCCGGCACTACCAAGTATTGGACTGTTAAGCTTCCTTCAAGACGTCGAACGTGTACTGGGGGCGATCTTCTGTGCGCACTGTGGGATATGCTAAATTCCACCCAAGGCGGGAACAATACTGCGCACTGATTGGCTGATATCAGTTGTTTACACCACCACAGTAATCCACTTCCGGAAGGCTCCAGATCTGGGCTCCGGTTATTGACAATCAACACTACATTCCTCCCTTTTTACAAAAGGAGTGCCTGAAACTTTCTAGAAAACATGCCCCCCTACCCAAAGCCTATTCAAAATAATTCCTAACCCCAACCCCTAATAAGATCCTATTAAAACATACCACCCCTTAAAACCTATCCATTAAAACCTAGCAAAAAGGTTAACAATCTTTACCCCTAAAATCCATCTAAAGAGCCTATGGTTAAGGCTTACATAGATCCTTGATACTTTAAGCCTTTACAAAAACTCAATTGAACTTGACATAAATACTGGAAAAATACTTTACATTGTACTCACTTAAAGATCTTTACAAATGCTCAATTATACTTTTTTTTAAAAATAACTTTGCAATACAAATTAATACTTTACTTAATATCCATATAAGATCTTAGCATTTTCACAAGTCATATGCAAGACCTCTCTCACACCTATTCCCCTCCTGTTTGCTACCTCTCTCCCCACTGAACCAATGAAAGAAGGAGTGCTCAGATTTGCACCTGGTATAGAAGGAAAATAAGGAGAATCAGTCTCCAAAAGTAGACGATTAAGAGGTACTTCCATAAGACCCGCAAGTTGCTCATTATTAAATGACTTAAGGCCTAAAGTGAAACCGAAGTAACAATTACGGAAATGTGACAACCAACTTTTAACATCTATTGGATTACCATTAAAACAATGTAAATAGATTGGTTGTAATGGGGCACAGTATTGGTACACCAAAGAGTACACTTTACTATACAAACGCTGTCCCTCATCAGACTGGTCTCCCCTTATATGTAGAATAAGAGGTTTCCTAAATTGTACATAAGAAAGAGCTTTGACCAGAATTTCCTGTTGCAATGGCCATCTTGAGTGATGTTCGGTCATGTCTAACCCAATTTCTCCCAGGGCAGTCACTCTAGGACTGCTGAGTAGTTCTGCAAACCGAGACTCTCTTGAGGGGGTGAATTCCCCAATTTTGCGAGGATGTACCCCTATAGCAATCTTAAGTCTTGGATCGCTAGGTAAAGACATAGGATAATCTGCAGGATCACAAAAAACGGCCACAGCACCAAGCAAATTTATTGGAACTTCAGGCTTACCGACATGTTTATGACTCAGGACATCATCCAAGGAAATATCAACAGACTTACCGAAAAGCTTCCTGGCTGTTCGGTCAAGGTGCATGTGACTATCGATTGCCCAGGGCAACTGACTGTCTGGATGAGAGCTCTCTTGCATAGGTGTAGGATTTGAAGTAAGAATAACTGGCGGACCCACCTGGTTATTATTATCGTCACATTCTACCCCCTTTTCTTTTGAAGACTCCGGTAGACCTGACTGCATCGCTGTCTGCACAACTTCCTTCGATGATCCTGGGTTTGCTACCTGAGTGGTTAGGGAATTACACCTTAAATAAAAAATCCTACGTTTTTTAACTGACAATTTGCCGATAAGGACGGCCAGACATCGCCAATGAATAAGGCACGCTGGGGAATTAAGTGGAAATAGATTGAATGACTCCAAATTTTCCCACTCTTTAAATTTGCACATAGCGGTCATAGCAGAAGAAACATGGCTAGAGATGACACAACCCTCATTTAAGCAACCTGACTGATTCACAATAGGAATTAAGTCTTCTATAGGTCCATCAGAACCCAGTAGAAATCTGCGCAGCATTCCCAGGCCTGCAAGTCTCTGCTCAATAAAATCCTGAGATTTCACTCTAGCCAGACCAACATTATCCCTGAAAACCCTGGGCAGATGCACTCGATTAACATGATGTCTAAGACCTCTCGTTCTGAAAGTGCATTTTTTCCATGGACATAACGAGCCATGCATCCTCCCAGGAGTCACCCCTTTAGGAGCCAATGAAACCGAGCGTTCACCTTCCAAAGTCGTTACTGTTAAATTGTCTGTTATGGAGTTAAGCTCTGATACAGGAACAGACAGTCTTGGTTCATTGCATACCAGCTCTCCTTCCTCAACCACATCCATAGAAGTTGGTGAAGGGGGGCCTGGCAGTAACTCAATAGGCTCAGACAATGGTGAATCTACCTTTAAAGGAATCAGTTGCTCCGTGCTAGGTTCCTTACAAACTACGTCCTCAGCATTTAGTTTAGAAAAAGATTTGCCGACAAACTCAGGGTTATATCTAATATCCCTGCTTTGTTGAAAAGAGAAATCTTTAGAAACTCTATTAGATATATGTACCTTATTGTTGTGTTTATACTTATGAGGCAAATTATCAAGGATCCAACGCTTCTCAAAAAATACTAAAGCACTTAACTGCGCTGTTTCCACCCATTTCCAATGGTTTTTTGATTTAGCCAAATTGTACATTCCAACAACCAAACGTTGGAAGTCATCTTTTTGAACAAAATTCAAACCTAAATCATTGAAAAGCTCTTTAGCAGGTATCAAAATCCTTTGCCTAGTTTGCCCTCAACATCGAGGATTGCTTTGGCTGCCAATTCCGGAAAGTTTCCTGCGGCCATAGTGTGATCTGAAAACAAACCAAAACAAAGGTTTTGTAAGGGGTAATGGAGTGTATATTCTGAAGTCCTATCAAATTACCAGAAATATCAAATTAAAGTTTTTGAATTTAAGTTTCCTAATTCTTAAATTAATCATTATTTTGTTTTTGGACAACAGGCCTGAATATACAACACTAATACACTATACACAAACAAAAGCAAACTATACATATATTACAATACACATGCATTACAATACAAAAATATACAAATTCACTATAAATATTAACATATCACAGACATAGATCACAGAAGCACATATATCACAGTTAGCTTTTTCTTTTACTTAAAAAAAACTTGTTACCTTTCCGGCCAATCTAAACGGGTCGACACTTAGGACATTGGTATGCAGAAATACCTTTAGCTTGTTGAGGTGTAACACCAATACAGGCTCCATGGTACCATTCTGCACACTCGTCACACTGTATCATGAACTCCCCCTTGTAACCCCTTCGACAAAGACAATAAATTAATCCTTTAGAATAATCCCTGTCAAAGGTTTTCATGAAATTATTTAACCACGAAGGGAGTTCCCTATCCTTACATACTTTCATTCTGTCATGATGAGCAGTTGTGATCGATCCCTTAAACTTAACCCTATATGTATAGGCAGTAAACTTTGCAATTACTACCCCAGGTCCTTTCCAAACAGCAACTAATTTTGCCGACACACCCTTAGGGTTTGGATTGTTCAAAACGTAGACAATGTCCCCTACCTGAAAAGGATACTCGGAAACCCTCAGATCATAATCCCTCTTCATACGAAGCTGAGAAGATCCAAGAGCTTCCCTTGCTGTGGCATGAACCTTGATCATAGTCGCATTTAATTCTTGAACAAATTGCACAGGACCTTCATATGAATGTCTCTCTACAGGGAAAAGTAAATCCGCTGGCAAATTTAGTTCGCGGCCCAACATCAACCGATTAGGCGTAAACCCAGTCTGTCGATTAATGCTGGCTCGCAAAGCCCCTGAAATCTGGGCTAGCCAAATGTCCCAATTCTGGGGTTCCTTTTTAACGAAACAGCAGACAGCATCCATCAAAGTTCTATTAAACCTTTCCACCTGCCCATTGCCAGAAGGTCTATACAGTGTAGTCCTAGTTTTAGTAATACCTGTAAGCTTACACATTTCTGCAAACAGGCTACTTTCAAAATTTCGACCCTGGTCAGAAAATATCTCAAAGGGGAAGCCAAACCTAGTACAAAATTCATTAACAAAGGCTCTCGCGGTCACCTCAGCTGTTTGTGAAGGCAAAGGAATACATTCTACCCATTTTGTAAACTGATCTACAATCATTAGAACATATTCATTGCCCCTTGGTGTTCTTAATAAGGGTCCGAGGAAGTCAATATGAACCCTTTCCAAGGGTGACCCCGCTTGATATAAACACATGGCCCCTTTATTCTTCCTACTAGGCTTTTTGTATTGACTACACGTACTACACCCACTTACAAAAATTTCAACATCCTTAGCTAAACCATACCATGTAAATTTTGACTTAACTCGTTCTGTAGTACGCACAATCCCTTGGTGGCCCCCCGTTGGGATATCATGGGATAAATTTAGGATTTCCTGCCTAAGATCGGATGGTACCACCAAGCGCTTATCTTGATTTAGAGATTTTTTCCATATAAGACCATTGAGCCAAAAGGTCCGGGGTAAATTGTGCCAGTGGCACAACCTACCCCGATTCAATTATTTTTAAGGCTGTTACTACCTTTACGCAAAAGACGCACTTGCGCACATCAAAATATCCTCCTCACTGATTGATGATTATAAAAACTGTAATTACGATGTTTGACAATTAGCTAACGATTTTAAAGTAATTAATGTTATCTCTGCTAGGAGAGGAGATGTTATGTTATGGTTATGCATTAATTCTACTTTTGAACCCTATCTTGTCTATAGTTTCTTCTTGTATGCCTTCTGCGCGCGTTTCATTTAACAATTCTTGTCACGCCTATGTTTTTTTATATTTTCAGATGCCTCGCACTTATACCCGTAAGACGGAAAGAGGTACAACGCCACGTGAAGTTTTTGAAAGAGGCATGAAAGAAAAAAACACAATAAAACGCATTAAAAGGCGCAAATCAACCATTCTAACAAGCACACCAGAAAAAGATGGCCTAATTGAAGAATCAAAGAAAAAGAAGAAAGTTGAACAACCAAAACCAATGAAAGTTAAAAGGAAAAGATCTGAGAAGGAAGCCGAAATTTGACGTAGCACTGTCATCTGAGGAAGAGTCTGAGTTTTGTTTGGTATGCTGTGAGCCATACTCGAACAGCAAAAGTAGAGAAAAATGGGTTCAGTGTATTGTGTGCAAACACTGGTCTCATGAGGAGTGCACAATGGGAAATGCCATGTATATATGTCAAAATTGTGAATCGGATGACGAATAGACACTATGATATTGGCCAACTGTTTAGAACTACTTTCCGTGTATACTTAGATTCTCTTTGTAAACAAAAGGCTTTTACAAACTTGTTGCTTTGACTAAATTGAAATCTACGATAGGAGACTTGATAGGTAACTAGATTAAGAAGTTTTATTCAATGTTCAGAGACAATAATAAATCAAAGTTTCATGTTCATATGTTGTCACCAATACGTCTATTTGTTTGTTTTTACGGTGCTTAAGCCCTTTCACAATAATCTATCTCGCTGTTTTTGAAGAAAACCCGAGGAATTGCTTTAGCCTAAGTGTCATCGTCAGTGGCGTCGTCGTGCATGTCATCGTCGGTGGCGTCGTCGTGCGTGTCGTCGTCGGTGGCGTCGTCGTGTATGGCATCGTCGGTGGCGTTGCCGTCGTTCGAAAACTTTGTCAACTGTCAAACCGAAATTAATTTGTTTCGCAGCCAATCTATTAATCTATCAATTTAAATGTTTCTTCACTACAATTTTTCAGTTATATCACAATAAAATTAATCTTTATTGTTTCCATCAATTTTGCGCACTCTAATTTGCTGGAAATTTTTAGTTCTTCAACGAAACCGATTTGAAGACCCAGCTATTTTGTAAGATTACACACAGACTAGTAAGAAAAGAAATTTGTCTCATAATTAAGAAATCCTTATAATTTGGCTTCATGATATTAATTCATTATTACAAATGAAAAGAGCATTTTTTTAATTTCATGAAAGTATGAAACTAAAAATCTAATTACACTTATGTATTTATCATAAGCTTTGGATATTCATATTGAGTGATTATTTATATTTTAGTTTCATACCTCCATGAAATTAGAATAATATTATATTCATACCTTAATTATGTAAAAAAATGTATTCACAGCATTAATCACACCGTAATGAAACAATACATCTCGGCCACTTCTTTGGCTGCATGTACATTACATTTCGAGCCAAACGGAATGGTAACGCTTATTATGGTAGTTGGATAAACTGGAAAACAGTTTGATATGAAACCTGGTTCAACTTAGTGACTTGCTCGAAAACTTTGCTAGAAAAGTATATATTGGTCGTCAATATCATTTTCTACTTTTCCAAAAATGATTTCAGAAGAGACTTGTGTCAAAGACAGATGGCTTAACTAACTCCGGGAACCACTTTCGAAATAAAAAAGGATAAACGTTTCTGTGATATAACCTGCACAACCTACCCCATTGGGTGGCACAACCTGCCCCGTTCGTGGGGTAGATTGTGCCAATTATTCGGTCATATTTGGCAGGTATTTTTGCAGTCGGATTAACAGCTAGAGCCAAATTAATAGCATAAAAAGATAGCCTATATGTTAAGGTTTATTTGGAAAACCTTCAGCACGTCATTCGTTACATGAGAGCTTGAATAACAGTTGATAAGTGAAAACTGGCACATTCATCCCCGTTCTCCCCTATAAATGAAGTTTGCGTGCATCACAAGATTTGATTGTTGATTAAATTGTATGATAGTACAAAACAGAGTGCGTATTGCCTCAACCAGAACATATTCATAATTAATAATAGCTCTAAGACGTTATCTGAGCAAAACCAAATTGACTCTCTATGACATCACATATCTACTTCGTTACATGTAACTTTCAATTTTGACAGTGGGCCTTTTTGGTCATTTTTCATAGTGGGCCTTTTTGGACTGGGCCTTTTTGACCCGGGCCTTTTTGTCACTGGGCCTTTTTGTACACTGGGCCTTTTTGTCACTGGGCCTTTTTGACCCTTAACCGTGTGTAACGCGTCTTCCCGCTCAGATCCGCGAATTGAATTCTCAAAAACTCACGGTTTTTAGCACGTGTTGATCGAGAGTACTTTCATTTCAGGCACGTGCCTCAACGTCCAATGAGAAGCCAGTGAAAGTCATTTCCGGTTTAGATGTAAACATGGCGGACCAAAAGAGATTCGGTTACGAACAGACTCTTGTAAGTATGATTTCAACAAGAATAACGGCTCTGACATTCTTTTAATCAAACAGAAGTGTTTCATTTACTACAGACAATCTGTGTACTGTCATATTTTGGCATGATTAAATGGTTCACAGTCAACTCGGCCTGTGAATAACTCGGCCCGTTAACTCGGCCCGTCAACTCGGCCTGTTTATATATTATATAGGTACATGTATGACGATGCAATATAAATATTTTGGGACCTTATATGCTTTTTCAGATAAATAATCACTCGTTAAAAATTTACTTATATATGTGTTGTGTAATGGCAACTAATACGAGGGATATGAACTACTACTTACGTAAGCCCTGTAGGGGGAACGGACAATTGCCCTCCCGGACCATTGCCCTCCCGGATAATTGCCCCCTGGACGATTGCCCTCCGGACAATATCCCTCCCCATAAAGTAGCACCCCGGACAATAGCCCTCCCTATATTTTTCTTCCATTCTTCATTTTTGCTTGGGATTTTTGTTCTTTATTTGATTTTATATTGTTTATTTGAAGTTCATTTATAAAAGAAATAGATTTTTTATTGTTTATTTGAAGTTCATTTATAAAAAAAAATAGAAATTGTTCACTTTAAATTCATTTATTATATGTAGATATAATGTGATTTTTGTTTTTAAATTTTTTTATATTCAAGTATTTGTCACAAACAGGGTTATCTAAATTACACGTTAATTGTTCTCTTTAATCTGTTTAATTGAAACTAATCATTGGAATATATAACCATACAAAGTTGTATATTGTTGTAATGGAGAAAAATATATGTACTCAGTCAGTCTGATCAAGAAATTGATCTCAGAAAATATTCATCAATTGTTTAAATTAGAGACAATAGTAGAACAAAGTAAGGTAGAGCATAATGTAAATATTGTATTATGATGCATATTTTTTCTCAATTGCATTGTCTACATTTATATGAATAAACTTTAAGTTCCATTTATATTATCTTCTTCTTATACATTTATACTCAGTCTGTCCTTAATGACATGTCCTCAGTCCAAATGTCATCATGTCCTACTTACACCAGTACTCACATTCAACAAAACTGGTACTCACATTTCTAAAGTGCTAAAATAATCGTTGCAAATCCCAGAAGAGTTATCATCCGAAGGGAAATTACTATAGCTGTTGCTAATAATATATGTTGATATAGGGGAGGGCAATTGTCCGGGAGGGCAGTTGTCCTGGAGGGAAATTGTCCAGGAGGGCAATCGTCCGGGGGGCTATCGTCCGGGAGGGCAATCGTCCGGGAGGGCAATTGTCCTACACTCTTGATTGGGGAAAATCTCTTATTCCCTATTAAAGTGTTTTTAATGATCAATTAAATGTTGATGATTGAATTTTGCAAACTTGCTTTGATCTACATGTAGCAATTTCTGTTTTATCTTTTGTTCTTTATTGGGTAATTAGTTGATAGTTAATTTGATTAAATAAATGTGGTCAAATTCTTTTGGCCTAAAGAAATGATCTATGGTAATTGTGCTATCTAAAAAAAATCATATTGTTTTTATCTTTTATTTTCATATGAAATTTGAAAGAAATATATATGCAGATATTGCATTTTTTTAAACTTT
The DNA here is from genome assembly GCA_948146395.1 of Fragum whitleyi. Classification (NCBI taxonomy): domain Eukaryota; kingdom Metazoa; phylum Mollusca; class Bivalvia; order Cardiida; family Cardiidae; genus Fragum; species Fragum whitleyi. Next base: position 43,271,422 of record OX411554.1, read on the forward strand.
ATATTGTTAACATTTTATATTGTTTTCAATTGATTTATTATCATGGTAAAGTATTGTAGGGGAGTCCCAAAAAGGGGATTTTTTACTTCTTCAAATGTGCTACTAAGTGATTAAACACTTCAAAATCTTAAAAAATGTCAACATTGTTATCTAAATGACTAAAATAACCATTATGTAGTGATTAAAATTTCTTAAAATGACTTAATCTTCCAACAAAATTTTTTGGCCAAAAGGTCCTATTTTGAAAAATATTATGGCCAAAACGTCCTTCCACCGTGTTGATTACGATGTGATGGTAAAAATGTTCTATTCAAAGAAATTTATATAATACTATAAAAATAAATAATTGAGTAGGCTACGTATTTTTAGATTTTAATGCAAAGAGCGAAATAAATGAAAAGTCTGAATAAAAAAAGGGAATGATGTATGAATTAAAATAATTCATAGAGAAACTTTGAAGACAAAATTTTAAAAAAGGTCAGTATAATATAAAAATATCAAAATACTCCTTCATAGGTCAGGGACGCTAAATAGAGTAAGATAAAGATATGTTAATCAAAAGCAAAAGATTAAAAAAAGGACAAAAAAGGCATGAAGTATTTAAGCATTAAAACTACATTCTAATTATGTGTAAAAATAACTGATATCGTTTATAACGACTAGTATTTTGTGGTTTAGAATATACTATTTTACTATAAACTTTTACTGGACTAAAATGACATGCCCCCTCGTTTGTATAAGAGGCGGAGTCGGAGAGATTTCCGCGCATGCGCAGACTTATGTGAAATAGGTCTATTGATCTATATGCAGATTATAATTTCGAAATGAATATCTATATGTATGAGCAAAGTCAATCAATGAAGGTGAAGTCAATGCATCTTCACACTGTATTAAAAAAAATATTTTTTTGATCAAAGATTTGTAACAGAGACTTCGATTAAGGACGTTATGTCGCACGTGTCTTACAGTGGTAAACTTGACCTCCTGTATCTGGTTCCACACTTTCTCAACAGAGATCCAACTTAGACTGGAGACCTAAGTGTTCGTTGACGTAGCAGTAACATTGAAAAATCTCAAATATTGTTACGTCATTCGACGTCCTCGGCGAACGTTGTTATCCAGCGTCAGACTGATCTGGTTCTATACATAACACTGTGAGGCATGTTATAGCGGTGCAAGAGGTACAAGATAGTCTGTCCGGACACAATAAAGTCATTTGCAACGGCTTGTCTTATAGAGCCTGCGTTGTGGCGACCAAAAACTTTATGACGTTGTTCCTCCGTTCGCATGACATGTTTTCATTACAGATGTGTGCCTAGACATTCAATTTCAAAAGCAATCAAGCAATGGCATTTCATCCACAACACAATGGAGAGCTATCAAGACCTTTCAGTTAATCCGGAACTGCACATGCTGAATGAGAATTCAGATTTTACGTTATTTGACGTTGACGTATGTATTGTGAAACGTGGTCCTGTAATTTATCGCAATTACTTGTGATATTCTTACATCCTAATTACTGTTCACAAATCAATCAAAATTTATCGATGTTTTAACATGAACTTAGAAAAATCATATGTTAAATCAGTTTCAAAGAACTTTTTTTGAAGAGTATATTTCCAATCTTGATGAAACTTGGTCAGAATGTTTGTCAGGTCACAAGGATGGATCCTATTGAAAATTGAAAGGATCTGTGCCATATCACAGGAAAAGGGGCCTTAACTCTAGTGGACACAATTTTGGCCAAAACTTTATGAACATTGGTTTTATGTAGAAGTTATCTCCTAAATGACATCTGCCTATTTAATTGATGTGATGTCCCAGGGGTCCAAGAGATTCAGGTGAGTGATCTAGGACCATCTTGATCCTCTTGTCTTTATAGATTTTCATCTTGTTTTCTTTTTTTGTATTGCAGAAATGGTTATACACTTGTTCTGAGTGTAAGATGAACAAAACTTTCATTTAGTAAACAACAAAATCTATATTCACCAACCATTTGTACACTTAATAAAAGATAGACCAATATCGCGTTTAAAACGAACATTTATCCTCTAGGCATAGATTTAAACAAAAACATTGGATATAGAAAATATTCATTTAATAACTGTAAAATATTAAGCACTAAACTTAGAATTTTCTTGTTTTGCAATTTTGTTGAATCTATTTGTGTTATATGTCACCAATAAATAATTCTGTTCATAAATTTCTCTTTTCTTTTTTCTTCTTTGCCTATAATTCATTTCTTTTCTGAAAAATATAAAGAAAACAAAACCACATAACCATTATGACATCAAGTCAATTATTCTTAACCCTGGTCTTGCTGAGCTTGTAATACTCCAGCTTTATAAGGAGGTATAGACATAGATCAGACAGCATGAAAAATTTGCCGTCTTATCTTGGTCTATTCCACCTGGCCTTTCTTCTGAAACCAAAAAGGTTTAGAAGTACATTTAAAAAATAAGTACTGATTATTAGATGCAGGGCTTTCAGAAATTTAATTTTGAAGAAATTTCGCCAAGGCATTTATTCCGCATGACAAAGTCAAAGAAATGTCACCTTCCTAAAAAAGGCAATCTATGTGACCAGCCATACAAAAGGGGATAATCTAAATACCCAATGAATAAGTATTTGACAAAAAAAAAGAGTTAGTTTGAGAAATGTTACGCGTTTTTACGTGGCAAGGGTACAAATCTTACGGGTAGATTCAATGACTTACTATACCGTATTTTCCCGACAATATGTCGCACCGATGTTTTGGCCACAGCTTTGTCTTTATTAATCTTATTAGGTTAAGGCATTTCCAGACTTTGTCACACCCACGTCCCCATAACAATAGAATGTATCCCATGGTGGAGATATGTTTTCAGACCTTTCTTATATGAATGACAGTAATAATGGGGAGATACGTCACAATATCACGACCGATTACTCTTACCTGTAAAACCAATAATAAATTTATATTCTAGGAAAAGAGATCCTTTTTGAAAAATATAATTTGCGTAAAGTACGTCTCTGATATAAGACGCGCCAGTGAAAGTGTAAGTTTTTTTGACAGATAAGCCGTGGCTAATTGTCTGGAAAATACGGTACTGATGATGGATTATATTGTAGATGTTGATAATTCCACCAATAATGACATTGTTATATCTAGATCAGACAATTGTATCCCCGTAAGATAAATATATAAAACGTTCTTAGTGTTTTATAAGAAAAAAATATCTAAAGAGATTGGGGGAATGATAATTGTCGAGGCTCTGTCGAGTGTAAACTTTTTTAACAGATAAACTGTGGCTTATTGTCTGGAAAATACGGTACTGGTTATGGTATATATTGTTGACGTTGATATTTTAGGTAAAATAAATGACATTGTAAAATCTAGATAAGACAATTGTATCCCCTTACGATATGTTTGTTATACGTACTTGGTGTGTTGTATGAAAAAAATATCTAACGAGATGGGGGAATCGATAATTGTCGAGGCTCTGTGGAGACAATTATCAATTCCCAAAACAGAGTTAGATATTTTCATAAAAAACTAAGCATCAGACGAATCCACAATTTTAAAATGTACGAAATTGTGACAATGTAATTTCCGCGAAAATTGCGGACATGAGACTTTATTTTATTGCTGACCATTGTTCAATGAACGCAGCTCAATGATTGTTCAAGTTTTGTTGTGTTTTTTTTTTATTATAGAATTGAAAATGATTTTTTAAACAATTATGCTAAAATTCTAGATTTAAGAGTAAATAGTTTATGAAAATTTCAACCACGATCTTTTGCAGACGTGAGTTAAAAAGTTTGTCTAGTATAGTGTCCAGTAAATCCTGATGCCCGGATGACCGGAATAACTCGTCCATTCTTCGAAAAGTCGAGCTTAAAATACTAATGACATTTTTATGCCCCCGCATCGATAGATCGGGGGCATATTGTTTTACTCATGTCCGGCTGTCTGTCCGTCTGTCTGTCCGTCTGTCCGTCCGTCTGTCCGAAAACTTAACCTTGCCAATATCTTCAAGCCTATTCAAGATACAAAGCTAATATTTGGCATGATGATAGATCTCAATGATCCGCATCCGCTGGTACCAAAGTCAAGGTCATGTGACAAGGTCAAGGTCATCTGTCAAGGTCAAACTTTGAAAAAAAAGCCTTTACGGGGGCATTCGTGTTTCACAAACACATCTTGTTATAATTATAAAACCGAAATTATTTGAGCATCACTTATAATACAAAAATTATTTTAGAAGAGATAATAATAATAGAAATAATATAATAAATGACTTACTAAATGATTGACTGTGTGCTGTTCGTGTGCCTCGTGCAGCTTTCGGTCTCACCCTCCTGTCACGTGTATCGATAGTTGATACCACTTTCTGTTCAATAAATGATACAACTCTATGTTCTGATTTGCTCACAGGAACATGCCTTTCTTTTGCTACCCTAGGTAGTGAAGCCTTCATCATTGGGATTTCGACTTTGTCGAGGTTTACATTGGAGAAGAGCAGCACTTCGTCGGCTGTTTTAGAAATGGAGACGTCGGCTGTTGACAGGGACTCGGTCAAATGCCTGCTCCATAGATTTACGGCTTTCCAGTTTGGTATCCGACCTTGGTATGTTGCCATCTGCCGTTGACCCAATCTTTCATCCTCTCTCTTTTTTGGGACGCCACAATTTTGTTGTCCGATATCTTTAGTGTCTTTGGTCATATAAGACTCCAGAATCTGTCGCCCAATACCTGCTGCAGTGCATTTGACCTTGGTTGCTCCATCATTTACAACCTCAATAACGTTGGATTTTGTATCGTTGGCCTCAAAAACCTCTATGACTTTACCAAAAGGTGTTTCAACAATATTGTATGCCACTCTAACCTTTACATCTACTTCATCTTCGACTTCAATCGCGTGTGATTCTATATAGCCACTAGACGTGCTGCTGCTGACTATTGGTGACGGCGAAATGACCTCATCAATGTCGTCATTAAAGCAGCAAAAGAAATCTCTAATTCTTGATTTAAAAGATCTTCCCATATTTTTGTTTAATTATTATTATCGCAAGCGCTAACGTTAGTAAAGCGTCGAACGGAAATTGACGTTACTTGGAAATAACGTTGGGCGGAAGTTGTCGTTGCTTTGCAATAACGTTTAACGGAAACGGATACTAGCGTCAGAGCGGAAATATGCGTCAAATGGGATATCACGTTTGTCGTTGACTTTGATAATAGAGTTCAACTAATAAATTTCTTTGCACACTAAAGCAAACAGAGAGTTGATATACTACATGTAGAATTTGGAGGGATTTTCGAGATGAATTTGAATTATCAATCTTTGGAATGATTACGGGAATAAGTTAAATGGGTGGTTTGGGCGAGTTTTGAATGATACCCGGGGGGGGGGGGGGGGGGGTAATAGAATATCTCTAATTGCGTTCACGTTTGACGAACTAAATACATTGTATTGCCTTCCTTTGCCATGATATTAAATACTTGACAAAGTAAAATTCATTTGTGTCTTCACGAACCTATCAAACGCTTCATACTTGAGCTTGCCAATGAGATCAAAGTATATAGTATTTAGAGACCACAAATGCGAGCGCATAAGCTTGTAGCTTCAATAGGTCCTGAGCTCTGTTTTTCCTGAAGAATTAATCCATTTCGGTTTGGTTTTAGTACGGTTTGAGCGCTTTCGGAGCATTTTGAACGATTCAGCAATTGGTCGAAAGCATTTAGATTCGAGTGATTGGAGACACTATGAACTCGTGGTTTTGAGCGGGCGATTTTGGAAAATATTGAGTGGGATGCGCCTCAATTTCAGAATATAGATCTAGTCCATCCGACAAGGTCGTAACTCCAAATACGAAAATTACGCAAGTGCGTAAAAATGAAAATCCTCTTTCGAAAAATATCGTTGATGAATGATCATAACATCGAAACTACAGCTTATTACAATGTTTTGATTATTCACCGACACTCAAATCATCTTTTGTCACAGTCTACATATCGCCTCTATCCTATATATTCTTTGGTTGTCGCCTACTGAGTGCGTATACATTTTAAAGTCATAGATACGCCTATGTACGGCTTATCCGGCAGATTTTACCTGTTAATATTTTAAATGCTTCCGCATCGATAAATCGGGGGGGGCATATTTTTATGCTAGTATCTTCATTACTGTTGTCTGTGTTGCTGTATATTTCTCTTAACATGTGAAATAAACATCTCCAATAACAGACTATTCAGGATCAAGGTACAATAATATAATTTGGTAGAAAGGTTCCTATTCTACGAAGCCTAATGTCAAGGTCACTTTACAAAGTCAAAGTCAAGTATAACGCCCCTAAGATTTTGTAATTGAGAAAATATTGTAGAAAAAGAGGAAATTGTTTGTGACAAACAATTTCTTATTCTACAAAAGTTTCTACCCTACTGAATGGTTATTTTTGAAATTAAATCCACTTTAATTTTTTTCATCTGCAAAACCTTTGAATTTTGACAGGTCCAAAATTTTGTAAAACAGAAAGTGTTAATAATGTTGAGAGAAAATGATTTTTGCGTCACACCCCGTCAATATTTTAGACAGTATTTTAGTATATAAATGGAACTTATATCTCAGCTATGGAAAGTTATCATAGAGATAAAAGTTAAAGTGAATGACAAAAGGTAAAATCACCTCTATACAGATAAAATCGACCTTTGATAACCCACTTATACTTGTTCATCTATAAATTGTGCATTTTCATCAATTATACTGCCGAAAAGGGAAATATATAATACATACTTAGTGTTTTGTATGAAAAAAATATCTTACGAGGTTGGGAGAATTGATAATTGTCAATTGTCAATTGACAATTGTCAATTCTCAATTCTCACAACCGAATTAGATATTTTTTTCATAAAATACACTAAGTACGTATTATATTTATCTTATAACCTCTATTTGTCTTGTTTTCAAGTATGTTTCTAACTGAAATGCAAGTTTCTAAAAATAACTGCATTATATCATTGTTCTAAAAATTACTATGGGATATCATAAAAAATATCATTCCGGATGTTATCGAGACGTCGCAGTAACGTCGGGCTATTTTATAAAAAACAGTCATATGTTTGTTTTAATTTGAAATAAAATCGCTGTACAGCCTAAAACAGCAGATTGTTGTACATCATTTTAAAGCTTTTGAAAAGCTTCATCTTATAGACACTAAATTCTGATACCCATGGCTATGGAAAAAAAAATAATATCGAGTTTACTATTTAAAAAAATCGCCAAAAAGCGCATGTAACGCGTAACATGCTTCTCTTTTAATACATGTTCAAAATGCCATAAAATCGCGGATACGCTCTTTATCGTTGTAAAATTTTACACACAGATACCTAGAACACTAGGCCTTATACAGTGTGAATTTTGAAAGTTTCTTATATAATTTTGCGAAAATCTCTTCACGTAAATAAAATAGCGGAAAGTGTAACGCTGCTAAAAATGCAGCAAAAAATGACGACTAAGAAATTTCAACGTAAAAATAAACACACAAAATGAAGGAAATTGTTAAATCTAAAAACATTTAAGAAAAATGGTCAGATTTTTATTCCTTCACTTTGAATTTGGTTTATTTGCGTGTCTTAATTAAATACAAAATTTTCGCGTGAAAAGGTCTGAAAAAATGTCACGCTTTTTTAAATAACGCTATATTTTGCGCACCATTTTCGCGAGGAGTAACTAAACTCTTATTAAATGTCGATTAAGTCAAATAAAAAATGAACTTGAAAAAATGGTCAGTCCATTATTTTCGAAAATATATAACAATCTATATTTTCTAGATTTAACGCTAAATTCGATATTGCTAATTACTGTATATGGAGATAGAAAATTTGCCTAAGACAGTTAGCAATTGATACCAAATTTCAAAGATAAACTCCTTAGCTCATTCTTCATCAGAACCCCCCAAATCATTTTGATTGCATTAAATATGTGGATTTTATGAATAAAACTGATGACAATATCATGATATGCATTGAAAAAATGTGACAAACATTTTGTCAGTAACTAAAATCTGAATATCAAACATATTTCAGATAAATGTTTATTGGCTTAACCTTATCAGACTAACAAAAACATTTTTATGAAATGAGACTTTTAAAAAAAGTTTTTGATTTAGAAGGGTTAATGATTTCAAACATTGTAGATTCTAAGAGGATACCTTCTTTGGGTTTAGCTTAACCCTTGTCATGCTGAATAAAAAGAAAACATTGCAAAATTACATTAAAATCAAATTGCCTAGGTCTTTGAATGCATTTATTGCGAGGCATCATTTATTTTGAAAATCTTATACTTAAACTTTCTTAGTTTAAAAGGGAAATTCAGACAGTATGGTTTAAACATTTAATAAAACAATCAGTATTCAATATTTCGGCAAAAATTGCCTTTTTCAAGAAACAAGAGGGCCATTGGCCCTTAAGCGCTCACCTGAGGCATATAGTTTACAAAGGAAGCAAAGTGCCAACACTAATTATTGAAGTTTCATTACTGGCTTAACAAAAGACAAAGATATCAAGACGACATACATTTGAGTCAAATCTACTGCCCCTAGAGTGCACACAAGGTTTTTCTAGAATTTGACCCCTTGACCCCAATTTTGATCAGACTTGACCCAATTTTGATCTAGACCGAGATATGATGGAGACAAACATTCTGACCAAGTTTAAAGACATTTGAGCCAAAAAAAAAGTGCCATCTAAAGCGCCCACAAGGTTTTTCTAAAATTTGACCATCCCTTGATCCCATTTTTGACCCAAATTGACTCTATTTCTAACTTGATCGGGATTTGATGGAGACAAACATTCTGACCAAGTTTCAAGACATTTGGGCCAAAAATGTGGCCTCTAGAAAGCACACAAGGTTTTTTTTTAAAATTTGACCCCTTCACCTAATTTTTGATCCCACTTGACCAAATTTTGAACTTGACTGAGGTTTGATGGAGACAAACATTTTGATCAAGTTTCATGACATTCGAGCCAAAAATGTGGCCTCTAGAGAGAACATATGTTTTTTCTAAAATTTGACCCCTTGACCCCAATTGACCCAATTTTAAACTTGGCCGAGATTTGATGGAGACAAATTTTCTGCCCAAGTTTCAAGACATTTGGGCCAAAAAAGTGGCCTCTAGAGTGCACACAAGGTTTTTCTAAAATTTGACCATCCCTTGATCCCATTTTTGACCCAACTAGGCCCAATTTCGAACTTGATTGAGATTTGATGGAGACAAAGTACGTCTCTGATATAAGACGCGCCAGTGAAAGTGTAAGTTTTTTTGACAGATAAGCCGTGGCTAATTGTCTGGAAAATACGGTACTGATGATGGATTATATTGTAGATGTTGATAATTCCACCAATAATGACATTGTTATATCTAGATCAGACAATTGTATCCCCGTAAGATAAATATATAAAACGTTCTTAGTGTTTTATAAGAAAAAAATATCTAAAGAGATTGGGGGAATGATAATTGTCGAGGCTCTGTCGAGTGTAAACTTTTTTAACAGATAAACTGTGGCTTATTGTCTGGAAAATACGGTACTGGTTATGGTATATATTGTTGACGTTGATATTTTAGGTAAAATAAATGACATTGTAAAATCTAGATAAGACAATTGTATCCCCTTACGATATGTTTGTTATACGTACTTGGTGTGTTGTATGAAAAAAATATCTAACGAGATGGGGGAATCGATAATTGTCGAGGCTCTGTGGAGACAATTATCAATTCCCAAAACAGAGTTAGATATTTTCATAAAAAACTAAGCATCAGACGAATCCACAATTTTAAAATGTACGAAATTGTGACAATGTAATTTCCGCGAAAATTGCGGACATGAGACTTTATTTTATTGCTGACCATTGTTCAATGAACGCAGCTCAATGATTGTTCAAGTTTTGTTGTGTTTTTTTTTTTATTATAGAATTGAAAATGATTTTTTAAACAATTATGCTAAAATTCTAGATTTAAGAGTAAATAGTTTATGAAAATTTCAACCACGATCTTTTGCAGACGTGAGTTAAAAAGTTTGTCTAGTATAGTGTCCAGTAAATCCTGATGCCCGGATGACCGGAATAACTCGTCCATTCTTCGAAAAGTCGAGCTTAAAATACTAATGACATTTTTATGCCCCCGCATCGATAGATCGGGGGCATATTGTTTTACTCATGTCCGGCTGTCTGTCCGTCTGTCTGTCCGTCTGTCCGTCCGTCTGTCCGAAAACTTAACCTTGCCAATATCTTCAAGCCTATTCAAGATACAAAGCTAATATTTGGCATGATGATAGATCTCAATGATCCGCATCCGCTGGTACCAAAGTCAAGGTCATGTGACAAGGTCAAGGTCATCTGTCAAGGTCAAACTTTGAAAAAAAAGCCTTTACGGGGGCATTCGTGTTTCACAAACACATCTTGTTATAATTATAAAACCGAAATTATTTGAGCATCACTTATAATACAAAAATTATTTTAGAAGAGATAATAATAATAGAAATAATATAATAAATGACTTACCAAATGATTGACTGTGTGCTGTTCGTGTGCCTCGTGCAGCTTTCGGTCTCACCCTCCTGTCACGTGTATCGATAGTTGATACCACTTTCTGTTCAATAAATGATACAACTCTATGTTCTGATTTGCTCACAGGAACATGCCTTTCTTTTGCTACCCTAGGTAGTGAAGCCTTCATCATTGGGATTTCAACTTTGTCGAGGTTTACATTGGAGAAGAGCAGCACTTCGTCGGCTGTTTTAGAAATGGAGACGTCGGCTGTTGACAGGGACTCGGTCAAATGCCTGCTCCATAGATTTACGGCTTTCCAGTTTGGTATCCGACCTTGGTATGTTGCCATCTGCCGTTGACCCAATCTTTCATCCTCTCTCTTTTTTGGGACGCCACAATTTTGTTGTCCGATATCTTTAGTGTCTTTGGTCATATAAGACTCCAGAATCTGTCGCCCAATACCTGCTGCAGTGCATTTGACCTTGGTTGCTCCATCATTTACAACCTCAATAACGTTGGATTTTGTATCGTTGGCCTCAAAAACCTCTATGACTTTACCAAAAGGTGTTTCAACAATATTGTATGCCACTCTAACCTTTACATCTACTTCATCTTCGACTTCAATCGCGTGTGATTCTATATAGCCACTAGACGTGCTGCTGCTGACTATTGGTGACGGCGAAAGGACCTCATCAATGTCGTCATTAAAGCAGCAAAAGAAATCTCTAATTCTTGATTTAAAAGATCTTCCCATATTTTTGTTTAATTATTATTATCGCAAGCGCTAACGTTAGTAAAGCGTCGAACGGAAATTGACGTTACTTGGAAATAACGTTGGGCGGAAGTTGTCGTTGCTTTGCAATAACGTTTAACGGAAACGGATACTAGCGTCAGAGCGGAAATATGCGTCAAATGGGATATCACGTTTGTCGTTGACTTTGATAATAGAGTTCAACTAATAAATTTCTTTGCACACTAAAGCAAACAGAGAGTTGATATACTACATGTAGAATTTGGAGGGATTTTCGGGATGAATTTGAATTATCAATCTTTGGAATGATTACGGGAATAAGTTAAATGGGTGGTTTGGGCGAGTTTTGAATGATACCCGGGGGGGGGGGTAATAGAATATCTCTAATTGCGTTCACGTTTGACGAACTAAATACATTGTATTGCCTTCCTTTGCCATGATATTAAATACTTGACAAAGTAAAATTCATTTGTGTCTTCACGAACCTATCAAACGCTTCATACTTGAGCTTGCCAATGAGATCAAAGTATATAGTATTTAGAGACCACAAATGCGAGCGCATAAGCTTGTAGCTTCAATAGGTCCTGAGCTCTGTTTTTCCTGAAGAATTAATCCATTTCGGTTTGGTTTTAGTACGGTTTGAGCGCTTTCGGAGCATTTTGAACGATTCAGCAATTGGTCGAAAGCATTTAGATTCGAGTGATTGGAGACACTATGAACTCGTGGTTTTGAGCGGGCGATTTTGGAAAATATTGAGTGGGATGCGCCTCAATTTCAGAATATAGATCTAGTCCATCCGACAAGGTCGTAACTCCAAATACGAAAATTACGCAAGTGCGTAAAAATGAAAATCCTCTTTCGAAAAATATCGTTGATGAATGATCATAACATCGAAACTACAGCTTATTACAATGTTTTGATTATTCACCGACACTCAAATCATCTTTTGTCACAGTCTACATATCGCCTCTATCCTATATATTCTTTGGTTGTCGCCTACTGAGTGCGTATACATTTTAAAGTCATAGATACGCCTATGTACGGCTTATCCGGCAGATTTTACCTGTTAATATTTTAAATGCTTCCGCATCGATAAATCGGGGGGGGGGGGGCATATTTTTATGCTAGTGTCTGCATTACTGTTGTCTGTGTTGCTGTATATTTCTCTTAACATGTGAAATAAACATCTCCAATAACAGACTATTCAGGATCAAGGTACAATAATATAATTTGGTAGAAAGGTTCCTATTCTACGAAGCCTAATGTCAAGGTCACTTTACAAAGTCAAAGTCAAGTATAACGCCCCTAAGATTTTGTAATTGAGAAAATATTGTAGAAAAAGAGGAAATTGTTTGTGACAAACAATTTCTTCTTATTCTACAAAAGTTTCTACCCTACTGAATGGTTATTTTTGAAATTAAATCCACTTTAATTTTTTTCATCTGCAAAACCTTTGAATTTTGACAGGTCCAAAATTTTGTAAAACAGGAAAGTGTTAATAATGTTGAGAGAAAATGATTTTTGCGTCACACCCCGTCAATATTTTAGACAGTATTTTAGTATATAAATGGAACTTATATCTCAGCTATGGAAAGTTATCATAGAGATAAAAGTTAAAGTGAATGACAAAAGGTAAAATCACCTCTATACAGATAAAATCGACCTTTGATAACCCACTTATACTTGTTCATCTATAAATTGTGCATTTTCATCAATTATACTGCCGAAAAGGGAAATATATAATACATACTTAGTGTTTTGTATGAAAAAAATATCTTACGAGGTTGGGAGAATTGATAATTGTCAATTGTCAATTGACAATTGTCAATTCTCAATTCTCACAACCGAATTAGATATTTTTTTCATAAAATACACTAAGTACGTATTATATTTATCTTATAACCTCTATTTGTCTTGTTTTCAAGTATGTTTCTAACTGAAATGCAAGTTTCTAAAAATAACTGCATTATATCATTGTTCTAAAAATTACTATGGGATATCATAAAAAATATCATTCCGGATGTTATCGAGACGTCGCAGTAACGTCGGGCTATTTTATAAAAAACAGTCATATGTTTGTTTTAATTTGAAATAAAATCGCTGTACAGCCTAAAACAGCAGATTGTTGTACATCATTTTAAAGCTTTTGAAAAGCTTCATCTTATAGACACTAAATTCTGATACCCATGGCTATGGAAAAAAAAATAATATCGAGTTTACTATTTAAAAAAATCGCCAAAAAGCTTCTCTTTTAATACATGTTCAAAATGCCATAAAATCGCGGATACGCTCTTTATCGTTGTAAAATTTTACACACAGATACCTAGAACACTAGGCCTTATACAGTGTGAATTTTGAAAGTTTCTTATATAATTTTGCGAAAATCTCTTCACGTAAATAAAATAGCGGAAAGTGTAACGCTGCTAAAAATGCAGCAAAAAATGACGACTAAGAAATTTCAACGTAAAAATAAACACACAAAATGAAGGAAATTGTTAAATCTAAAAACATTTAAGAAAAATGGTCAGATTTTTATTCCTTCACTTTGAATTTGGTTTATTTGCGTGTCTTAATTAAATACAAAATTTTCGCGTGAAAAGGTCTGAAAAAATGTCACGCTTTTTTAAATAACGCTATATTTTGCGCACCATTTTCGCGAGGAGTAACTAAACTCTTATTAAATGTCGATTAAGTTAAATAAAAAATGAACTTGAAAAAATGGTCAGTCCATTATTTTCGAAAATATATAACAATCTATATTTTCTAGATTTAACGCTAAATTCGATATTGCTAATTACTGTATATGGAGATAGAAAATTTGCCTAAGACAGTTAGCAATTGATACCAAATTTCAAAGATAAACTCCTTAGCTCATTCTTCATCAGAACCCCCCAAATCATTTTGATTGCATTAAATATGTGGATTTTATGAATAAAACTGATGACAATATCATGATATGCATTGAAAAAATGTGACAAACATTTTGTCAGTAACTAAAATCTGAATATCAAACATATTTCAGATAAATGTTTATTGGCTTAACCTTATCAGACTAACAAAAACATTTTTATGAAATGAGACTTTAAAAAAAGTTTTTGATTTAGAAGGGTTAATGAGTTCAAACATTGTAGATTCTAAGAGGATACCTTCTTTGGGTTTAGCTTAACCCTTGTCATGCTGAATAAAAAGAAAACATTGCAAAATTACATTAAAATCAAATTGCCTAGGTCTTTGAATGCACTTATTGCGAGGCATCATTTATTTTGAAAATCTTATACTTAAACTTTCTTAGTTTAAAAGGGAAATTCAGACAGTATGGTTTAAACATTTAATAAAACAATCAGTATTCAATATTTCGGCAAAAATTGCCTTTTTCAAGAAACAAGAGGGCCATTGGCCCTTAAGCGCTCACCTGAGGCATATAGTTTACAAAGGAAGCAAAGTGCCAACACTACTTATTGAAGTTTCATTACTGGCTTAACAAAAGACAAAGATATCAAGACGACATACATTTGAGTCAAATCTACTGCCCCTAGAGTGCACACAAGGTTTTTCTAGAATTTGACCCCTTGACCCCAATTTTGATCAGACTTGACCCAATTTTGATCTAGACCGAGATATGATGGAGACAAACATTCTGACCAAGTTTAAAGACATTTGAGCCAAAAAAGTGCCATCTAAAGCGCCCACAAGGTTTTTCTAAAATTTGACCATCCCTTGATCCCATTTTTGACCCAAATTGACTCTATTTCTAACTTGATCGGGATTTGATGGAGACAAACATTCTGACCAAGTTTCAAGACATTTGGGCCAAAAATGTGGCCTCTAGAAAGCACACAAGGTTTTTTTTAAAATTTGACCCCTTCACCTAATTTTTGATCCCACTTGACCAAATTTTGAACTTGACTGAGGTTTGATGGAGACAAACATTTTGATCAAGTTTCATGACATTTGAGCCAAAAATGTGGCCTCTAGAGAGAACATATGGTTTTTCTAAAATTTGACCCCTTGACCCCAATTGACCCAATTTTAAACTTGGCCGAGATTTGATGGAGACAAATTTTCTGCCCAAGTTTCAAGACATTTGGGCCAAAAAAGTGGCCTCTAGAGTGCACACAAGGTTTTTCTAAAATTTGACCATCCCTTGATCCCATTTTTGACCCAACTAGGCCCAATTTCGAACTTGATTGAGATTTGATGGAGACAAAGTACGTCCCTGATATAAGACGCGCCAGTGAAAGTGTAAGTTTTTTTGACAGATAAGCCGTGGCTAATTGTCTGGAAAATACGGTACTGATGATGGATTATATTGTAGATGTTGATAATTCCACCAATAATGACATTGTTATATCTAGATCAGACAATTGTATCCCCGTAAGATAAATATATAAAACGTTCTTAGTGTTTTATAAGAAAAAAATATCTAAAGAGATTGGGGGAATGATAATTGTCGAGGCTCTGTCGAGTGTAAACTTTTTTAACAGATAAACTGTGGCTTATTGTCTGGAAAATACGGTACTGGTTATGGTATATATTGTTGACGTTGATATTTTAGGTAAAATAAATGACATTGTAAAATCTAGATAAGACTATTGTATCCCCCTACGATATGTTTGTTATACGTACTTGGTGTGTTGTATGAAAAAAATATCTAACGAGATGGGGGAATCGATAATTGTCGAGGCTCTGTGGAGACAATTATCAATTCCCAAAACAGAGTTAGATATTTTCATAAAAAACTAATCATCAGACGAATCCACAATTTTAAAATGTACGAAATTGTGACAATGTAATTTCCGCGAAAATTGCGGACATGAGACTTTATTTTATTGCTGACCATTGTTCAATGAACGCAGCTCAATGATTGTTCAAGTTTTGTTGTGTTTTTTTTTTTTTATTATAGAATTGAAACTATTTTTTAAACAATTATGCTAAAATTCTAGATTTAAGAGTAAATAGTTTATGAAAATTTCAACCACGATCTTTTGCAGACGTGAGTTAAAAAGTTTGTCTAGTATAGTGTCCAGTAAATCCTGATGCCCGGATGACCGGAATAACTCGTCCATTCTTCGAAAAGTCGAGCTTAAAATACTAATGACATTTTTATGCCCCCGCATCGATAGATCGGGGGCATATTGTTTTACTCATGTCCGGCTGTCTGTCCGTCTGTCTGTCCGTCTGTCCGTCCGTCTGTCCGAAAACTTAACCTTGCCAATATCTTCAAGCCTATTCAAGATACAAAGCTAATATTTGGCATGATGATAGATCTCAATGATCCGCATCCGCTGGTACCAAAGTCAAGGTCGTGTGACAAGGTCAAGGTCATCTGTCAAGGTCAAACTTTGAAAAAAAAGCCTTTACGGGGGCATTCGTGTTTCACAAACACATCTTGTTATAATTATAAAACCGAAATTATTTGAGCATCACTTATAATACAAAAATTATTTTAGAAGAGATAATAATAATAGAAATAATATAATAAATGACTTACCAAATGATTGACTGTGTGCTGTTCGTGTGCCTCGTGCAGCTTTCGGTCTCACCCTCCTGTCACGTGTATCGATAGTTGATACCACTTTCTGTTCAATAAATGATACAACTCTATGTTCTGATTTGCTCACAGGAACATGCCTTTCTTTTGCTACCCTAGGTAGTGAAGCCTTCATCATTGGGATTTCAACTTTGTCGAGGTTTACATTGGAGAAGAGCAGCACTTCGTCGGCTGTTTTAGAAATGGAGACGTCGGCTGTTGACAGGGACTCGGTCAAATGCCTGCTCCATAGATTTACGGCTTTCCAGTTTGGTATCCGACCTTGGTATGTTGCCATCTGCCGTTGACCCAATCTTTCATCCTCTCTCTTTTTTGGGACGCCACAATTTTGTTGTCCGATATCTTTAGTGTCTTTGGTCATATAAGACTCCAGAATCTGTCGCCCAATACCTGCTGCAGTGCATTTGACCTTGGTTGCTCCATCATTTACAACCTCAATAACGTTGGATTTTGTATCGTTGGCCTCAAAAACCTCTATGACTTTACCAAAAGGTGTTTCAACAATATTGTATGCCACTCTAACCTTTACATCTACTTCATCTTCGACTTCAATCGCGTGTGATTCTATATAGCCACTAGACGTGCTGCTGCTGACTATTGGTGACGGCGAAATGACCTCATCAATGTCGTCATTAAAGCAGCAAAAGAAATCTCTAATTCTTGATTTAAAAGATCTTCCCATATTTTTGTTTAATTATTATTATCGCAAGCGCTAACGTTAGTAAAGCGTCGAACGGAAATTGACGTTACTTGGAAATAACGTTGGGCGGAAGTTGTCGTTGCTTTGCAATAACGTTTAACGGAAACGGATACTAGCGTCAGAGCGGAAATATGCGTCAAATGGGATATCACGTTTGTCGTTGACTTTGATAATAGAGTTCAACTAATAAATTTCTTTGCACACTAAAGCAAACAGAGAGTTGATATACTACATGTAGAATTTGGAGGGATTTTCGGGATGAATTTGAATTATCAATCTTTGGAATGATTACGGGAATAAGTTAAATGGGTGGTTTGGGCGAGTTTTGAATGATACCCGGGGGGGGGGGGGGGGTAATAGAATATCTCTAATTGCGTTCACGTTTGACGAACTAAATACATTGTATTGCCTTCCTTTGCCATGATATTAAATACTTGACAAAGTAAAATTCATTTGTGTCTTCACGAACCTATCAAACGCTTCATACTTGAGCTTGCCAATGAGATCAAAGTATATAGTATTTAGAGACCACAAATGCGAGCGCATAAGCTTGTAGCTTCAATAGGTCCTGAGCTCTGTTTTTCCTGAAGAATTAATCCATTTCGGTTTGGTTTTAGTACGGTTTGAGCGCTTTCGGAGCATTTTGAACGATTCAGCAATTGGTCGAAAGCATTTAGATTCGAGTGATTGGAGACACTATGAACTCGTGGTTTTGAGCGGGCGATTTTGGAAAATATTGAGTGGGATGCGCCTCAATTTCAGAATATAGATCTAGTCCATCCGACAAGGTCGTAACTCCAAATACGAAAATTACGCAAGTGCGTAAAAATGAAAATCCTCTTTCGAAAAATATCGTTGATGAATGATCATAACATCGAAACTACAGCTTATTACAATGTTTTGATTATTCACCGACACTCAAATCATCTTTTGTCACAGTCTACATATCGCCTCTATCCTATATATTCTTTGGTTGTCGCCTACTGAGTGCGTATACATTTTAAAGTCATAGATACGCCTATGTACGGCTTATCCGGCAGATTTTACCTGTTAATATTTTAAATGCTTCCGCATCGATAAATCGGGGGGGGGGGCATATTTTTATGCTAGTGTCTGCATTACTGTTGTCTGTGTTGCTGTATATTTCTCTTAACATGTGAAATAAACATCTCCAATAACAGACTATTCAGGATCAAGGTACAATAATATAATTTGGTAGAAAGGTTCCTATTCTACGAAGCCTAATGTCAAGGTCACTTTACAAAGTCAAAGTCAAGTATAACGCCCCTAAGATTTTGTAATTGAGAAAATATTGTAGAAAAAGAGGAAATTGTTTGTGACAAACAATTTCTTCTTATTCTACAAAAGTTTCTACCCTACTGAATGGTTATTTTTGAAATTAAATCCACTTTAATTTTTTTCATCTGCAAAACCTTTGAATTTTGACAGGTCCAAAATTTTGTAAAACAGGAAAGTGTTAATAATGTTGAGAGAAAATGATTTTTGCGTCACACCCCGTCAATATTTTAGACAGTATTTTAGTATATAAATGGAACTTATATCTCAGCTATGGAAAGTTATCATAGAGATAAAAGTTAAAGTGAATGACAAAAGGTAAAATCACCTCTATACAGATAAAATCGACCTTTGATAACCCACTTATACTTGTTCATCTATAAATTGTGCATTTTCATCAATTATACTGCCGAAAAGGGAAATATATAATACATACTTAGTGTTTTGTATGAAAAAAATATCTTACGAGGTTGGGAGAATTGATAATTGTCAATTGTCAATTGACAATTGTCAATTCTCAATTCTCACAACCGAATTAGATATTTTTTCATAAAATACACTAAGTACGTATTATATTTATCTTATAACCTCTATTTGTCTTGTTTTCAAGTATGTTTCTAACTGAAATGCAAGTTTCTAAAAATAACTGCATTATATCATTGTTCTAAAAATTACTATGGGATATCATAAAAAATATCATTCCGGATGTTATCGAGACGTCACAGTAACGTCGGGCTATTTTATAAAAAAAGTCATATGTTTGTTTTAATTTGAAATAAAATCGCTGTACAGCCTAAAACAGCAGATTGTTGTACATCATTTTAAAGCTTTTGAAAAGCTTCATCTTATAGACACTAAATTCTGATACCCATGGCTATGGAAAAAAAATAATATCGAGTTTACTATTTAAAAAAATCGCCAAAAAGCGCATGTAACGCGTAACATGCTTCTCTTTTAATACATGTTCAAAATGCCATAAAATCGCGGATACGCTCTTTATCGTTGTAAAATTTTACACACAGATACCTAGAACACTAGGCCTTATACAGTGTGAATTTTGAAAGTTTCTTATATAATTTTGCGAAAATCTCTTCACGTAAATAAAATAGCGGAAAGTGTAACGCTGCTAAAAATGCAGCAAAAAATGACGACTAAGAAATTTCAACGTAAAAATAAACACACAAAATGAAGGAAATTGTTAAATCTAAAAACATTTAAGAAAAATGGTCAGATTTTTATTCCTTCACTTTGAATTTGGTTTATTTGCGTGTCTTAATTAAATACAAAATTTTCGCGTGAAAAGGTCTGAAAAAATGTCACGCTTTTTTAAATAACGCTATATTTTGCGCACCATTTTCGCGAGGAGTAACTAAACTCTTATTAAATGTCGATTAAGTTAAATAAAAAATGAACTTGAAAAAATGGTCAGTCCATTATTTTCGAAAATATATAACAATCTATATTTTCTAGATTTAACGCTAAATTCGATATTGCTAATTACTGTATATGGAGATAGAAAATTTGCCTAAGACAGTTAGCAATTGATACCAAATTTCAAAGATAAACTCCTTAGCTCATTCTTCATCAGAACCCCCCAAATCATTTTGATTGCATTAAATATGTGGATTTTATGAATAAAACTGATGACAATATCATGATATGCATTGAAAAAATGTGACAAACATTTTGTCAGTAACTAAAATCTGAATATCAAACATATTTCAGATAAATGTTTATTGGCTTAACCTTATCAGACTAACAAAAACATTTTTATGAAATGAGACTTTAAAAAAAGTTTTTGATTTAGAAGGGTTAATGAGTTCAAACATTGTAGATTCTAAGAGGATACCTTCTTTGGGTTTAGCTTAACCCTTGTCATGCTGAATAAAAAGAAAACATTGCAAAATTACATTAAAATCAAATTGCCTAGGTCTTTGAATGCACTTATTGCGAGGCATCATTTATTTTGAAAATCTTATACTTAAACTTTCTTCGTTTAAAAGGGAAATTCAGACAGTATGGTTTAAACATTTAATAAAACAATCAGTATTCAATATTTCGGCAAAAATTGCCTTTTTCAAGAAACAAGAGGGCCATTGGCCCTTAAGCGCTCACCTGAGGCATATAGTTTACAAAGGAAGCAAAGTGCCAACACTACTTATTGAAGTTTCATTACTGGCTTAACAAAAGACAAAGATATCAAGACGACATACATTTGAGTCAAATCTACTGCCCCTAGAGTGCACACAAGGTTTTTCTAGAATTTGACCCCTTGACCCCAATTTTGATCAGACTTGACCCAATTTTGATCTAGACCGAGATATGATGGAGACAAACATTCTGACCAAGTTTAAAGACATTTGAGCCAAAAAAGTGCCATCTAAAGCGCCCACAAGGTTTTTCTAAAATTTGACCATCCCTTGATCCCATTTTTGACCCAAATTGACTCTATTTCTAACTTGATCGGGATTTGATGGAGACAAACATTCTGACCAAGTTTCAAGACATTTGGGCCAAAAATGTGGCCTCTAGAAAGCACACAATGTTTTTTTTAAAATTTGACCCCTTCACCTAATTTTTGATCCCACTTGACCAAATTTTGAACTTGACTGAGGTTTGATGGAGACAAACATTTTGATCAAGTTTCATGACATTTGAGCCAAAAATGTGGCCTCTAGAGAGAACATATGGTTTTTCTAAAATTTGACCCCTTGACCCCAATTGACCCAATTTTAAACTTGGCCGAGATTTGATGGAGACAAATTTTCTGCCCAAGTTTCAAGACATTTGGGCCAAAAAAGTGGCCTCTAGAGTGCACACAAGGTTTTTCTAAAATTTGACCATCCCTTGATCCCATTTTTGACCCAACTAGGCCCAATTTCGAACTTGATTGAGATTTGATGGAGACAAATATTCTGATCAAGTTTCAAGACATTTGGGCCAAAAAGGTGGCCTCTAGAGTGCACACAATATTTTTCTAAATTTGACCCCTTGACCCCATTTTTGACCCAACTAGGCCCAATTTCGAACTTGACTGAGATTTGATGGAGACAAATATTCTGATCAAGTTTCAAGACATTTGGGCCAAAAAGGTGGCCTCTAGATTGCACATAAGGTTTTTCTCAAATTTGACCCCTTGACCCCATTTTTGACCCCATTTGACCCAATTTTGAACTTGATCGAGATTTGATGGAGACAAACATTCTGACCAAGTTTCAAGACATTTGGGCCAAAAATGTGGCCTCTAGAGTGCACAAAAGGTTTTTCTAAAATTTGACCATCCCTTGATCCCATTTTTGACCCCACTTGACCCAATTTCGAACTAGACCGAGATTTGTTGGAGACAAACATTCTGACCAAGTTTCAAGACATTTGGGCCAAAAATGTGGTCTCTAGAGTGCACACAAGGTTTCTCTAAAATTTGACCCCTTGACCCCATTTTTGACGAAACTTGACCCAATTTTGAACTTGATCGAGATTTAATGGTGACAAACATTCTGAACAAGTTTCAAGACATTTGGGCCAAAAATGTGGCCTCTAGAAAGCACACAAGGTTTTCCTAAAATTTGCCCCCTTGACCCCATTTTTAACCCCATTTGACCCAATATCGAACTTGACCGAGATTTGATGGAGACATACATTCTGACCAAGTTTCAAGACATTTGGGCCAAGAATGTGGCCTCTAGAGTGCACACAAGGTAAAGTTTGACGACGGACGACGGACGATGGACCACGGACGCCGGACGCCGGACGCCGGACAGCAGCCCATCACAATAGCTCACCTTGAGCACTTCGTGCTCAGGTGAGCTAATAACGAAAAACATTTTAACACTACTACATAGAAATTATAATGTATATATTGAATACTGAGTGTTTTATTAAATGTTTATTCTATTCCCTTCGGAAAAAAATTGTGATATCATAGTATGGTTTAAGATCACATGTTGCTGATCCTGGAATATTTGTGCTTTTGCAAGAGGTATAGACAAAAATCAGTCTGCACATATGTGTAGTCCAATCTTGTCCACACTACCTTTTTACATAAGAAGAGTTTGAAAAAATGTTCTAGAATTAGATGAATAAATTTACTTTCAGTTAGTGCATTCATAGCTTTCAGCATTTTGATTTCATATAGGGAAGAACTACATTACGCACATTACGTAAGTGCGTAATACATATAAATCCCCATTCGATTATTTTGTTGATGAATTATCAAAATATGGTAACTACAGCTGTAGTTACGATGTTTTGGTTATTCACAAATGCTCAAATGATCGAATAGTGCACCCTGGTGGAAGGTAGACCTATCCATCTTTTGTCACAGTTCACACATCAGTTTGATCCTATATTTTCTTTGGTGGTCGCCTTGTAAGTGTGTATAAATTTCAAAATCCCACTTATGCCTATGTTCATTGCATTTTTGCAAAGGTTTATATTCAGCATGACAAGGGTAAATACAGGGTCTTTGTGAAACATTATTAAATGAGAACCTTTTTGGCTAGACCCCCCAAGTCTTCTCGTCTTGTTTATCTTTTCTGAGAAATAACTTTATATAGGCATTTGGTTATTTCACTGCCAAAATTTCATTTTGCAATACTTGATTTGCTAAGCAGGGCCCATAACACATATGGCATCATTAGGTTGTCAACAAAACACATGAAAAATAATATTAATAATATTCATTTAATAACTATAAAATATCTAGCACTAAATTTTGAACTGTTTTTTTTTTGTTTATCAAAGTTTCGAATCTATTCATGTTATATGTCATCAATTAATAATTTTGCTCATAAATGTCTGTTTCCTTTTTCTTCTTGGCCTAAAATTCATTTCTTTTCTGAAAAATATAAAAGAAAAACACATAACCATCATGCAATCAAACCCATTAAAATTATTATTCTTAACCCTTATCGTACTGAACTTGTAATACTTCTGCTTTGAAAGGAGTTATAGACATAGATCAGTCAGCATAAAAAATGTGCAGTCTAATCTTGGTCTATTACACCTTGCCTTTCTTCTTAAACCAAAAAGGTTTAGAAGTACATTTCCAAAATAAGTACATGTACTGATAATTAAATCCAGAGCTTTCAGCATGTTAATTTTGAAGCAATTTTGCCAAGGCTTTTATTCGACAAGGGCAAAGAAATGTCAACTTCCTAAAAAAAGGGCAAGCTATGTGACCAGCCGGGCAGAAGGGAAAATCTAAATACTTAATGAAGAAGTATTTGACGAAAAAATAGTGAGTTTGAGAAATGTCACTCTTTTAGGAAAGATAGATAGATAGTTTATTTGACGTAAACTTTACAGTTTCTTGTCATATATAAACGTTTTACATAATATAACACATGACATATATACGAACAGATTACAATAATTTTCATGAATGTCTGGAAGAGTAGCTGAAAAAGAGATAAAATAACAGAATATCGCAAAATTAAGTATTGAATTCTGTGTCAGTTCTATGCAAAGGCATAGCAAGGGTACAAATCTTCAATGGTAGATTCAATGACTTACTATATTGTACTTTCCTGACAATAAGCAGCACTGATGTTTTGGCCACAGCTTTGTGTTTATTGATTTTATGACGTACTGGCATTTCAAGCTTTTGTCACACCTACGGCTCCATAACATAGATGTATCCCATGATCGAGATATGTTTTCACACCTTTGTTGTATGATTTACAGGTATAATATGGGAGATATGTCACAATTTCTCGACCGTTGTTTGCCCTTACCTTCCATTTTAAACCACTCATAAGCTAATATTCTTAGAAGACCCTTTTAGAAAAACAAATTTTTGGGTAAATTACGCACCTGCGTATAAGCCGCACCAGTGAAAGCGCATGACGTCAATTTTTTTTAGACAATATCAACAAATGTAGAAAATTTTAAAAGCGTGATAAAATAGAGAGAAATAGCCAATCATTTGCCAGAAGATGCGGTGCAATGGATATTCAATTTAAAGACCTGACGCCATTATTGCAAAATTGACGTCATGGTGAAAACTTTTAAAAATGATAGACGTCTTACAGAGTGGACACTTTTTTTTATGTATAATAACAAATCATACATCTATGAAAAATTTATTTTGTCTGCTTTACAGATCAATATCTACATAAGTAATCTGATCAGTTATATTGGAACCATAATTGTTTAGAATAAGGACAGATATTATGAAACGCCCTGTATATATTGTTGGTTATCCAACAATAATGACATTGCACAATCGAGATACGTACTTAGTGTTTTACATGAAAAAAGAATCTAACGAGGTTTGGGGAATTGATAATTGTCGAGTCTCTACCGAGAGAATTATCAATTGCCACAACCGAGTTTGACAATTTCCATCAATACACTTAGTACGTATTATATTTATCTCATAACCTCTATTTGCCTTGTTTTCGTCGATGTTTCTAATAGAAATGCAAGTTTCAAAAAATGACCGCATTATGTCATTGTATTAAAAATATCCATGCGATATCAGAAAAAAATATCATAAGGGATGTTATTACACGGATATTTATATAGTTACAAGATAATATGTAATTGATATCGACAACAAAACTAAAAAAAAGACCTGTTTGGTCTAAACCTATTTACTTTACATCGACTGGGAAACAAGTTCGTTCAACTTAGATTAATCCCTCTCGATTCTGCTGCCTGGAAAATTCACCAGTACTCGTGCCAAATGTGTGGGCCAATGAAAGAACCAAGATCGAAAGCCGCTCCCGGGAATCGAATTCGGGACCTTTGGGTCAAGAGGCCGTCGCTCAATCTCTAGACTACGGACACGAATATTCCCAGTGCTGGATAGTAAATGCAAACCAACGTCGACATTGGAAGAAGGTAATTTTGATGAATATCATAGTAATGAATTAAAGATTTGTCTAGAGGCCGATTTTGTCACCGAAGCATAATCAAAGTTTCAAAACAAAGAAGTAAAATAGTTATGCCAGCCATAATTATGACAGATAATAGATACATGTAAAACATTTTAAAAATGACGTTCATTATAGGGATGAGTGTCTTTAAATGAATGTCGGAATAACGAATCTTTGCCTTGAGGCTATATAATGGTCGCAGGGTCATGTGTAAAGCTTCAAATCAATAGCATAATTAGAATAGGAGAAGTGACACTTTCATGTTAAACATTCAGTATGAAACGTTTGAATGTCCGAAAAGACTTTAAGATTCGCTGTCAAAATAAAAACCAAATTAAATAAATCTTTGCCAGCAGGCTTATATAAAAATGGTCAAGGAAACATGTATAAAGTTTTCAAGCACTATAGGTAAATTCTGAGCGGTGAGCTGTGAAATCTACTTTTAACGGTTAAATTTCCATGCAATTCTTTCAAAATAGATAAAACAGACAAAACAAAGATACAAATTACCTTTCAAATGAAACTTAGTGCTTGTCTTAGACCTGAAGGTTTACTCATAGACCTATGGTAATGGGCTGAACGCCTAGGTCAGAGCTCAGTTTTGAAAATACACCTATAGTTTTAACTTCAGCAGAAACAGAATGGTTATGGAAAGATATGGAAGGGGAGGGGTGGTATGTAAAGCAAAAGCTACAACAACAAAAGTCCGCCGTCGAAAAAAAACAAGCGCTCCACGAGACTGGCAGAATCTTCGCAAAGTCGGAGGAGACCAGTAAGATGAGGATAAGAAGAAGTTATGGATATACAACAGTTGCACATCAAAACTTGACCATTTATAGCTGTATTAGAAAAATAGTTTTTCGTTAAACCTTAACTAACGCTGACGCCTAGATGTTCAGATTAGCCCCTCTATTCTTTGAAAAGTCGAGCTAAAAATAATAATGACATTATCATAGTTACGAAACTATATCAACATTACTAACAATACAATGATAATTATAGAATTGATAATAACAAAAGAAATAATATAATAAATCACTGACCGAATGATTGGCTGTGAGCTGTTCGTGTGCCTCGTGCAGCTTTCGGTCTCACCCTCCTGTCACGTGTATCGATCGTAGATACCATTCTCTGCTCAATAATTGATACCACTCTATGTTCTGATTTGCTCATAGGAACATGCCTTTCTTTTGCTGCCCTAGGTAGTGAAGGCTTCATCATAGGGATTTCAACTTTGTCGAGATTTACGTTGGAGAAGAGCAGCACTT
Source organism: Fragum whitleyi (assembly GCA_948146395.1). Lineage (NCBI taxonomy): Eukaryota > Metazoa > Mollusca > Bivalvia > Cardiida > Cardiidae > Fragum > Fragum whitleyi. The sequence continues at coordinate 43,298,395 of OX411554.1, forward strand.
CGTCGGCTGTTTTAGAAATGGAGTCGTCGGCTGTTGACAGGGACTCGGTCAAATGCCTGCTCCATAGATTAACGGCTTTCCAGTTTGGTATCCGACCTTGGTATGTTGCTATCTGCCGTTGACCCAATCTTTCATCCTCTTTCTTTTTTGGGACGCCACAATTTTCTTGTTCGATATCTTTAGTGTCTTTGGTCATATAAGACTCCAGAATCTGTCGCCCAATACCGGCTGCAGTGCATTTGACCTTGGTTGCTCCATCATTTACAACCTCAATAATGTTGGTTTCTTTATCGTCGGCTCCGAAAACCTCTATGACTTTACCATGAGGTGTTTCAACAATATTGTATGCCACTCTGACCTTTATACATGTATCAAATTCATCTTCGACTTCAATGGCGTGTGATTCTATATAGCCACTAGACGTGCTGCTGCTGACTATTGGTGACGGCGAAATTACGTCATCAATGTCTTCATGAAAGCAGCAGAAAAAATCTCTAACTCTTGATTTAAAAGATCTTCCCATATTTTTGTTTAATTACTATTATTGCAAGCGCTAACGTTAGTAAAGCGTCGAACGGAAATTGACGTTACTTGGAAATAACGTTGGGCGGAAGTTGTCGTTGCTTTGCAATAACGTTTAACGGAAACGGATACTAGCGTCAGAGCGGAAATATGCGTCAAATGGGATATCACGTTTGTCGTTGACGTTGATACTAGAACCCAACTGATAAATTTCTTTGAACACTAAAGCAAACAGAGAATTTATCTTCTACATGTAGTATTTGGCGGATTTTTCAGGCTGAATTTGAATGATGAATATTTGGAATGATTGCTGGAATAAATTAAATGGGTGGTTTGAGCGAGTTTTGAATGATACCCATTGTGAGTGGGGTTAATAGAATACTTCTAATTGCGTTCACGTTTGACGAACTAAATACATTGTAATGTCTCCCTTTGCCATAATATCAAATACTTGACAAAGTAAAATTCATCAAGTTTTTGTCTTTACGAACCAATCAAACGCTTCCATACTTGAGCATGTCAATGAGATCAAAGTATATAGTATTTAGAGACCACAAATGCGAGCGCATAAGCTTGTAGCTTCAAGAGGACCTTCTGAACTCTGTTTTTCCTTAAGAATTAGTTAAGAGCCATTTCAATTTGGTTTCAGAGCGGTTTGAGCGCTTTCGGAGTATTTTGGACGATTCAGCGATTGGTAGAAAGCATTTTGATTCGAGTGATAGGAAACACTATGAACTCGTAGTTTTGAGCGGGCGATTTTGAAAAATATTGAGTGGGATGCGCCTCAATTTCAGAATATAGATCTAGTCCATCCGACAAGGGCGTTACTCCAAATACGCGATTTACGCAAGTGCGTAATAGTAAAAAAACATCTTTCGAAAACTATCGTTGATGATTGATCATAACATCGAAACTACAGCTTATTCAAGCTGTAGTTACGATGTTTTGATTATTCACCGACACTCAAATCATGAAGAGGGAGCGGACGGAGGTCATTCATCTTTTGTCACAGTCTACATATCGCCTCTATTCTATATATTCTTTGGTTGTCGCCTACTGAGTGCGTATACATTTGAAAGTCCTAGATACGCCTATGTACGGTTTATCCGACAAATTTAACCTGTTAATGTTTTTAAATGCTACTGGATCGATAGATCGGGGGCATAATTTTATGCTAGTGTCTTGTTGTCTGTGTTACTGTATATTTGTCTTAACATGTGAAATAAACATTTCCAATAAATTCCAGACTATTCAGAATCAAGTTACAATGATATTATTTGGTAGAAAGGTTCCTCAGCTATGAAGCCTAATGTCAAGGTCACTTGACAAGGTCAAAGACAATTATAAAGGTCAATCTTATACGAATTGCAGTTTCAGGTGCATTAGTGTTGAACAAAAACCTTCCTTCGGATTAATAATGATGAGAAAAATGATTTTGGCCACACACCCGTCAATATCTTAGACAGTATTTTAGTATAAAATTGGAACTTATATCTCAGCTATGGAAAGTTATTATAGAGGTACAAGTTACAGTAAGTGATCAAAGGTTAATTTTTTTCTATATACAGAAAAAATTGATAACCCACTTATACTTGTTCGTCTATAACTTGCGCATTTTCATCAATTATCCCTTTGCTGTTTAATTCCTGCTTTTTACGTGCCTGTGATTTTATGATTGAGAAAATATTGTGAAAAAAGAAGAAATTGCTCCTGACAAGCAATTTCTTCTTTTTCCACACTATTTTCTACCCTACTGAATGGTTTTTTTTTCAAATTGAATCCACTTTAAATTTTCGTCTGCAAAACCTTTGAATTTGGAAAGGTCCAAAATTTAAAAAAAAAAAAAAAAAAAAAAAAAAAAAAAAAAAAAAACAGGAAAGGGTTATACTGCCGAAAAGGGAATATAAAACATTGGGATAATTCATATTCATGTATAATTGATGTAGCCAACCCAAGGTCAATGATATCGATGGTTGTAAAATATGGAAGGAAAAATAAATTTCGGGGATCTGTGATGATATGCATTACAATTAATATTACCGTGAAATTGACAATTCCTCCTATTTAATCAATTCTTAATAATTCACTAAGCATTCCATTCATTCATTCCAATCTCTCACTCAAAACACTCCGAAATAAGAAAAAAGCTTTCATGAAACGATTTTGAAAGCATGTTCCGCTTTGCAAGTGTACGAACGTGCAAATCAATCTTTCATGTACAAACGTTCGCAGACGTTTTATATCCTGAACGCAAGATTGGTAAAAGGTTAAGTGTCAAATCTGTGAGTCCTATTCAGATGAGTTAAGCTATACATGTATTCAGGATGATAATTCATGCTTGATTGATTGAATTTGTAAGCTTGTAACCAGGGAGTTACTTGGATAAGGTTGGTCGATTCTCGTATTGTATACGGTATTAGTAAATATACCAAACAAGTTTCAAGTCATATTTTATTTGTGAATCGTTTTAAGGATAATATTTCGGTAAGAATTTTCCTTGCATTTCTAGCTCTTCTGGGGTATTACTGTAGCGGTGGTGTAAATGTCGCCGTCATGGCAAAACTTTGACATTGAAGAGATGAAGCGAGTATTTCATGAATGCACGAAACCAAAAACCTTGTCACATTGTATGAATACGCGAAGCAGATTCATTTATAATTGTGATTAGGTTTTTAGTTTCATACCTCTTGAAATCAACTTTTACTCGATCCATATCTAATGATTTAGTTTCATGATGCAAAAATTTGAAAATTTGTCAATAATGAAGATATTTCTTACCGGAGTTCTTTTTATCGTTAGCTAACACAGAAACCGCGTACTGAAAATTGTTTGCATTGTGAAATAAAACCAATTGTTCAGCCAAACAGAATGACGCTATCTTGATGGATTCAACTAGAATTGAATTATTTTGTTATATCTGTAGTATTAATAAAGACTTTCTCTAGAAACTTTGCACACATGTCCACTATCAAAAGAGCAACCTATACTATCAATGGGGGGTGTAACTCTTTTTTTAGCTCGCCCGGGACGAAAGTCTCGGAAGAGCTATTGTCATACCCTCGGATGTCGGCGTCGGCGTCAGCGTCGGCGTCTGCGTCAGCGTCGGTGTCGGCGTCCGCATTAGGTTAAAGTTTTTTATTTCTATCAATATTTATCTTAGAGGCTTTATTTTTTACAGATACACTCATTAGGGCATAGGCTTTCATTTGAGACCAACATTCATGTCGAAAATGACCTTTAGACTGTGACCTTGACCCTTTCAAAAAAAAACTTTAACCAAAAACTTAAAAAAAAAACTTTAACCTTGCTTATATTTTCTGTAAGCTTTAAACTAGAGACATCATTACTTCATATGCACACTCATTAGGTGATAGGCTTTCACCATAGACAAAGGTCCTTGACAATTTGACCTTGACCTTGACCCTTTGTGGACTTAGAAAAACTTTAACCAAAAAACTTTAACCAAAAACTTTAACCTTGCATATATTTTTTTAATGCTCTAACCTAGGGACATCATAGGTTCATATATATACTCACCAGGTGATAGGCTTTCACCAGAGACCAAGGTCCTTCACAATTTGACCTTGACCTTTACCATTTGTGGACTTAGAAAAACTTTATAACTGTAAACTTTAACCAAAAACTTTAACCTTGCTTATATTTTCTGAATGCTTTAACCTAGGGACATCATTACTCCATATACATACTCATTAGGTGATAGGCTTTTGTGAGAGATCAAGGTCCTTGATAATTTGACCTTGACCTTTAATGAACTAAGAAATACTTTAACCAAAATTATTTTACCAAAAACTTTAACCTTGCTTATATTTTCTGAATGCTTTAACCTAGGGACATCATTACTTCATATAAATAGTCACCAGATGAAAGGCTTTCACCAGAAACCAAGGGCCTTGACAATTTGACCTTAACCTTGACCTTTATGGACTTGGAAAAACTTAAACTGAAAAACTTTAACCAAAAATTTAACCTTGCTTATATTTTTTAAATGCTTTACTCAGGGACATTATTACTTCATACACATACTCACTAGGTGATAGGCTTCTACAGAGACCAAGGTCCTTCACAATTTGACCTTTATCTTGACCTTTTGTGGACTTAGAAAGATTTTAAAAACTTCATGTTTGATACAAAGAAATTCCATTGGTAACCTCATCTGCTTGTAGGCGTTCACTTTACCCTAACCTTATACATGCAATTAAAACAAAAAAGTTTTTTATATTTCTTAATTACTACTCAAACAGATATATTTTAGATCGTAGACTATAACATTGAAAGAAACCACTTTGAACTTCGGTCTTCGGTCAAGCGCTGTTTGTGACAAGCAGCTGTTTGGGCGAGCTACGTTGTCCGCGGACAACTCTTGTTACAATTTTCCAATTACGTCCCTTTTTCGGCTTACTTTTTTGGTTCACTATCCAGCGCCCAACTTCCTAGTAAAGGCCCACGTTGGCCTGCCATTCTCTTGTTAATTATAAAGTAGTGTCCAAGTGGGAATGTCGTTAGCCTAAACATTGTTAGAGGGAAAGCGAAGAGATTTGTGTAAGATTATTATTTCGGGTGTTAGGCTATTTGAATCAGTGATTTCTCAGTAAAAGCGCTCAGATATAAAAGCAACTACTTATTACCAATTGAGAGATGAAGAGAATACATGTTTTTCTTGATTTCATTGAGATTTGAAGCTAAAAAACCTAATCACATTGCATGAATACGCAAAGTTGATTTATACATGAGTGTGACAGGGGTTTTAGCTTCATACCTCCATGAAAGTTTAGTCTGTTAATATCGTACGATCTGATTTCTGGAAGCAAAATGTAAAGATTTATCCTCAAATACATGAATTGTTTATGGGACCACTTTCCGCCTAATCTTACAAAAAAGCTGTGTAAACAAAATTATTTTCATTGAGAAATGAAAACCATTTTTCGGCTAATCAGAATGCACGAGTCATAAAGCATTGTAAATTGAATAGTGATGAAGTTACGACAAAATGTTTAGTTGGCATGTTATTTTTCGAAAGACAGACAAACGGTCATCGGTAAAAAAAAAAAAAAAAAAACACCATGACACTTAAGCAGTACATGAAACTCATTTTCTATTGGCAGTTTAGCTATCCGAGATGGGGAAAACAAACAGTAAGCTCAAGCCCGAAGTGCTAGCAGACCTTAAAGACAATACCGAATTTAACGAAGAAGAATTACAAGAATGGTATAAAGGATTTCTCAAAGACTGTCCAACCGGAACATTAACGGTAGAAGAGTTTAAGAAAATATACGGAAATTTCTTTCCCTATGGTGATGCCTCGAAATTTTCAGAGCACGTTTTCCGTACGTTTGATGCAAATGGCGATGGGAGCATTGATTTCCGTGAGTTTATATGCGCCCTCAGTGTGACGTCGAGGGGAACAGTAGAACAGAAACTAAAATGGGCTTTCAGCATGTACGATCTTGATGGTAATGGTTATATAGCAAGGGAAGAGATGTTGGAAATCGTACGGGTAAGTTATATTTATAGGCACTTACAGTAGTTTTGCGCCTACCCCTTGAAGTAAGCAGGGCTCGTGTTTGACCCTTAAACCAGGGTTTTGACCCCCAAAATATGAAAATATCTTAATTTGACTCCTAGAAATTTCTCCCAAGGGGTCATTTTGACCCCCTTGAGAGGAATTTCTTAGGGTCTAAACATGGTTTAATACCTTAGATTTTCACAAATACTATCTTACGTTCTACCAATCAATTACTTGTTTCATAGCATTACAAGAAACAATTAAAGTGACTCTGAAATATGCAAAATTCTTCTTATGATTTACTTTTTCTATCTTTTTTATATCTTTTTGACCCCTTTAAATTTAGATTTGACCCCCAGAATTTCTCAGTCAATGAATCCCCAATATCAAATTCTAACACGAGCCCTGAGTAAGATTACCGTTATTGTTCTAATATTTTGGATAATAATGAGATGTCGGAAATCGCACTTATAAGTATTGTTACAGTTTTTCTGGTAATAATTTGGAGATTATTATGTAGCTAGTGGAGAAATGTTGGCAATGTTTAGCCCGGCTGTTTTCGGAGAAATCCCGTTGTATTATGATCACCTTGGCGTCGTTCGCAATGGTGTTGGTGTTGCCATGAAAAACTTAAACCCTGGTCACATCTCTGTTTTTGAAGATATCTTTATGAAATTTGATACATCACAGGGGCTACCTAGGCTGTCAAGGGGATATCTCTGGAAGCATTTTCATAAAAGTTATGGCCCTTTTTCGATTTAGAATTCTTGCATTATCCAGCACCTTTAGACGAGCATTGCAATCGTAGGCCATACCCATGTTTCTAATTTTATTAGGTGTTGGGTTATTTAGCTAGAGAAGAGGTGTGATTAACCGTTCGAGTAAGTATTGTTACCGCATTTCCCCTAATATTTTTGATGGTAACTATCGCAAATTTGTGACAGCTTTAAAGCAATTCATCGTTGAACGTAGTCTGTATTGATCCGATATCACTTGTCTGATAAAATTACATGACATCAGGCAGTCTATTTTTAAAAAAACAAAACAGTTAGCATACACTTTAATTTGTTTGATTTATCAAGGGGTTTTTTTTATAATTGAGTACTGGAATAGGATATATATATAGATAGATAGAATAACACGAAAGAGTCTTAAAATATCAATGTTATCTGATCTCGGCTACGAGAAATTATCAGGACTCGACAAAGCCTCGTCATGATAAATTCTTCCAACCTCGACCAGATAACATTGATATTTTAAGACACTTTCATGTTATTCCCTATATAACTTTTGGCCTTAAATAATGCAACAGAAGGGCTAAGAGTATTTTTTGCTCATTAAATTTTGTTAAACCATCTAATTTCAGGCTATATACAAGATGGTTGGTAACGTGGTAAAAATGCCAGATGACGAATCCACGCCTGAGAAACGCGTCGACAAAATTTTCCGACAAATGGACAAAAACACAGACGGAAAACTGTCTCTAGCCGAGTTTATAGAAGGCGCCAAAAGTGACCCGTCTATCGTTAGATTGTTACAGTGTGATCCTGGTGCAGCCAGCTAATTTTCTTTTAATTCACTGCCTTGCGTTCAGGATACGAATACGTTTTCAAACTGTTATAGTTGTTGTGAAAATTTACACTAAAATGCTCTACGTCCAGGATGTAAACGGCTTTACAAAAATTTATTAAGGCCACGCGCTTGCGGGTTATCACGTGCAAAACGTTAAGCGAACATTTCGATGGCTTAGCGCGAAACAGTTGTAACTGCCTATAAACATATAGGCAGTTACAACTGTTTCGCGCTGAGACATCGCTTTGCATTCTGAACGTAGGACTTGTTTAACCCTTTTCCGTTCTTGAAAAGTCTAGTCTGACCCTTATTGAAAGGTAATGCATATGACAATGAAATTTAGGAGCAATCGGATTAGAGACTATCCTTTGAGGAACATTGCCTGAAAAAAGAGAGGGGGGAAAGCAATAAGTCTTTGCTAAGGACGTCCGCTCAACCGGTTTTGGGTTTTCCGCCATTACTGAGAAACGTTTGAAATTTGTGTGATTGTTATTAGGCTATGAATCCAAAAACAAACTATGTTTTGGTATACAACTGTATATAAGCTTGACAAAACATGCAAAATTTTGTATGATTTAAAAAAATATATTTTTTTTCGCCATTTTGGGGGCATTTTTTCCATTTTCAAGTATTCAGATATTTTTTTTTTTTCAAAATTACTTCTAGCCTAGTTTTCAGATAGAAAGCAAATAAAACTTATGAAAATGGTATAAAGAACCCCTACCTCATATTCCTGAATCGAAATATTAACAATTTTGTAATTTCCAATTTTGAAAAAAGAAAAAAATGATTTAAAATTAAATTTGAACGATTTTTGTGTAAATGACCTCCTATTAACCTTACATATCTCAAATAGCAATAACATAATAAACAAATCATGACGTCACTTGTAATGTTGGTCGGTCGGACTGTACCAATCTACAATTTAAGGTCTAGAGTTATTTATGACTCTCTTTAGACTTCGGTTATTTTAGATATAAGCTGATTTCCCTTAATCTTAAGTGCAACGACCCGTTACTTAGGATCCGCCCTGCCAGGGCATTAATCATGGATTATACCTACACCCATTTCAGAATGTACCTTTTTGCATGACTGGGTGCTCTGTAAAGTTCTTATATTCAAACAATTTGTTTTGATTATTTGAATATGGTTGAACTCCACTTTTAACAAATGTCCAGTCATACTTCAGCAGGTCAAGAACCTACAATGGTTTCCTGGGGCCTTTTTACTAAACATCTTATGATCATTTTTCGCGCAAGTCAAAATTTTAGAATTGCTTCTAAAGTAAAACTAAATATAGATTTCTAACATGCATAATCTCATGGAAATCGTCTCAAGAGGCAAGGCAGAATCTCACAATGGATGAAAACATCAGGTACAATTTGTGATATTTACTTACGATTTTTTTTCGTAAAAAGTTTAGTAAAACATGCCCCTGGTATTTCTTGTACCAGTATTTCTGTTATATCCTTTTCCAGCCTCCAGCTGCATTTCTAATTAGGCGTAAGATTATCCACCCATTGGACAGAGACAACTGTCAGAAAGGGTATGTGGCAACGAGTGATTTAGACTGGTCCCACTGATGACTATCATAAAAGCTTCATACATGAGGTGGAGCACCTACAATGGTTTCATGATTTTTATTGTACCAGTACTACATTTAATAACCTCATGAAATTGACTCTCATTCCGATCAAAACCGTTCTAAATCGCTCACTCAGCGCTCCATTTATACATTCCAAACACTCATTCAAATCCACCAAAAACACTCTGAAATGTTTAGAAAATATACTGCCGAACTTAAGTTAAGGGGCAGCCTCTGATTTTCATATCTTAAGTCAAAAGTATTATGCCAAACCATGAAAGAAAATGAATAAGGGAAATTGTGTTTTCTGATGCGTTACCATAATTATGCTGCAATAGACAGTCATTGTTTTGCAAACAACAGAGTACAGCTTCAATGTTCCCAGTGCCCTTTAAAAGATGACACAATCAGAAAATATCTGTTGCAAGTTTTTCTGATTTAGCTGTAGAATCAGAACTGTTGAGTATTTTAAGCATTTTGCAGGTGATTTTGATGATAAAACTGAAATCATTTCGACAAGATGGTAGGCTATGGGAGTCTTTGTGGCGCAGTTTTGACCTTCTGTTCGACATGCTGCAAATGATCCAACTGGGATCATTGAATGTAGATTAGGCTCTCAGATGGCTTCAACATATTTCTCCAGACAGAAAACTCCCCAGGCGACCTACAATAAGCCACTCTGTCATTCAGCTGCAATATGAAAATTTTCAAACTACGGTACATCTGATAAGCGAGCCCAGTTGGGCTGTCTAGATGTTCATATTGAAGGGTCCTTCTCTACAGTCAGCTCCGGGCTCTACGTTTCAAACCCAACACCCATATGTCATTGATATACAGTCTTAGCAACGCTCCCATTATTACCAATGGTTGCATGACTGAGACTCGTTTCCTGCGATAATAGGACCTGTATCCAGGGTCAATTTTTATTCAAGATCACATCAATAAGCATCATTTTTGGACTCCAATTCACACTTAATTTCTCAATTTGATTCTAAACATTAACACAAGGCAAAGATGAACTGTTCAGCAAGATCAAATGACGTGATGCTGAATAGTGACCCCTTGGATATCCTTCGATGCCAACTGTTGAAAAAGAACTTGCACCAACTGGTGTTAATCAGCTTTTCCATTTTTGCAATTTAAAAACAGGTGACACATAACCATTCTAACTTAATGTTTCTCAGAACATTAAATGCTTCTCAGAAGATGATTTACACTATCGGCTCTTAGCTCACCAAAATTTTCTTTTTGCAACTTTACAAAAGGGAGTTTAGGTTATTTCGGCGATTCGTCTAAATTTAAAACTGCTTCGTTGGGAATTTGATTGCAGTTCTTGAGAATCAAATTGTTGAACTCAGTTCTTGCCAAGTTTGAAATTGTTCTAGTATATTTTCAAGAAATGACAAGTGATTATTTCCTTGGCCCTTAACTTTAGTTCAGCAGAATATTTTGAAATTGGCCTTGAAGATCAACATTCAATATAAATAGATAAAATTATTCTACCATATGCTTGTGTGGGTTTTAAGGTGTCTGATTGATCAATGAAGACACACAAACATAAAAGTATGCATATTTTTTAAAGGAAGGTAATAAATACAGCTAATTTTGTTCATCTTGAACAAAATTAGCAATATTGGATTACCTCGCTTGAATTTTACTCAAAACTTGCTCCACACTTATTCAATTTCATTTCAAAATCATTCATCTTGTCATTTTCACGATGTTCTTAACTATACCATTATATCTTTTTCTGGGCTCCAGCTGCTTGCCAAATAAGATTAAGATTAAGGTAAGATTATCTAACCATTTGATAGAGTACAATGTCATAAATGGTTTGTAGCCACCAATAACTGCACCTGTGACAACTCACAATTGAAGTTGGGAATCCAACCATGTGTGAACAGACACAAACATGTATCAATTAAAATGAAGATAAAGTCAGAATTGTTAAAAATATAAAAGTCTATTTCTAAAGTATTATTTGTACAAATATAATTGAAAAACACAAAAATGGAATGATAATTTTAAGATGAATGCCTGCTACGGTGTTATTGCAAAACTGTCAGTGTTATTGCAAAACTGACGGTGTTATTGCAAAACTGACGGTGTTATTGCAAAACTGACGGTGTTATTGCAAAACTTTCGCAGTTACTTGTGCACTTGTAACATTATGTAATTTCTCCAAAGTTTTTGGTGGATTATCGAGAAACAAGGGAAGGCAGTCTATTTGGTGTATAACAAAAGCTATATTTTTGCATGTGTCTCTGCCAATTGAGAAATTTTGACTGACAGTAAAAATTCTTTAAGAACCCCATGCTCAAATATGACACCCCACCCCAACCAACTTCGGGCGTCGAAATGGACCATCATTTGATAGATTTTCAGAAATCTTGAAGCCTCTAATAAAGACTCACCCCCACCAAATCAATGTCATGATGATTTCAAAAGAGGGTCAATATAACTTTTCCAGACCAAATGATCAGCTTTTGTGCTAATTTAAGTTTTTCCTAGGTTTGCCGAGTACCCTACAAAATGTCAAATGGCCTTTAAACTTTACTCCTACACTTTGATAAAAATATTTTCATTCATGAAATACCTTTGGTTTTGATCTGGACTTTGCAGCCATAATAAATCTCCATCATTTGGTATTTTTGGCCTTTTTTTGACTTTGTAACATCTGTAGCCTGTGATAGATCCAGTTCTCTAAGAAATGTGATGATTCTTATTTGATGGGTCAGCGTGAAACAGTTATAACTGCCTATATATCTATAGGCAGTTACAACTGTTTTGCACTGAGCCATTGAAAAGAACCCCAGGTTGTATTAGAGCATATATGGTATGTTGTTTCAATAAAATGTAAATTGATCTAACATTGAAACAAATGATAATCCACCATCAACCTCACATTGAACTGAGATTAGGGATCTCCATAAAGAAAGCAAACAAAAGCTAACACTAAAAGGCATAATTTGTAAAAGTAAATGTAAGAAAATATGGTCAATACAGATGCACAACTTGGAGTGAGTGATCAAGCGTCAATTTTGTCTATACAGGTATAGACGAAATTGACCTTTGATCACTCACTTTCTCTTGTGCATCCATAGAAGTACTTAAGAGATTGAAATACATATTTTTGGAAACAGGATGCTTCATTCTAGGCCACTTTGTTTGTAGGGGCATTAATTCAATATAATTGCAGTCCCAGTTTAAGTTTTTTGTTAAGTTTTGCAGGCAGACAGACAGACAGAAGTAAAACAATATGTCCCGAATCTATTGAAGCGGGGGCATAATAATTTGAGGGTAAGTTTAAATGAAATAGACAATATTATTTCTCAAATGCTTATGAATAATTCGGGCATGAAAATCCTTTATGGCACTGTATGGTTCTTGGAACCTTAAGTAAGCTGGACCTTCAATGATTTCCAATTAAACAAAATGATAGCTGCACAAATCTATCTACATTTCAAGGCACATTACTGTGTATAATATAGCTGCACTAATTTATCGAACCTCTAGGCTGAATAACTAAACATTAAGTGTTTGCTAATTTTTGTCTTTTTGGATCATCCCCTTCAACATATAAACTATGCTCCCTTGCTTTGTGATAAAGCTTCAAGAGATCGAGAGCTTCAGTTGTTTGTTGCCGTTCGTCTAAATGCCTCTGACATGCTTCTTGGACTACCTTGGCGTAAGTCTCTGTATCACAAAGCAGCTGAGCCAGATTGGACGTACTCATGTCAGCCATTTCCTGCGTAAGATATGAGAATGAGTTCTTTCAAAACATTTCAGTTTTATTTGATATACCCTAAAAATCCTTAAAGAGCCCCATACTCTTATACAACCCCAACCCTGTCCTTGGAAGTCAAAATCAACACTGTAGTTATGATGTTTAAGTTGCCTATCAAAAAAAGGGCTTGAAACAAATTGGTCAAAGTTCACGAATCATCTCATTATGAATGCGCGTTTGATTGATCAAACTATCTTTTTTATTGACAGCAGAGATCTGTTAATTGGCAAGTGCTCCTGCTTAATTTGTGTGCCAATGGAAAAACCAATGTTGATCGCTACTCTCAGGAATCAAGCTAAGAGCCAAATTGATCAACAGCATGACACTTTCTTTAATGCTTTATGGTGGTTTATTGATAATCTTACCAGAGAGCAGTTTAATTGTCAACTAGAAAGCAATGAATGGCTTGAGGAGCTCCACAGGACTATAGGCTTGAAATTCTTGTAATAGCAAAATAAAAGTTTTGACTAGATTTTCAGATATTTTGGGTTCTACTGGTGTTGAAAATGATTTTCAAAGTTTCAACTATATATCATATAGAGAAATGACCTCCCCCCATTTAATACATATTTTTCATCTGATCACAAAAAATTTTGGTACCCTGATAGACAGTCACTCAAGGATCATGCCAGTGAAATTTGGTTGATATCCATCAATAACATTCTGAGAAAATGATTTTCAAAGTTTTAACTATAAAACATATAGAGAAATGACCTCCTCCCGTAAAATCCATATAAAGTTTCTACTATATAACATATAGAAAAATGACCTCCTCCCATAAAATCCATATTTTTGATCCGATCACAATAATTTTTTGCAGACTGATAAAGGGTCTCCCAAGGATCATTCATGTAAAATTTGATTGGTATCTATCCATTAGAATCTGAGAAAAATCACTTTTTACCATATTTGGAAATTAGCCACGCCCATTAAATCCATGTTTTTCATTGGATCAAAATTTCTTGAACAACTTTGAAAGAGTGTCACCCAAGGATCATTCCTGTGAAGTTTGGTTGAAATTCATCCAGTAGTTTCTGAGGAGATGATTTTTAAAGAAAAAGTTCACACTTCTTGATGTTATCTGAGTGGAGACCATTGAACAAGTCACGATGACATTGCCTGGTAATCACGTGAATAATGCTGCACTTGAAGTTAATTTGCCCCAATACATTCACAATTTAATCCATTTTTTCGCATTAAAGGAATAGAATAATTGTTTGTTTTTCGGAGGGATCAATAAATCATTGATTTTGTGAACAACAAAAGATATACTTTTACTCTGCCACACATGAAAATATGGCTTAAGTTGTTCACTCAATGAAAGATAAATCAATCTTACACTGAAACAAACCATTATCCTCTATTTATTTGGAATAGTTGTCTATTTAAATTACATTTTACCAAATCTCTTTTGACAAATGAAGGACTAAGAGATAACAGATTATCATGCAATGAAGCCTGTGTTGACCTGATATCACCTGTCTGATAACATAACATGATATCAGACACTCTATTTTTAGAAACTATTTGTATACACTTTCACACGAAATTCTTCAATTTTTATGTTGGTTTTATTTTATATAATTAAGCACAAAAAAAGGTTGCATGATAAATAGAATAACATATCAATGTCTTAAAATATCAATGTTATCTGGTCTCGGCAGCGAGAAATTATCATGACTCAACAAAGCCTCGTCATGATAAATTCTCCCACCCTCGACCAGATAACATTGGTATTTTAAGACATTAACATTTTATTCCATATATACCTGCAGATCTTCATTAGAAAAAGTGATGAGTCGTGTTATCTCTTTCCTCAGACCAGCAGCCAGTTGTTTCACTCTGTCCGACACCTGCGTACCATCAGCCATCATGTAATCTGGCTCATCATGCCCAGCAGCTAGGTTAATAGAAACAATACAGTAATTGATAAAATACAAACACCATCTGTAATGAGATTTTGATTAAGACTAGCCGACATTAACTGAGTCTAGAATTGAGTTAGCCTTGTTGAGCCTAACAACTTTAGATCAACAGGGTTATTTCATTGCTGTGACATTGGTCATATTATAAAAGAATATATCTGACGGCTATTCTTTATAGAAAACAGGGTTAGCTATGTAAGAGAGTATAATCCTCTTATCTCAAACCCAAATTTGCAAAGAAAACTGGATAAAATTAACAAAAAGATGCTATTTTAGTTCTATGAATTTCAATATTTGTGCATAATGTATACACACTGCAAGCTTGCTTGTGGACAGAAAACAGGAAGCAAAATTGTAAGTGGGCAAACCTAAGAGTTGTAACTACAATTAGAAAAAAATCAACTTTTACAGTGTTTATTGAGGTTTCCTTATGATTTCACCTAGATAAACATTATGAAAGATCATGTGTTACGAGATATTGCAGAAAGGTCTTGTCAGTCTCAAGCAATACACATGTGAAATATGATGGCTCTATCCGCAACCAATCAAAAGTATGACAATGTTAAAGTTGGGTGGGAGGGGGCTTACAAACAAACAGATAAACAGACAGAACAAAAACAATATGCCCATGATCTATAGAACAAGATGCCCAAGAGGGCCTGTATCGCTCCACTGGCTTAAAAATCTCAAGATTTGAAAGAGAGATATTGAAAATAGAAGGTAATGAAAGTTCACAGCATTCAGAAAGAATTCCAACTTTTTCTATGTTGAAACTGACGTATGAAGAAATGAACATATTTAACTGTAAAATTACAAGGAAGAATACTATTTAGATATCACTTTAAAACTAGAAAGCCATGAATGGCTTGAGTCGCTCCACAGGCTTGAAATTCTTGTAAAAGCAAATAAATGTTTTGACTAGATTTTTAGATATTTGGGGTTCTACTGATGTTGAAAATGATTTTCAAAGTTTCAACTATATAACAGATAGAGAAATGACCTGGGCTATGAAAAGACATATTTTTCATCAAATCAAAATAATTTTTGGCTGCATGATAATGGGTCACCCAAAGATCATACCAAAAATGTTTGATTGATATCATCCATCAGTTACATTCTGAGAAAATGATTTTCATAGTTTCCACTATTCAACATATTGAGAAATGACCTCCACCAATAAAATGCATTTTTTCATCCAATCAAAAAATTTTTTTGGGTACACTGATAAAGGGTCACTCAGGGATCATTCCAGAGAAATTTGGTTGATATCCAAAAACTAGATTCTGAGAAAATGATTTTTCAAATTTTCCACTATATAACATATAGAGAAATGACCTCTGCTTATAATATGCATATTTTTCATCCAATCAAAATATTTTTTGGTACACTGATAAAGGGTCACTCAAGGATCATTCCAGTGAAATTTGGTTGATATCCATCTGTTAGATTCTGAGAAAATGATTTTCAAATTTTCCACTATATAACATATAGAGAAATGACCCCTGCCCATAAAATGCATATTTTCTATCCAATCACATTGATTTTTTGTAGACTGATAAAGGGTCACCCAAGGATCATTCATGTAAAATTGCATTGGTATCCATTGATTAGAATCTGAGAAAACTCACTTTTTACCATATTTGGAAATAAGCCACGCCCATTAAATCCATGTTTTTCATTGGATCAAAATTTCTTGAACAACTATGAAAGAGGGTCACCAAAGGATCATTCCTGTGAAGTTTGGTTGAAATCCATCCAGTCGTTTCTGAGGAGAAGATTTTTAAAGAAAAGTTTACGACCGCACGCACGCACGCACAGACTCACGACAGACACAACGCCATGGCAATAGCCCCAGTGGCTTTCAGCCAGTGGAGCTAACAAGAGGACCAGAATGGCCCTATACCGCTCATCTGAATTTTATTGATCCAGTGGATCTCATCCAATCCAAATTTCTTGGACAACTTGAAAAAAAGGTCACCCAAGGAACATTCTGGTAAAGTTTCATTGAAATAAGCCCAATGGTTGAGGAGGAGATGTCGTTCAAAGATTTTGGGGTCAAAATAAGCCCCCTCTGCCAAGCCCATATTTGGGGGTCAATCCAAATATCTTGAACAACTTTAAAAGAGGGTTGCCTCAGGAACACTCTGGTAAAGTTTCATTGAAATTGGCCAAATGGTTCTGGAGGAGATGTTGTTTAAAGATTTTGGGGTCAAAATAAGCCCCGCTCGCCACGCCCATATTTGGGGGTCAATCCAAATTTCTTGACATACTTTAGAAGAGGGTCACCAAAGGAACATTCTGGCCAAGTTTCGTCAAAATCAACCCATTGGTTTAGGAGGAGAAGATGTTTGAAGAAAAGTTAAAGCACAGACGGACGGACACACGCACACACCACGAACACCCCTCCATGACAATAGCTTGTTGGCCTTCAGCCAGTGGAGCTAAAAATGAATAAGGTAAATATTTCACTTCACAGTTGAATGATTGATATGATATTAATTGGTCAAACCATTTTTTTGGCAATTACTTGGTTAGAAATCTAACTCTTTTCAAACCTTCTGCAGCATCCTTCCAAGTTTCTCCCTGTCTGAGTACCAACAACGTAGTGTTGAACGGTAAAAACTGGAAATAATCATCTTCATCAACTTCTGTTCCGTCTGTCTCAAATACTATCTGTACATCCTCTTCGATGGGGATTCCGAGTTTCTCTTTGGCTGAAAATGAAATCTGAGCTGCATTCAGGATCACCCAATGGTGCAAACAGTTTTCCAATTGTACATGTGCAAAGCAGGGCACAATTGGAAAACTGTTTGCACTGTTTGGTGATCCTGAACGCAGGGCTGGTAATATGTTGTACCAGTGCTACATGAAAAAAGATGAGTTTATAAACACCAATGCTCTTGTTACTGACACAATATCAATAGTTAAACCCCAAGAAATTCAGAGTCAACTTGAAGGGTCAATGACTCCTACATCTGAAAAGCTTTGAAAAGCTCACTGTACATGTTGCACCTAACAATGGATTTCATGCACCATTAAGGTCCACTACCCTAATACAACTACATCCTTTTCTAGCCTCCAGCTGATATCCCACTTGGATTAGGATTATCATTGGGGGACAAATGTCCAAAATGATATTGGGCATATGCCCCAACCCATGTCACCCCATGATTGAAATTTGGGGACCCAAGTATTACAAACTGCGCAATGAGGGCAGATTTTAACATCCCTTAAATGATCTATCATAACCAATGTCCCCGTGGTCTGAAAAAAAGGGGACATTTTTCAATATTTAAGGGTCAAACTTGTATTTTCAATATTTAAGGGTCAAACTTGTAATCTAGCTACCAGTGTTACAGGACCAAGGGGACAGTGTCTCTTTGGTCTCAAATAACTGGGGGCATCTATAATATTTTGGTGACAATGGTGCAAAAACACAGCATTGACACATCACTTCCCCTTATTAAACCATTTTCTATGCAGTCTGGGGAATTTATATCAATGTTATCTTATACTGTACTTGAAAAAATATTGAGGAAATATAACAAGCTTTTCCTACTGTTTCAAAAAAGTAGGATGTTTTATTTAATTTTCAAAGGATTTATTAACCCTAGTCATGCTGAAACCGGAATACTCCTGCTTTGGCAGGAGCTTTAGACAAACATCAGCCTGCACATATGTGCAGTCTGATGTTAGCCTACACCACCTGTTTCTCACTTTCAAACCAGAATTGTCAATAGATTTAGTTTTTCAAATAAAAATTGACCTACAGTTGGGACTTTCAGTGCTTTTTGCCCCTTTGATTTTGATGGAAATTTTTAGCCAAAATTTATTCAGCATGACAAGGGTTAAACCAAGCCTTGGCTTGCTGCAAGATATACTCTAACCCATAGCTTTATCATTCTGACTGAAGTAAGCCATGCTTTCAGGATTTTTATTGTTTGCAAAACTGTTTTTCTAAAATCCATCCCTTTGCTTTGTATGTGCTTTGCTAGCCAAGGCTGATGCCCACCATATATTTTATTCAGACAATTACAGTTTTTTAAAGGTTGAAAATGTTGTTACATCATAAATGCATGGCTAGTTCAGCTGCACAGCCTGGCCTTCTTAACTTGGCAGATCCAAAGAGGGTTTCAAACAAACTCCCTTCTGAGCCCAATTATTTCATCTTCACACAAAAATCCAGTTAACCATTATCCTACTGTTCAAGACAAAGTCAATTGATGAACAAACCTTTGACGGACAGTATAGACTCTGATCAGCCTGCACAGTTGTACAGCCTGATGTTAGCATAAACTGTCTGCCTCCTACTTAATTCCTGTGGAAAAGTCGACAGACTTGTTAATATGTAAAAAGAAAAGGATTTTACACATTAAATCAAAAGTCAGCAGAATAAGGCTTAAATCTTCTTATACTAGAAAAACAACCCACTCACCCCTTTTTGTATGTTCAAACCCCTTTACGGAAATCTTGGAATACTAACCTTTTATTTTCAGTTCATCTAAGTTAGAGGCTGTAATAGACTTCTTGTTTTTCCTATCACTATTCCAAACTTTGTATGGTTTTGACATTGTCTCTGTGCTTCTGAAAAGAATTTAGATAGATATACATACTATATTTCTCCTAATAAATGTCCCCAGGAGCTAAACATCAAATGGACCGGGGGCTTTTATTTAGTTTGCATTTTATTATCAAGAAATCATCAAACTTATGTCTTTGAGGCCCTTTTCTCTATAAATTGAGCTAAATTTCCTTCATATAAATGATTGTTTGGAGGAAATTCACATCAAATTAGAGAAGAAGGCTCAACAAGTTCTTAAAATTTAGGCATCTGAAGTGGGTTTTCTTAGTAAAAAGTGTAGGGGTGCTACTTTTAGGAAGGATGCTATTATAAGGGGAAGCATGTAGGGAAAATGTAGAATCATTATGACATAAGGTGCCAAGTAAGCCTAGGTTTCACAACGGTATGCAGACGTTTCGTACCATAACCATTCCGTACCATAAAATATATTACCATTTTGTACCATACGTTTACCATTTCGTACCATAGGCGAAGATGTTTCGTACCATACAATGACCATTTCGTACCGAAATGGAATAAATGATTTTCAAAGAGTTAATTTCTTAAATAACTTAATTATTGCATGTAAAATCCCAAAAAATAAATGTGCTTGTGCTACGAGCCTATAAAATTTAGCCTTTAACTTAATAAAGGAGTAGGCCAAATTATGAAATGGTTGATTGGCTCGTATGTTGTTTGACTCCTGTTTGTCACAAGATTGGTAATAACAAATTGACAATGAATTGTTTGGTGTTTGCCTTCAATTATTAATCGTCAACTGATTAGCAATAAGCCGCATTGTTTCTTAATTGAATAAACAACAATATGCTTTTGAGAGTATATTGGTGATATGTTTTTTTGAAACTACAAGAGAAATGGATTTTGTATTCAATGTTCTGAAGCAATTGCCGCATGTTGTCCAGTAGTTAATACATATTTCAAGAAATGAACATTAACTTATTCAATTAACACTCTATATATTAAGAATACATAATTTTAAAGAAAATTATATAATTTATAGCAATTTAGGTAATTTAACAAACTATAATCAGTATGATTTAGTTCTAGTTACGACGTTTGTTTTGTTTGTTTTTTTTTTTTTGTTTCGTAACTTATGATTTTTCAGATATATATGCTAACAAGTTCACGAATTTCAGGCGCCTTTTTGAAATTCATCAACAAACTTTCAACAACAAAAAAAGATAAAAAAAATAAATAGAAAAAAAATATCATCGTCCATCCTCTTTTTCGTGGATATTTGTTTGTTTGGTATATACTAAATTAAAGTAATAATTATCATATGAGCCTGTGCGTGACATTTCCAACAATTTCAAATGTTCCTGAGGAGCATACACTGAGGAGCTCACACAGCCACAAATGGTAAATATAAAGTTATCTGATGGTCTAGGGATACTTTGATATCTTATCTATCTACTAAATGCAAAGTAAAAAAAACAAACATATGGTATGAATTCTGTATCAAAATAATAAGAAATGGATTACCCTGCGGTACGATATGGTAATTTTATGGTACAAAACGACTTTTCCTATGGTGCGAAACGTCTTCGCCTATGGTACGAAACGTCTTCGCATATGGTACGAAACGTCTGGTATGAAATGGTTATGGTACAAAACGTCTATAATTCTTCACAGCACCATACTAATGTTCCAAGGGTAGTTTGTTGGAGTACAATGGAAAGGCATGCACCCTTTTCTCTGGAGCACCTTTAGAATCTGTCCATCCCTTTATGGGCATTGTTTTATTACACACAATTATAACTAACCCTAACCCTTAAACTAACCCTTATCCTAAAACTTTACACTTTAACTCACCCATGTTGTAACAACATAAGCCTCATTTGCTAGTCTGATGTGCAAGGCTCCACAGAGAGAGGGGTACATTATTGAAGCTAAAACAAATACTGACAGATACTGTAGAGATAAAGATAATTTATTTCTTTTGTATCCCCTAAAATGTTGTTCATGGTCGCGAATTCCAATTACAAGCATTCAATTTGTCCCAGATACGGGATTTTTCACGAATTTTTCTACTTGAGACAAAATTATGTTCATATGAGTAAGAAAAGGGTTGGAAATTACCGATCACTTTCTGATACTGTCATTAAACAGAAATCGAGACTTATCTGGTGTGATAAAGTAAATAAAAGTGTATCGTTTATAACGTTAACGTTGATTGGCTAATTTAAACCAATCAAATTCGAGTTAATCCACAGGGTAATTCCATTCACGTCAAGCTTTGCCATTGGCCAAAAACTATGATATAAATCAATCAGAATAGTTGTTTCTTACGAACTTAGGCAGTCTGTCCAAAATGGCGGAGCAAGATACAAAAGTAAATTTTGATTTAACGCAGTTAAATATCAGGAGATTTTTAGAAATTTATCTGTATCAGACAAAAAAATGAAACTTTTCTTGAGTAACAAAATGTCAATAAAGTAGTTTGAGTTTCGTAATCATGTCGATCAAATCTGTGTAACAGTAAGTGACAGGTCAATATGTAGAACGTTAAACTATTGATTAAACTAATTTAACTCTCACCTTGACTCTTCCTCAGTTGCAAACCTTCCTACCTTTCTCATTTAACAACAATAAAATAGTGACAGAAGAATAATGAAAAACAAAGTGAGCCTTATGATTCAATCGAAAACTTGACAGAGATGTTTCTTGGGTATTGTTCTACAATAGTTGTTAAAGAATTAAATGCCATAAAAACTCTGGTTTCCATGGTAACAGAAAGACCAATAATTACCAAAATCTTAGATAAAATTAATCTTCTTCTAAACCTCTTGTCCAATTATTGGTAAGCTGTAACTTTGTAAAGATTTCCTTGGGTGTAGTTCTACTAAAGTTGTTAAAAGAATTTAATTCCATCAAAAACTCTGGTTTCCATGGTAACAGAAAGGCCAAAAATTGATGAAAATCTTAGAATAAATTTATCTTCTCCTAAACCGTCAAACAAAAATAAAGCCTCGGCAGATCACTGGGTAGATATTGATATGTTTTGTACTCTCCTGCACACTTTAAATAAAGCTTATCTTTTCTTACGTCATGTCGCTTTGAACATGAATCCTTGATTTTTCTAGTCTTTAGATACCGTAGATACTCGCCTAAAAGACGCAGTATTTTCACTTTTTTTTCAGTGAACTTTCAAGGAGAGCGTCTTATAAGCGGGTCAAGAGAATGGCCTTAAAAAGTTCTGGTCAATTTAGCCAAAATTACGATCTTCTGGTGACTTATTGTGCTAGACAAGCAAAGTAAACAAATTTATTTCCCTCGATCCAAAATAATATTTAACCTATTCCTTTCATTATTTCAATACTTGCAATTCGTGAATTAATTCCAATGAAATAATAAAGATCCTTTGTTATAAAGCCTTCCTATCATCCATGTGTAAATTACTCCGATGACGTAATATCGTCTGCTGGTGAGATCTATCTAACTCATTAACCTAGATAACCTCACGTGACCTTTAACCAGGTGGCCACTACACAGTGTGTTTACTGATGCATGTAAGTCTGCAGTTGAATAACAGACTGGTTACAATAAAATTTGGTGAAAGATCATAAACCAGTCATGATAACAGTGATTGATTTAAAATACAAGCTGACTGAGATCATTTTTGGCAATGATTGTTATTAATATCAAATTATAAGAAACAGAAAAATATTCCTGGCAAATAAAATATCTTCACATTTTAGAAATACTAATTTCCTAGATATTCATATTTTGTGCTTTATACTTGTACTAATTTAGATAGAGTTGTGTCCCCTGTTTAAAGCACCTCCATTATTTACGACTGTTTGGAAACCAAAACAAATGAGATTTCCTGGTAGGTTTTACGATGGATTACACTATTGTCTGAAATTTCGTTACTAGAACTTTTTCCCTTCATGATTGGTCACTATATAGTGCCAGTTGTTGATCTCCAGCCAAGAAAAAAATTAATAGTGTTGTGGGGAAGAAAATAGTTAAACTAGTACTTCCAGGTTCGTCCTTTACTTTTCTAATGATATGAAACTTGTGTACAAACAATATGTCAATAACGTTTCGAAATAGTTACGTAACGTCACGTTCATTAATGCGGGCGCGGGATGACATTACGTTGCATTACGTACGTTAATATAAATGAATGAATGAAAGTTATTTCCGACAAGTGTCTTATAAGAGGGTCAATACCAAATCCTTCATTTGAACCTCGGAAGTAGGGGTAGGGTCTTATACGCGAGGGCGTCTTTTAACCCTTTGCTGTTTAATCCCTGCTTTTTACGTGCCTGTGATTATATGATTGAGAAGACATTGTGAAAAAAGAAGAAATTGCTTTTGACAAGCAATTTCTTCTTTTTCCACACTATTTTCTACCCAACTGAATGGTTATTTTTTCAAATTAAATCCACTTTAAATTTTCGTCTGCAAAACCTTTGAATTTGGACAGGTCCAAAATTTTGTAAAACAGGAAAGGGTTAAGCGAGTTTTTATGGTAGTTTGTTCTGTATTAATTAGTTTAGGTAAATATCTAATGTCTAATACATGTATATACATCTAACAAGGTGCTGCAACAGTGCATATGATGTCATCAAGATCAAGGTCAAAATTTTAACTTTTATCACAAAAATTTAACTAGAAAGCTTTACCTTTGAACTTAACATTGTCCTAATAATCCTACACTACTTAAGAAAAAGCCCTTATAATATTTGGCATGAAGCCTTCAAGGTACAGTTCGTCTCATCAAAGCACATCATGTTACCAAGGTGAAGGTCATCAAACATGGACAGTGATCAAGATTAAAATTCAGAAAAATTCCTTGTTTTGGGTCATTAGTGCTTTAGTCTGCATTTAGATATAATTACCGGTATTACTATCATTGTAATGTAATATTTTTATGCTGCCGCACCGAAAAATGGGGGTCATATTAGTTTATTGCTGTCTGTCCATCTGCGAGTCTGTCTGCAAAACTTAACAAAAAAACTTAACACTGCCAATTAGTTCACAGCTATTCAAGATACAATGCTTATATTTGGTATGATGATAGATCTTAAAGATGCATATCTACAGATACCAAGGTCATGTGACAAGGTCAAACTTTTAAAGAATTGCTGTTTTAGAGGCATTCGTATTTAACAAACACATTTTTTTTTAGAATGAGTTTTCCAAGGAAGTTCTTGCTCCTCCACAAGAAATAAGAGATGATTTGGTGAGTTATATTGCTGTTTTTGTCCCGATTCTTATGTAGAATGAGTATAAATTTACTTAGTAACTTAGCAGTAGTGATTATTTTTAGACGATTAAGTTTATTAAAAAGATATTTATAAGTTTAATTTCAAGTTTTGTTTGAATTGCAAATGTTTGGGACAGTTCACCTCACTGGCTTCAGTTTTTAGCTCGACTGGACAAAGTCCTGCCGAGCTCGTGTAGTGGAGGGTTGTCCGTCATTAGTCTGTGTGTCCTTGTGTAATCTTTTCATTTAAACATCTTCTCCTCTGAAACTACTGGGCTGAAATTATCACTAAATTTCACAGGAATGATCCTTGGGACATGCTCTCAGATTCCTTCAGGAAATTCTGATCCAGTTGATAACTTGGACCCTATAGGCCATCTAGTCGCAAAAAATGGGGCCCCAATGGTGACTATAAAAAATCTTCTCTGAAACTGCTGGTCAGAATTTAACCAAACTTCAAATTCCTTCATCAAATTTGGATAAGGTAGCAAACTTTACAGAAATCATCTTCAGGACATGCTCTTTCAGTTTCCTTTCTTAAATTGGGATCAGGTTCATAGTTTGGGTGCTATGGGCTGACATGTCACAAGATAAAGGGGTCTGCAAGGTGAAATATAAAAAAATCTTCTTCATTGAAACTACTTGTCAGGATTCAACTTAATTTCACAGGAATTATTCTTGGGACATGCTCTTTCAGATTTCTTTGTTAAATTATGATTGCGTAGATATCATGGGTGCTATTGGCTGCTGCTTTATAAAAAACAGGGCCTTCAGGATCTTTTTATAATCTATTTCTCTGAAACTACTGATCAGAATTCAACCAAACTTCACTGAAATGATCTTTAGTATGCTCTTTCAGATTTCTTTGTTAATTGTTGGGCAATGAACTTGGGTACTTGAGGCTTTCACATCAGCAAATTGAGCAAAAATTTAGGGAAAAAATGAGAAAAAAAAGCTAACCGTCTAAAACTAGGCATAGGATATAAATCATTTTGTGTAGGACTGCATTAAGTCAGTGATAAAGGTTGGTAGATGATTGACTTTGATTCTCACATCATGAAAATTTTTGTACATGTATGCAAAATTTTGATTGGCCCGTAAATATGGGCGTGGCAGGGTGGGGCTTAATTTGAGCCTGAAAGCTTTGAACAACATCCCCGCCTGAACCACTTGGCTCATTTTAATGAAATTTTAACCCAACGTTCCTTGGATGAACCTCCTCATAAATTGTTTGTGAAATTTTGATTGACCCCTAAATTTTGGCGCGGCATGGTAGGCCATATTTTTAGCCCGAAGTCTTTAAAGGTCTTCTCCTCTGTAACCAATGAGCAGATTTAAACCAAACCTGGCAGAAATGTGCCTTGGAAGACCCTTCTCAAAACTTGTTCATGGAACTTTTATTGACCCCCAAATATGAGTGTGGCAGGATGAGGGCTTGTTTTTAGCCGAAAATCTTTAAATGCTTCACCTCTGTAACCAATGGGCAGCATATTTTCACTTTGAATTCTTGTTATAACATCTCCTCTTCAACAACTCGGCAAATGTGAATGAAACTTTGCCAAAAAGTTACTTGGGTGAGATCCACTGGACCAATTAAATTCAGGTGAGGGGTTTAGGGCCATTCTGACCCTCTTGTTTATTCTTGTATCCTGTAGAACGCTTGAACCTAGCCATGATCTTTGACCTACTTTCTTAAAATTAAAATAATAGGGTCAAGGTCTATTAAATCAAAAGTAAGATTTATATTTTTACAGACCTTGACCTTTTTTCTAAAATCATCATTTACTGTAATTTCACTTAAAGCAATTTAATATTTCTTCTGGAGTCCTTGGGGCAATTCCAGTGGAGCGATACTTGGCCCTTGTGGGCCTCAAGTATTTCTTGTTTTTAGCTCCACTGGCTGAAAGCCACTGGGGCTATTGTCATGGCGTTGTGTCTGTCGTGTGTCCGTCCGTACGTGCTTCGTGCGTCCGGTCGTAAACTTTTTCTTTAAAAATCTTCTCCTCAGAAACTACCAGATGAATTTCAACCAAGCTTCACAGGAATGATCCTTTGGTGACCCTCTTTCAAAGTTGTTCAAGAAATTTTGATCCATTGAAAAACATGGATTAAATGGGCGTGGCTAATTTCCAAATACGGTAAAAAGTGTCTTTTCTAAGTTTCTAATTAATGGATGGCAATTAAATTTTACATGAATGATCCATGGGTGACCCTTTATCAGTCTACCAAAAGTTATTGTGATCGGATAAAAGATATGTATTTTATGGGCGGAGGTCATTATATGTTATATTGTGGAAACTTTGAAAATCATTTTCTTAGAATTTAAGCCATAGATATCAACCAAATTTTACATGAATGATCATTGGGTGACCTTTTATCAGTCTACAAAAAATATTGTGATCAGATGAAGAATATGTATATTATGGATGGAGTTCATTTCTCTATATGTTATATACATGTAGTGGAAACTTTGAAAATCATTTTCTCAGAATGTAATAGATGGATATCAATCAAATTTCACTGAAATGATCCTTGAGTGACCCTTTATGAGTCTACCAAAATTATTGTGATCAGATGAAAATTTGTATTTTATGGGTGGAGATCATTTCTCTATATGTTATAAAGAGGAAACTTTGAAAATCATTTCAACATCAGTAGAATCCAAAATATCTAAAAATCTAGTCAAAACTTAGATTTACTATTACAAGAATTTCAAGCCTGTGGAGTGACTCAAGCCATTCATGGCTTTCTAGTTAAAATTATTATGTAAAACAGACAATGTAGATTAAAGATCAAGTTGCTCATCTGTGCAGACTGATTTAAGTCTATACTGACTGCCTAACCTTTGTGTACTGCAGGAATATGCGCTGAATAGCATCAGAAGGTATCTGGTAAGATCTGGTCTCAAGCAAGGGCATAGCTGGGAATTTGAAATTTATATGCACTCAGAAGGTGACAACCAACAAACATATAGGATAAAGGCAATATGCTGACTGTGACCAAAGATGCATGCCCTCTGTCCGCTCTCTATTTATGATTTGAGAGTTGGTGAATAATCAAAACATCGTAACTACAGCTTGAATAAGCTGTAGTTTTGATGTTATGATCATTCATCAACAAATATTTTTCACAAACAGGATTATTCTTTTACGAACTTGTGTAAATTGTGTAAGGGAGTTACGCACTTGACAAGAATTGATATTTGTTTATAGCTCACCGAGCACATTGTGCTCAAGGTGAGCTTTTGTGATCATTGAATGTCCGTCGTCCATCATGTGGCATCTGCTGTCCATCATCCAGCGTCAACAATTTAAGTGTTTACACTCTAGAGGCCACAAATATTACCAAATCGTCATGAAACTTGATCAGAATGTTGGTCAGGTCTCAAGGATGGGGAGGATCTATGCCATATCATGGGAAAAGGGGCCTTAATGACTACTTTACACTCTTGGGGCCACCAATATGGTCCAATCTTCATGAAACTTGGACAGATTATTAGCAAGGTCACAAGAATGAACCTTATTGATAATGGTAAGGATTCTTGCTATAACACAGGAAAAGGGGACTTAATGACAATTTTCTTGTTTACACACTAGAGGCCACAAATATGACCCAATCTTCATGAAACTTGGTCAGAATGTTGGTCAGGTCAAAAGGATGAATCCTTTTGGAAATGGGAAGGATCCATGCCACATCAAGGGATAAGGGGCCTTTATGATAATTTTCTCGTTCAGATACTTGGGCCACAAATATGGCCCCATGGTATTGATCTTATTTAGAAATTATCTTCTAGTTGACATCTGCCCATTTAATTGATGTGATGTTCCAGGGATCAAAGAGACTCGTGTGAGCAATCTAGGACCATCATGTTCCTCTTGTTAAAAGATCATAAAGATTCATTTAATTACAGGTCAGCACCGCAGTCAAGTTTTTGCAGAATCCAAAAGTGACTCAAAGTCCACTGAGTCAGAAGAAAGCTTTTTTGCAAAGAAAAGGTACTTTTTTTTCTCCCATAGAAATGCAAAATCAAAAGTCTGACACTCTAAAAGATACAAGAAAGCAATGTGAAAACAATATGCAATTTTTTTGTTTGTCCACATTATTTTCTACTTTGATTTGATAACTGTACATTCACTTACAGGACTTAAACACATCCTCCCTTTATCACAATGTTTTTTTACCACACAGAAGTGTTTCCTTTCAATATTCATCCTTTCTTCTATGTCATTTAAAACCTTTTCTATATTGGATCATGCACACTCAGACATAATCATAAACTCGACTTTTGATTGTTGTAAAATCAATATTGCTAAACGACAATTAAGTAACCTTCTTTATTTAATCACCATTATTAACAGTTCACCAACCGTCTACAAAGTCTCCGAAAAAAATGGACATTCTTAACAAAAAATTTTTTTCATCATTGTATCTCATGATGTTGGAACCAATTAGAATCCTCTCATTGAGACTATTTTTATGGGTTTGAACATGATAGATTTCAGTAAGAATTAAGACAATCGACATATTCCATCAAATAGCATGTCTATTTTATCCTTAAATTTTGTATAAAACGACCATTTCCATAAGCCACTGATTTTTTGTGGTTCCCAAAGTGGTTGCAAAGGCAGGTTTTACTGCAGGGCTGGTGTAAGTGTTTTAACCCTTTCCTGTTTTACAAAATTTTGGACCTGTCCAAATTTAAAGGTTTTGCAGACAAAAATTGTAAATGCATTTAAATTGAAATATAACCATTCAGTAGGGTAGAAAATAGTGTGGAAAAAGAAGAAATTGCTTGTCAGAAGCAATTTCTTCTTTTTTCATAATGTTTTCTCAATCATAAAATCACAGGCACTTAAAAAGCAGGGATTAATCAGTAAAGGGTTAAATTAAAGAGTGATTGACTCCTTAGCCTTTAAATTCTGGGGTCAAAGTTAATTTTAAAGGGGTCAAAACAACAAAAGGAGTAAATCATGAGTATAATTCTGCAGTTTCGAGAGTCAAATCACCTTTTCTTGTGTAGAAATCAAGTAAGTAATTAATTTGTCAAGCTGAAGATAGGATATAAGATCTTTCCTGGAAAATTTTAAGGATAACATATTGTTTTGACCCTTAGAAATTTATCTACTTTGGAGAAATTTTAAAGGGTCAAATATTGGGCTTAACTGATTTTGGGGGGTCAAACTCCTGGTTTAAGGGTCAAACATTAGCCCTGTGCTGTATTTGGATGAGGTCATCCTAAATTTTTATGTTGAGCCTCAAGCTAGCAGAGTAATGGGAGTCCCATAGACCTCTTATTTCTTATGTTGGACTTGATCTCTTTGCAATTTATGCAATTAAGGAGTTGAATAGACATGTTGATCACAAGATAAACACTATGTTTCCCATCAGGCGCAACAATTAATTTGGTATTCTCCTCTCTCAAAGTTTTAGACCTATCCATGTGACTAAAATGAACAGGATTACACAAATAACAATAAAGGTATTAATTTCTGTTTGATATTTGAAAAATATCCATCTTTATTGGGATGAAATGATGTGGAAAGGAAGAAATAGTTTGTAATAAGCCATCTCTTCTTCATCAATATTTTTTTCTACAATATTCTTCTCGGTATAAAATTTGGACACCCTACTATCAGCTTGGTCACATGATTTGATTTGTTGCGAGTCTAGTGGTCACCTTGCCTAGAGAAGTGTCAAATCCTATCAAATTTAAGATAGGGTTAAAACTAGGTCCATAACTGCATGAGAAAGTATGTCGTAGGCCCCATATTCTTTTATCAGAAAAAAAGAACTGCCTCAGATATAAAAAATAACTATTCTTAGATTTAGCAGTAAGTACTGGTATCCAAGCCTACAGTTATGAAATTAACTGAAATCTTTGCACATGTATGATTTCTCTCTTACTCAATATCCCTTTTTATACACCGCCAGAGGCGGTCATATATTGGAGTCATCTTCTACGCAAGTCCGCACGTATGTACATACATACATACAAACAGTCAGTCTATCTGTACTTACATCCACTTTTCTCGTGAGGGCAACTCCTCCCTCATTTATGGACCAATTTAGATGAAACTTTCACAGAATGTTCCTAGTCACCTGACCATGCGCATGAAGTCACTGTTTGGTGAATTTTAGCTGCATCATGGAAAATTGGCCTTCATATAAAAAATTTTGTAAACGCTACTCCTCCCTCATTTATTGACCCAATTGGATGAAACTTTCCCAAAATGACCTAACTTTCCCTGACCTAGTGCCTAAAAATACTGTTTTGTAAATTATACCTGTGTCAAGATAAAAGCGGCCTTCATGTCAAAATTATTTTGAATGCAACTCCTCCCTCGTTTGTTGACTGACTTGGGGATGAAACTTTGCTAAATGTTTCAAGTCACCTGACCTAAAACCTCCATACCACCAGACCTTACACATATTGTCATGGTTTGCTGAATTGCAGCTGCGTCATGGAAAAAGCGGCCTTCATTTAAAAAATCTTTTGAACGCAATGCCTTCTCTATTTTTTGACCGATACCAATGCAACTTTCCCAAAATGTTTGTAGTCCCCTGACCTAGGACATATAGTCACGGTTTGGTGTCATGGAGGAGGCCTTCTTGTAAAAAATTCTTTTGAAGGCAACTTTCCTCCATTTGTGGAATGATTTGGATGAAACTTTGACAAAATGTTCCTAGTCACCTGACCTTGCCTATATAGTTGTGGTTTGGTGAATTAGAACTGCGTCATGGAAAAAGGGGCCTTCTTTTAAAATTTCATGTAAACACAACTCAGCCATTATTTATGGACTTACTTTAAAGAAATTTCTACAAAAAGATCATTGTTACCTGAATTTGTGCATGTTATTGCAGTTAAGTGAATTTCAGCCGCATCATGGAAAAAGAGGCCTTCATGCCAAAGTTCTGTTTATTATCATTATAACTTGCAGTTTAAAGAGGCGTTAAACCCCATTCAATCAATCAATAATCATAAAAAACAGTTTGAACTTGATGTTTTGAAAGGTAGTCTGCAAATGTTTTGAATTTGGTTCTAAAAATATTAGGAGTGTCTATAATTATTTGTGAAACAGCAGCAAAGTGGCGGCATATATTGTGACTATGGCACTTTTGTTCTCTTTTTTTCTAGGCCTCACAGACGAGGAAATAGAGGCTGCAATCCAAAGATCAGGGGTCACAGAGTCAACACACAACCCCACCATTACTGGTCAAAGCACCACGGTGAATAAGGTGGATCAATCACTGGTCATGGCACCTGCTTTACCACAGAAAACACAAGGTTCGTCAGGTATTTTGATTAGACCAGAACAAATCAAAGTACTGAAAGTACTGATAAGTTGGAATGCGTTCGAGAGACGGTGACCTCAAGAAACTAACGAAGCTGATGCCTCCCGCCCATTACTGGTGATCACATAGTACGTCTCGTCATTTGACGGGCGTATATAAATCAATGTATTTAAACTACGAGAGACGCTTAAACCTCTGAATCCCTATACAGGCTTGAATCTGATGAAAAAAAATGATAGAAAAATGATAACAAGAGGGTAAGAATGACCCTAGATCGATCACCTGAATTCAATTGGTCTAGTGGAACTTATCCAAGAAACTTTCTGGCAAAGATTCATTCAAATTTGCCTAATTGTTGAAGAAGAGACGTAATTCGAATTATAAGCAGTCATAATAGACCCTGCCAACCCATTCATAACAGAGGAGACTCAAAATTAGCCGTACTCTGTCATGCCCATATTTATGGGCTAATGAAAATTTTGCCAACAATATTTGAAGAGTGTCATCAAAGGAAAATTCTTGTAAAGTTTGATTGAAATCTGCCCAGTGGTTCAGGAGGAGATGTCGTTCAAAGATTTTGGGCTCAAAATAAGCCCCACCTTGCCATACCCATATTTATTGGCCAATTAGAATATAGCAACAATTTTGAAGAGGGTCACCCAAGGAACATTTTGGCAAAATTTCAATGAAATTGGCCCAGCGGTTTAGGAGATGAAGAAGTTTTAAGAAAGTTGACGACGGACGACGGAGTCAGGGTGATCCTAAAAGCTCCCCTTGAGCACGTTGTGCTCAGGTCAGCTAAAAAAGAAGAAAATGATACGGACCATACAGCCGATTAATAGACGCAGAGGCGAACACTTATACACTCAAAACAGTTTTTATATTATTTTTGAAATGACTTGTGCTCCATTTGAGTTATCAATTACATTTTTAATTAGAGTTGTCGCAAAGTGGATATCAAAAAGTGATTTGTCCATGATGAAAAGCTATTTCCGCAGGGAAGTCTTTTACTTCAAGAGTTAAAATCTCTAGACAATTTTTGGACGAAGTTCAATTGTGATTTCGACCATTGTGACTACGAAATTGGGCACTTTCTCGGGTCATTGACAACATTTGTGTCAAGTTTTATGATTGGGGTCAATTGGTTGTTCAGTTAGAGTGGAAACTGTTACTGATGACCGTGACATGTAAGACCCCGAAACATTGGGGTACTTCTTTGGGTCATGGGCAATTTTTGTGTAAAGTTTCGTTATTGCAGGTCAATTGCTTCTCCGTTTATCTAGCAGAAAGCATAAGGTCAATGGACTGAGAGACAGACATGATGAAATCAATATATGCTCCTCTACTTCTGAGTTGGGGGTACAGTTAATAACATCGTGAAATTGATAAGATGAACGAGTTTAAAATGATTTAGGCATGATGTTGAATGAGTGAGAGGAGCGGGTTTGAAGTGAAATTTAAGGGAGGGAATCCAGGATGAACAAAATAAGCGATGTATAAAACCTATTTAAAATATGCATTAAAGTTCAATCAATAGCTTTCTATTTCGTCAAGAACCAATCAGACGCTATAAATTTCAATTATATCAGTGAAATCTCGAATTGGTTCTTGCTTAATTCATTTAGAATGTACATGTTGATCTTATTTTTTGATAATATGGAGCGTTTTTGAATGGTTTGAGTGAGTGTTTGGAATGAATCAATGGAGCGCTGAGTTAGCGATTAAGAATGTTTTTATTGAGATGAATGTCAAGTTCACGGTGTAACGAACTGTATGATGGTGCTCTTAATCGTGTTGATGTGTAATAATGTGAAGAAAACAAGTTGAACTACTTGGTTTGTTTCAAATGGCAAATTGTCTTGGTAATGAATGCAATTGGGCAAAGATATTCATAATTCAATTAAAGATATGGTGGCAAGGGTTTATGTGGACGAGTATTGGGTTTTTACAATGAAACATTCATGTAGAAACTGCAATATGACGGAAAACAAACGACAATATGTTGCAAAAATATTTACTATCTTGAAAAGTGTATCATCACTTTAAGAAAAGATTTTTATTTCGTAGCTTAGACAGAAATTTACAATATAACACCTTGTCAAAAGTTAAATGTGTAATAAGGTCGTTCAGAAAGAGAAACTATACCTTTAAAAGAAGCGACACTACCAAATAAGCAGATCACGTGATTGGCTAGTGATATTGTCAATTGCTGACCTTATTGGACTTGACTTATCACATGATTTCCAAATATAGTAATGCAAATATGTGATATTATATATTCGTATGCAACTTTCAATAAATATCGTTTAAAACATAAATTAGCGAGTTAATAAAATACGTGAAGTGATAGCAGTGTAATTGTACAGCATTATCTTTTTGATGAAATAAACTGTATGTCTTTGTCAAGTTGAGATAAACAAAATAGGCCGAAGAGTATTCACATCCTGTTCACGTGATATGTGTTCTCAAAAAACCCGAAATGATTTTATCTTGTGTTTATTTTGCGGTTTTGTTAAATCTAAGTTGGAATTGCTCCGCATTCCAACTTAAAAAACATAA
This sequence comes from Fragum whitleyi, assembly GCA_948146395.1. NCBI lineage: Eukaryota > Metazoa > Mollusca > Bivalvia > Cardiida > Cardiidae > Fragum > Fragum whitleyi. The sequence goes on from OX411554.1 coordinate 43,332,959, forward strand.
TTATGCCCCCTTCTAAGAAGAGGGGGTATATTACTTTGCACTTGTCAGTTGGTTGGTCGGTCTGTCCTAAGATCATTAATTTGTCTGGAGCATTTCTCAAAAAGTCTTCAAGCTTGAATCATGAAACTTCACAGGTGGATAGATCTCATAGGGAAGAAGAGCAGTACACAAAAACCATAACTATACTCATCATATTTTGTGAGTCATTGCCCTTTGCTGATTGACAAAGAATAAGCTGTTGACCTGCTTTTTTGGGGGGCATAAATGTTAAACAAACATCTCTTGTTTTGTTACTACTGTAACACACATTATTTTGGATTTGCTTTATTTTCATGCATTCATGGCAGCAGACTGACAGTGGTACATATATTGAGTGATGTTCTCAATTCTGTGTATTTAATCAGTGGCATATAATAGCAAAAATAAAGCAAAAATAAAGCTCATGCATATAAAATTTGATTTGAATTGTCAAGATTTAAAAATAACTTAGATACAGATGGTGCCCTGAAGAAGGTTGTTGCCTAGACATCAAGAGCAAAATGACACATAAGACATATAATATTTTTCAACAGGGCCCTTTAGATATCCCTACTTTTTATCATAAGGATCCCTTCCTTCATTTACATACATAGAATTTTACTGAAGAAGCAAGGAAAGGCATTGTATATTGAAATATTCTGATATCTTTGCAAACCATGTATTCTAACTTCACTTTGTCCCTTACAAATGTAAGGAACAAAGTTGAGTTAGATCATTGGCTCGATAAAATGGAGTCTGAATGAAAAATATAAGAATTTGATAGATAAAGAAGGATACTAAAAGAACTTGCTAGATAAAGAAGGATACTATAAGAATTTGCTAGACAAAGAAGGATACTATAAGAATTTGCTAGATAAAGAAGGATACTATAAGAATTTGCTAGATAAAGAAGGATACTAAAAGAATTTGCTAGACAAAGAAGGATACTAAAAGAATTTGCTAGATAAAGAAGGATACTATAAGAATTTGCTAGATAAAGAAGGATACTATCAGAATTTGCTAGATAAAGAAGGATACTAAAAGAACTTGCTAGATAAAGAAGGATACTATAAGAATTTGCTAGACAAAGAAGGATACTATCAGAATTTGCTAGACAAAGAAGGATACTATCAGAATTTGCTAGATAAAGAAGGATACTATCAGAATTTGCTAGATAAAGAAGGATACTAAAAGAATTTGCTAGATAAAGAAGGATACTAAAAGAATTTGCTAGATAAAGAAGGATACTAAAAAAAATCCATTGCTTTGAATTAATGGGACCTCTCCAAATATTTTTGTATCCTTGGGATCCTGGGAAAGTATTAGTGTTAAATCCTGAGCCTTATCAACTCGATGTAAGATAAATGGATCTAAAACTGCAACAATTAGCATCAATTTTTTCCATATATAATTTACAGATGTTGTATACAGTAAATGGATGAGGGCCAGAGACATGATAGCTGTATTATCTGTTGTTACTGGAATGTCTTATGCGGCCTATGAATTATACAAGGTACTGTAAAACTTGTGTTAAGCCACCTCTTAGGGGACTGCGAAAAAAACGGTTGTTTATGGGAATGGTCGCTTAATACGAAATACCATGATTAATTTGACAGTTCATTTTGATAGCTTTTAAAGATTGTCGGTCAAGTCATACTGAATCCTATGATGTTTTAACCCATTAGAATCGTCTTATTGACGATTCTAATGGGTTCCAACAACATAAGATTCAACAATAACCAATTTTTCATTAAGAATGTCCTCTTTTTCAGAGATTTTGCTTACGGTGAGAGGGCTTCTTATGTTGGTCGCTAACTAAAATTGGTCGCTTATTAGGTCGCTCGAGCAATATCGACTGTACTGTATACTGTATCAATTCTTCCCATACAGGGAGTGATTTTGATTTCAAAAGTAAAAAGTTAAATTATCCATAGAACAAATCCTCTGTTATAGGTACTCATTAGAATCGTCTCACTGAGATGATTTCTAATGAGTACCCATAACATAAGGTTTGGATGAGAAATAAAGGGTTAAATTTTTAATGTTATCACTCAATGTTACCAGAAGCTCTGACTATATGTTATATTGTTAACAATAAATTGCCTTTGATGAATACTGAGATTGCTTTTATTGAAGGTTGCATTTTCAATCTTCCTAAAAGTAATGAGTTATCCATAGAAGGTTGTAATTTACAACCTACCATTTCTATTTCAGGTTTGATTTCTTTTTCAATTAATGGAAGCCATCGTCATAGGGTGGGTCCATAGCTTGTCAGACAGTCGGTCTAAAGGTCCTGGGTTTGATCCCAGATGAGCCGCCATCAAAGCGCAGTTGGTAGCGAGTCAGACTGTTAATTTAGTGGTCCCTGGTTCTATTCTGGGCGGCGGTACTCATTCTTTCCGACCATTTGTCTCTCACCAACAATTGATAATCTAAAACTTATGTGCGATAACATTTAGAGGCTAGGAAGGGTGTGGTGGTTGTACTGGTTAGAGAAGTACCAGGAAACCATTGTTAGGTGCTCCAGCCGCAGCGATATAACTGAAAAAATGTTGAGAGCGGCGTTAAACTCCATTCAATCAATTCAATTGATCCCAGATGGAAGCACTCCTTCTTTCTCACTACTATTTGTCTCCCACCAATTGGTGGATGATAGTTGACCTATGTGAAATAGCAGCTGGTGTCTAGGAAGGGATGTATTTGTAGAATCAGGAATCCATTGTTAGGTACTCCAGTTGCCCTGACTAAGATTGTTAGAAGCAAAGGAAAAAAACAATTCAAACAAACAAATTAAATGATGATACCTGGTATCTGCATAGTAGTCAGTCTAATTGCATCTTTGCAAGTCAAAGGTTCTAACTCCACTTTGTTCCTTTGTATGGAACAAACTGAAGTTTTAACCCTTGGCTTGTGACTATGGGCTAATTAGGAGCTAAAAAGTTGTTTATAGAAAAGATATCCAGTGTAAGTGAGGTGTTTCCCTCATTAACCCTTTCCTGTTTTACAAAATTTGGACCCGTCCAAATTGAAAGGTTTTGCAGACGAAAATTTTAAGTGGATTTAATTTGAAAAATAACCATTCAGTAGGGTAGAAAATAGTGTGGAAAAAAGAAATTGCTTGTCAGAAGCAATTTCTTCTTTTTTCACAATGTTTTCTCAATATTAAAATAACAGACATATAAAAAGCAGGGGTTAATACGCAAGGAACAAAGTGAAGTTTTAACCCAAGATGGTCTAATCAGGGACTAGAAATTTGTTTCGAGAAAGGATATATATCATGAGCAAGGTGTTTCCTTCTTTCAGGAGTTAATACGTCCTATTCTTTTTGGAACTCCATCAACTGAAGAAAGGCTTCATGGGCTAGAGAAGAATATGTCTGACTCAATGGAGAAAATTTCCCAAACTCTAGCCAGTATTGAACAAATGCTTGGTAAACAAGAAGAAAAATTGAGAATTTTATCACATGATGTCAACAGTAAAACAGTAAGTCAAATTTTCCTACTGTTACTATTGTAGATCAAGGCCCAAGGTTATAAATCATTTTCTGAGGCTCAACTGAGAATTTTCTCAAATTTTGAATTTAAATAAATGTATGACCTTAAATGATGATATTAATAAAGTGTTGTTTGTAACAACTTATTAATATTACATTTTATGTTCATATTTTTTTATCAGTAATGCAACAGAATTACGGTTTTAATTTCAAGTTGAAAATCGAGAAAATTTTGAATTGAGAATGAGAAAAGTTTTATAATCTCAGGCCCAGAGGTTCATTAGTTTTAAGATTTTTAAGAATGCTAAGATTTCAAATCAGGATATCATGCAACTCAGTTGAAATTCTTTGATGCAGCATGATATATCCTAATTAGAAATCATAAGATTCTAAAAAATCTTTAACCCAACAAATGCACCTCAGGTTTAACTAGCATGAGGTTTATTTTCCCTGATATTAGAGACTAATTGAATTCGCTAGGATAGGAGTATCACTTAAAATGAGTATTATAAAGGAATAGAGAACAGCTATTACTTTATTGCTAAAATATGAACCTCTCATGATACCTATGTCAGGCCCAAAGACACACAAAAAAAAATCCAATTTACCATAAAATGGTAACTTCTTATTTATAGTACCATTTCAACAAGCAATTGATACCGTTGTACCATAAATCGACCAATGAAATGCAATAATAGATCCAAGTGGTAAAAGGTTGTTAAGAGCCAATCATTTTAAAGGCACATAGGTCCTTTTAGTTATTTGGAAATGAAATTATGGGTAAAAAACAGTTTATCTAGCTCTAGTGACCATGTCTATTAATGTAAGCGAGCAATTTTAAAATGTGTCTGTTTCCTAAAATCAAAATATCTTACATGGTAGACTTTATTGGGAGAAAAAATATTGTAAATGAATCTATGTTGTTTCTAATCTATGTTGTTTCTTAAGTGTTTACAACATGGGTTTTTTGTGAAATTCGCAATTATATACATATTCAATCAAAATCATGTTTCTTATTTGTATAAACAAACTGTGTAGTAAGTGACTATTATTTTAAACAATAGCTTTTTGGTGGTCCAGTAAGTGGTCTATTAATACAAGGTTTTCTGCACTTGTAGTCATGTACGTCCAGGCAAAAATCTTGACCTTGAAGAACGAAGATTGTTTGGGCTATCGAAAGCTCTACCCCTAGAAAAAACATGATAAAGAACTTATAGCAAAAAGCAAGGTTATTTATGGAGAAAAAGGTGCTGTGAATACATTTAAAACAAGCTGTGGTTTCACCATTTTTAGACCTGAGCACAAAGTGCTCCAGGTGAGCTATTGTGATCGTACAATGTCAAGCGTCCATAGTCGTCTGTCGTCCATCTTCCACAATTTCTTTAAACATCTTTTCCTCCTAAAATGGTGGCAAATTTTGATGAAACTTGGCAGCAATTTTGCTTGGGTCAAGCTCTACCAAAGCTGTACAAATAAATGAAATCTACCCTTTACATTCCCTTTACCCTTAACTAAAAGGGTGAAAATAGGAAAATCTTTCAAAAATCTTCTTCTCTGAAACCAGAAGACTGACAGCTTTCATATTTGGTAAGTAGCATCATCTAGTGGACCTCTACCAAGTTTGTTTATATCAACCCTTGTGTCATATTTGGGCTCCTTGAGGCAACCCTTTTTACATAGAATCAAAGAGGGAAAATCTTTAATAAACCTTCTTTTCTGAAACCAGAGGGCACACAGCTTTCATATTTGGTATAAAGCATCATCTAATGGGCCCCTACCAAGTCTGTTCATATCAAGACACTGGGGTCATATTTGGGCTCCACCCCTGCGCATCCTTTTTATCTCATCTGAGCACAACGGGTGAAAATAGAAAAATCTTCAAAAATCTTCTTTTCTGAAACCAGAAGGCAGGCAGCCGTCATATTTAGTATGTAATATCATCTAGTAGACCTCTTCCAAGTTTGTTCATGTCAAGACCCTTGGGTCACATTTCGGCTCCACCCAGGTGCATCCCTTTTTTAGCTCAACTGGCTAAAAGCCACTGGGGCTATTGTCATGGCGTTGTGTCCGTCGTGCATCTGTGCGTGCGTCTGTGCATCCGGTCATAAACTTTTCCTTTAAAAATCTTCTTGTAAACTACTGGATGGATTTCAACCAAACTTCACAGGAATGATCCTTGGGTGACCCTCTTTCAAAGTTGTTCAAGAATTTTTGATCCATTGAAAAACATGATTTAATGGGCGGGGCTAATTTCCAAACATGGTAAAAAGAGTGTGTTCTCTCAGATTCTAATCAATGGGTACCAATAGAATTTTACATGAATTATCCTTGGGTGACCCTTTATCAGTCTACAAAAAATCATTGTGATCAGATGGAAAATATGTATTTTATTGGCGGAGGTCATTTCTCTATATGTTATTTAGTGGAAACTTTCAAAATCATATTCTCAGAATGTAAATGATGGATATCAACCAAATTTCACTGGAATGATCCTTGAGTGACCCTTTATCAGTCTACAAAAAATCATTGTGATCGGATGGAAAATAAAATGGATTTTAAGGGCGGTCATTTTTTTATGTTATTTAGTTGAATTTTTGAAAGTCATTTTCAAAATCAGTAGAACCCAAAATATCTAAACATCTAGTCAAAACTTTTATTTTACAAGAATTTCAAGCCTGTGGAGCTACTCAAGCCATTCATGGTTTTCTAGTTACATAGAATCAGAGCGAAAGGCATATCCTTCTTGCTCTTGGCTGAAAATATTCCATGGTATTGATCTTATGTACAAATTATCTCCTTGTTGAAATCTGCCTTTTCAATTAATGTGATGTTCTTAGGGTCAAAGAGACTCAGGTCAGCGATCTAGGACCATCACGGTCCTCTTGTTTAGTAAGTTCAATTGAATTTTTTTCTAAATGAATTATTTGATTTGTTGATTAATTTTCATTATGGAAAGAGGCATTCAATTTATCAATACTTTTCTATAAATTCACTGAATTTTGCATCTTTGTAAATTTTAACTTTGAGAAATTGTAAAATATTAGAAGAAATTGCTGGATACAAGCTGTCGTGGTTGTTGTAGTGGTCGTTGTGCGAAAACTTTGACATTTTGTGATATCTCTGGTTCTACTGAAAGCATTCACTTGAAACTTTGCACACATGTTCACCATCAAAAGAGCAACTATACTATTAAGGGGAATAACTCTAGACTCTAGATGCATTTTGAACAAATTATACCCCTTTTTATGCTCCCGTATCGAGAGATTGGGGGTATATTGTTTTACTGATTTCCGTCTGTCTGTCCATCCATCTGTCCTTCCGTCTGTCTGTTCGGTTTGTCTGTCTGTCTGTCCAAAAACTTAACCTGAAAACTTAACCTTTGCCTTTTCTCCAAAAGTATTTGACATACAAAGCTGTACACCAAAGTCAAGGTCATGTGACAAGGTTAAGGTTATGTGACAAGTCAAGGTCATCTGTCAAGGTCAAACTTTAATAAAAAAAATGCTGTTCCGGGTTTCACAAACACATCTTGTTTGACTTAGATTTTTTCCCACAATCCAGCATTCAACAGCCGAGCGTAGGCACCTGTAGGTGGTGCTCTTGTTTTGCCTCTACACTGATAGATTTTGGACATATTATTTTTCTTTTGTCCATCTATCTGTATTTTCTTTCTAGAATTTTAAAAGATATTAAAGGATTTAAGAAAGTCAAACGTAGAAATGGTTGGCTATGTTACCCATAATCATGTATCCTTTGATTCTATATTGTATTTGTGGCTCTAGAAAGCCATAAATATTTTTATGCCCCCGATAGGGAGGCATCATAAATTTGACTTGTCCGTCCGTCCGTCTGTCCGTCTGTCCGTCCGTCCGTCCGTCATTCCGTCCAAAAACTTTAACATTGGCCATAACTTCTAAATCAAAGCGGTGTCGGGGGCATTGTCATCTTACAGTGACAGCTCTTGTTTCACATATTGTTGACCTGATCTGGTTTATAAGGTTCTTTTGACCATTTTCATTTTTATTTACATTTTTAGCTCACCTGAGCATGAAGTGCCCACAACTTTTTTATAGCATTATTTTTTACATATTTATGAATTTCTCATGTCTATCATGCTTGCACCCAAAATGATCCTGGCTGTCAATGGGCTATAAAGCACCATTAAAAAAATGTATTCAGGATGAGAAAACATTTGCAATCTATAAGAAACAATACCGTGCTTTGCACGCAGGTGTACATGCAAATGAGGGCATAATTTGCAAACTATTTGCAAACTTTTTCATTCTGAACACAGGGTAGGTAATGAATTTTATTGTTCTTTTTATACAATGCATTTAAAAAGTCTATATATTTTTAGAATGGGTCAATAATTGATGCAGCACAAAAAGACACATCAATTGGTGAACTGAAGACAGAGCTTGTCTCATTGAAAGGACTCCTTTTGAACAGGTAATGATTGACCACCCTCAAAACATTCTGAACGTGTCCTACATTGGCTCCTTAAAAGTTTCTGTAAGGGATCGTTTTGGCTCCTTAAGTTTTTATGCCCTCTGCATCAAAGATCAGGGGCATATTGTTTTACCGTTGTCAGTCTGCCTTTCGGTCTGTCTGTCTGTTTGTCTGCAAAACTTAACCAAAAAAAATTGCCAATTACTTCTAAGCTTTTCAATACACAATGCTCATACATTAATTTGGTATGTTTGATCTCAATGATACTCATCTGCTGGTACCAAGTTCAAGGTCAAGTGACAAGGTCAAAGTCATATGTCAAGGTCAAATTTGTAAAAAAAAAATATGCTGTTTTGGGGACATTTGAATTTCACAAACAGATGTTGTTGCTTCACAAACACATCTTGTTCATATTATATGTTACCTTAGTGAATTATAAATGTGCATATGTATAAGAATCAGTTATTTCCTTTATATCTTTTTAAGAGATTTGTATTTAATATGAACCAAGGGCGTAACTACCATTACACATAAGAAATACCCAAGTGCATAATAGATATAAATCTTTCTTAAAAAAATATCGTTGATGAATGATCACAACTTATTCAAGCTGTAGTTACGATGTCTGATTATTCACCAACGCTCAAATCATAGAAAAGGGGAGTGGACGGAGGACATTCAACTTTTGTTACAGTCCACATATCGCCTTTATCCCATATTTTCTATGTCAGTTGCCATCTGAGTGTGTATAAATTTCAAAATGCTAGTTACGCCTTTTTGAACCTCTGCTTAACATATGAAGAAGGAAATTAAAGAAGAAAACCAGCATTACCAAGATATATTATCAACTCATTTTATTGTTTTGACTCATTCAGTTAATTTGGTTGAATCTGCCTAGTGGTTACTGAGGAGAAAATGTTTGAATTATTGTTGACAACTTCTGACAACCGACAGACAAAAGGACACAAATGCTCACAAAAACTTATCTTGAGCATGTTGTTCTTAGGATGGCTAAAAACTGCACTACTCTTAATGAGGGGAGTAATTAAGATAGGGGTGAGGAAATATGTATTTCCTCTACTTCTCCAAGGGCAAGTAAAACATGGTTTTCTACTTGTGCAGGATCAACATGAACTTGTCCTAAAAAGGAGATTAGATGAATTAGAGAAATAATTGTTTTTAAAGAAGAAAATGCTGGAACCCATACAATATTTTCTACCTTTTGATACAACTATTTGGCTAATTAATCTCTTAACTCCATGAAATACCATTCCAACATTTGTCCTCTATTTACTTGTTCACAGACAAGTGGCAAAGAAAAGGAACCTGTCTTTGACAAGTCGAGCAAGGGAATTCCACACCTCTGATTAAGACGATATCAGATATTCAGAGGGCAAGATTAATGTTAAACATTTTGTCTGTTATATCATAAACATGGACCAATGAGGAATGAGAAAAACTAACAAACTATTTTCACTATCCACTACCTTTAGCAAAGCTTTAATTATTAATGTATTGGTCTTGATTAAATATTCTTGAGACCGCCAAAAATATTCTTGAGAGCGCCACAAATTTTGTTTTGCAGACGACAGTTTCCACCAGTTCCAACCTCAGTTCCAGCGTTACCTGCCTGGCAGCTGACTCATGAAGCTGGGGACAATTTAAATTCAAATGAGAAAGGGAAAGATGACGATGCAACACAACGCCAATCACCCAAAATTTCGTTATCACCAACACCTAGTCAATTATCCCAAATTGGGGAACCAGATTCTGGAATTATTGTTTCAGACAGCCAGTCTATTGATATTAAATTAAGCGACCAGTCTACGCAAGATTTTTCCCAGACTGGTTCCAGTGTTTTAAGTGATAAAAAAGACAAGTTGGACAACTCTGGTGAATCAATTGATGCTCAAAAGCTGACTTTAGAGAGTTTGAAAACTGAAGACAGTGGTGTAGATAATGAAGTAACTATAGATGATGACAAAGGTGATGATGACGCAGAAAGTAATGAGAGTTTAGATTAGTGGACATGTAATATCCAACTTGCACCAAGGATCACAATTGAAAGATCATGTTTTGTTTTCCAAGAAAAAAATTAATCAAATAATTTTTTCAATCTTCTATATTGTATTAGCTTGGTCACTACTGTGAGGTCTTTTGAAAAGGTGTGTGTGTTGTTATTGGTATTGGTGTGATCCTTGGCATTGATGTTTGTGTGAAAGACTTACCTTATCTTTGTTGATAATGAAGATATCTTCTTCAAACTTTGCATGTATCAGGGGTCCAGATAAGAGGGGGCAAAGTCAATCTAAAATATTTATTTCGCAATGAAAGCCTATGTTGTGGATACTCTTTTGAACTGTCACATTTAGCCGTTTCAAATGAGTAATGATGATTTCGAGAAATAAATAAATGATATTATATTTGAATTTGACCATTCAGTGTCCAAGCCTTATTATCAGATTCTAACAATGTGACTTATCCTAGCTGTGAATATGAAAATAATTGTCTATACTATATTTGAAATTGATGATCGTTCAGAACATGTGTGAAATGGAATAAAATGAATTGCTATCTTAAAATTATATTTCATCATGCAACCATGGACCCTAAACATGTATACTGAGAGTCCCTGGTTCAATAGATCAGCCATAAATTAATTGTAAACGCGGGGAATAATGGTTATGTTGGTAGCAGGGTTGTGTTGAACAGATTATGAGATAATGGTCTTAGCTGCAAGGAAATGTAATAGTATTGCTGATACTGATAGACTCAAGTAACACATTTCTCGAGTGATAATTGCCAGGGGTATCTATCGCTAGAAATTGTAAGGATAGCAATGAAATTTGTATTTGTAAGGTTATTTATAGAAAATTTCTTTCGTATTGACATTTCATATCAAACTTTCATTTAAATTCTAATTGGACTGTTTTACGAGTACATGTATCTAGTCTGTTGATCTGGACAGGGGCACTAAATACATATACATGTATATATTTATTTGGGGTCTTTGATTTGGAGTATAATGAAACGGTTCACAGTCAACTCGGCCCATGAATAACTCGGCCTGTGAATAACTCGGCCCGTTAACCCGGCCCGTCAACTCGGTCTGTTTATGTATTATGCATGACGATGCAATGTAAATATTTTGGATACCTTATGTGCTTTTTTGATAATTTATAAATATTAATTAATAAATAATCACTCGTTAAAAGGGTTTTTAATAATAATAATCTTATTTTACTATTATTTGGCATTTGTGTAAATATAAGATAAAAAAGATATAATAAATTACATAATTCACCATTTATTCAAATTTATTTTTCAAATTATTTTTTTCTAACTCAAAAGAAGATGACAAGTTATAGGCCTATGCGTATTAAATATGAAGATCGTAGATTTTAGTCATCATTTGTGAACTCGCACCTCCTTTAAGTACACTTCACACATTCAATCGGATTAACGATCTGATAAGTGTGCTTAAATATCCGTTTACTAGGCTACACATTTTATAAATTATATACAGGCCGAGTTGACGGGCCGAGTTATACACAGGCCGAGTTTTACGCGGGCCGAGTTTTAAACAGGCCGAGTTGACAGGACACCTAATGAAACAGCTTCGAACATTGATTAAAACACAATTTAGTATTAATTTGTTTTTCACAATTCAAAAGCTCGTAGTTGACAGTGATCAAGTTATAATATTTTGTGCAGTAAAACGTTGCATAAGGTATCATCAACAATAAACAGTGTTCAAGCATTGTCACCTTGAATTTTTATACATAAACTACTTTTAATACGTTTTGTTTCTTCGATCATGTTTTTCAAAAGTATTCTTTGATGCTATTTTCTTACTTAACCGAGAATTTCTTTTCAGCGATACCTTTAAGACTTTTTCTGGAGACCTTGCCTGTAGACTCTTCAGGAAACTTATCCAGGATCAAGTAGTATTTTGGTAGTACTGTGAACAGCTTTTGTTCATCATTGTGCTTTTCTTCCATGAAACGAAATAGTTCTGCTTCTGTGACGACACATCCGGTCTTTAGCACGACGCATGCGCAGATAACTTGATACATGACCACATCCGGAACTGGAACCATAATGGCGGATTCTACGTCTGGGTGCGATTTTAAGACTGTTTCCAAAATGACAGGCGTTACATTCATTCCTCCAGAAATAATGATATCTGATTTCCTTCCCTCGACAAATAAGTATCCTTCAGAGTTCAAACGCCCATAATCGTCCGTTTTGTACCAACCGTCGCCGGTTTTAACCTTCGATGTTTTTGCCGGATCATTGAAATACCCTTGAAAGATCCAACCACATCTTATATAAATCTCTCCTCTCTCACCGACCGGTACCGCTGTACCGGTGTCATCAGCGATTTTAACCTCAACGCCTTGTTCGGGTAAGCCACTCGAGTAATCTACAAATTGTTCTGGATTTGTGACATCTAACTTTGATACCAGTAATATCTCCGTAGCGCCATAAATGACACACATTCGTTGGCATGCTTTACCAAGACAACTTGTTATTGACCTTGTGATTGGCTGTCCTCCAGTTATAATAGTCTTTAATGGCCAGTTATTGGGAAGGTCTTTCTGTAAATGAAGTAAAAATAAAAGTGAATATATGTATCACTTGTTTATATCTTTCGGTATTTTGTCTCTTAACGTCGCCTAAAAATGGTCGTCTTAAATTGTGAGCACACTTCGCTTTGAGTATCAAGATTTTTTAGCACTAAAAGAAGTGCTAATAGCCAAAGTTTGAAGTCTACAGTGCTTCGGCATTCTTAATATGATCTTATGACCTGGTTTCACTTTCGATTTCATCGTCACGGGAAAGTTCCGAGTTTCGCTACATAACGAATTTTCGACGTCGCCATTGTAAGGCAGCTTTGAAATTTGGGACGTTTTACGTTGCGTCATTGTCTCCCGCTAGCAATCGAAAAAGAGTGAAAATTATTATACCGCCCGAGAATTCCGAGGTCGGAGCGTCCGATTTAGGCAGCCACTAACCATTTATGGCATATTTTGTCTTAAACAGCGAAATCTTAAACCAGGGAAAAACATGAATGCGTACAAATACTTACGTGGCGTTTTGTGATTTCGTTGATCATTGGTGGTAACATGATTGTTTTATCACAGCCTTCACTCTTTATCACATCTATCATAAAGGAAAGCTTGTTTTCTGGCGGTGGACACATTCCCGAAATCGTTACTCTTCGTTGTCCAAAGATCAACCCGAACGGAAAGCCCCCTAGCCACCCAAAAGGTCGATCATTGAATTCTACTCCACCTGAAAAGATCGAGTTTTCATCATTGATCGTTTTACCGTACGTCAGAATAGTTGTTTGCGTATGAGCAGCTAGTTTGGGTACACCTGTACTGCCAGATGTTTGAAACAAAATGGCGACGTCGTTTGGATTTGTTGGTGGAAGATCAATTTCAAACTTTTCCTCTAGTAAGCTTGAAATTGTCTTTACATCATTTCTATCAGTCGGTTTTGAGATAAATACCAGGTGGCGCAGATATTGAAGTTTTGAGCTTGATGCACTTCCGTCGCTTTTAATATCATCAAACAACTTCTGGCATATTCTCCAGTTGCTTTCCTTGAGACCGGGATCCAGTACGAGCAATGCGCATGTCTGAAGTTTCTCCATTGTGGCAATGACGTCACTTCCGTCTACATACGTAAAAACGATCGTGGTCACCGTAAGTCCAGCGAAAACCGCTCCGAAAACAACAAACAGCCATTCCGGGCATGGTCTTGTACAAATTGCGATCACCTCGCCCGGTTTGATCCCCATTTTAAAGTAGGCTTTCGCCATTTGACAACTTCTTTCGTAGAACTGTTGCCAGGATACAGCAAATCTTGGTTCCGTCGTCGACCGGAAAACAACGGCATCTTGTTTCGGGTGTTTCTTTGTCCAGAAGCGAATACAGTCCTGGATTGTTTTAGGATTAGATCCATATACTTCGTTTCGCATCGGATTGGTGTTAACGACTCTCGTGAAACTCCCCGTTAGTTGACCCTCCATGGCGAAAAGTTGAATATGAATTGAATACATACGTGACGAATTATGATATTAAAATCGTTATTTACTCTGCGTCTCATATTGTAACCCTCAATCATGCATATTGCGAACAAAACCCTTTTATTACCAACCATAGAATGGGATGTCTTGATAAAATAGCCTGTGCATTGCATTCCACCAATTCAAGTGTGCGTGAAGCAAAGACATTGAGAGTCTTGATATTATGACAATACAAGCAGAATACTCGCATACCACACGAAGAGAGATATTTTAAAGACCTTATTTATCTACAGAGTGCAGACAGTGTGGCTGCACAGGCTGGCCAGAGGCTTTGCTATACCCTCATACGAAATGGGTTGAAATGTCATACCAAGGCCCAGCCCTGTGTTCAGGATGTAAAAGCGCTTTGCAAGCGCTTCGAGATGATACCCCGCTTTGCACGTGCACATACGTGCAAAGCGAGGTATCATTTCGAAAGTGCTTCGCTAACGTTTTCACCCTGAACGCAGGGCTGATGATACGTTTACGATCTAGGTTCTTATGATTGATCAATAAGCATACAATAGCTAACTTTACAACAGACCTTACTGTTGTCGCGATAATAATCTTCAAAGATTTTTTCCATAGGCACTTGGATGCGGGATTTAATAATAACTTACCAATATCACTAGTCTGTAATAAGTAATACACAGGGTACTGCAGTCGCCATTTTCTAAGGAAACGGATGTTTTTACAAGCAATTTGGTACTCGATTCTCACGAGTAAACACTTCCTGTGACGGAAGCCAAAGATGCTTGTAAAAACATCCGTTCTCTTATACATGGCGACTGCACTACCTTGTGTATTATTCATTATAGTGATATATGAAATTTCTTATAAAATCCTGAAACCAAATACCTGTGAGTTTTTCAACTATATGTGGGCAGGATAATAGTAAACTACTTGGGAGGAACAGCTTGAGACTCGGACAGCCTATGTGTTTTGTTTTGCGGCTATATAACTTGTACTGTTGATAATGAATTTAAACCAATCGAAGTGATTTTTAGCCTAGTTAAGAGAAACACATCTGAGAGAACGTAAGAGCGAGGTGGTGTGTAATCTAGCACTTGGTACAAAATTAAATAACATTGTAGCCTTGGAACTGTTTAACTAATCATCATCTTACGATCATTTTTTGCGTTAGTCAAAAATTAAAGTTGCTTCTACAAAAGTAACTAAATATTGTATTCTTCCATGCACCATCTAATTGGAATCGTCTTTTAAAGACGATTCCAGTGAGACTTTGCAAGGCATAATCTAACAATGGATGAAAACACACGGGGAGGATTCTTGATTTTTACTTACGATCAATTTTATCTTTAGAACTTTGGTTAAACGGGCCCCTATGCCTTAGCGAACTTTCTGTCCAATTACAGAACTCGCTAAAATCTTCAATTACCCAGTTACGAGCTCATAGCCTTTACTAATAGACCGTATCGAGAGATCGGGGGCATATTGTCTTACTCATGTCCGTCTGTCTGTCCGTCCGTCTGTCTGTCCGTCCGTCTGTCCGAAAACTTAACCTTGCCAATATCTTCAAGCCTATTCAAGATACAAAGTTAATATTTGGCATGATGATAGATCTCGATGATATACATCCGCTGGTACCAAAGTCAAGGTCATGTGACAAGGTCAAGGTCATCTTTCAAGGTCAAACTTTGAAAACAATGCCGTTACGTGGGCATTCGTGTTTCACAAACACGTCTTGTTTAGTCTTGGAAATACTCGTAGCAACCGCATTTCATGTTTAGCGACGAAAAGGTCGTATATTAAGATATGCCTTTTCGATTGCTCACATTCGTTCTGCATCCTGAAACATTTGTTCTGTATCCTGAATAGATTAACCAGTGAAAAAAAACAACAATTTTTACAAAAAAAAAAAGAAAATCAGAAAGCCACACGGCTCAAGGTCAAATGTTAAGATTAGGATTGTCCGGAGCATATCTCCTCATTTATGCATAATATGCGTGCTCAGCACCAGTTGTTCTCTCGATGAAAGATTAACGTGCTCTGAATCTTATTAAAGATGATCAGTATAGGTGAATTATTTATTGAAGAGTCTCTTTAATGGAAATCATATTTTAACATTACTGCGCTTGAACGTCGAATTTGACCTTATAGCTCCGCAATTTAGGGTGAGAGATCAAAGGTCAATATTGTCTATACAGGTATAGACAATATTGACCTTCGGTCACTCACTTAAACTTGTGGATCTACACACTATCTCAACAGACCGAGAAGAACAACAAGGTTTGTGATTATTCATGCATTCTTAGCTGAACCCCCTATTGTAGGCATTGCCTGCTTTGCGTTCAAAAATGAATGTTTTAAAAACTTATAACCGGTTTGCACGTTGACTTAGTCTGGCTCATTGGCTGAGTGGTTAGCGCGATCGACTCGTAACCTGGTGGTTGCGGGTTCGAGCCCTACCGGAGGCGGGTAGTGTATTTGGGCAGGACACTTTACAGACAGGGCCCCAGTCCACCCAGCTGTAAAAGTGGGTAGCAGTGGTTAGAAAACATTGCCACTCTCTCTATGTGCAGGATAAGATCTGGAATGAGTTAGGACCACGATGGAAATAAGAGTCATTCGACCCTTTCTCGTGTTATACTCGAGTTAAAAAAAAAAGATTTACGTAGGCCTACAAAGCGTGGGACAATGTGTTAAACTCTTGTCAGCCTTTAGGCATTCTGAAATCAGCCCTGTATTCAGGATGTAAAAACGTTTCGCGAGCGCTTTGAGGTGATACCCCGCTTTGCACGTGCACATACGTGCAAAGAGAGGTATCATTTCGAAAACGCTTCGCTAACGCTATCATCCTGAATGCAGGGCTGGGCTACTGTTAAAGTATGTACGTAAAGTAGCACACTTTTTTATGCGGTACAAATCTCTGCTGACTAAATCAATTCACGTCTACATATTTCGGTGACTTTAAGTTGGGATCCATCATTTTCAGTAATTTCGTTCAGACATTTCCATGTTTCCGTGGATAAACGGCTAAAAATTCGTAACTACAGCTAGAAACATAGATTAGTAAGATCGAGTTCTGTTCACGTAACAGAGAATCAAATGTTAATTTCCTAACATCTTTCGATAATTCCATGGTTTCTTCTTGGAAATGTTGACAGTAACAAAGACGCAATAATTTGATTCTGAAGACGTGCAGTTCACGGAACAAGGTCATCATGATGGGGATCTAACTGGGCCCCTTTGCGTATATGAGTATTTTAAGTATTTTAAATGGACATGATATGTCATTGGATAAGATTTTTGTGTTACTGTAAAATTCGATATTGTAAGAGATGTGTAAAAAAGAAAAAGGGGGAAATAACAAATTCGACCGCGACTGAACCATCCCAGCTAATTTACGCACATTTTGGTATTCCAAAAATTGTTATTTTTTATTATTCGAGCATGCTTCCGAAGGATATATTTTGAAATATAGTTCTACTGTTATAACAGAAAGGCTGTTACACTATTCTGCCGTATTGAGTATAACACCAAAACGCACTAATTTTTTAAAAAATCTATAGAAAATTGTTTCATTGGAAACATAAGGGCCTATTGAAAATTCAGTATAGGTCGACGGAAATGGAGCGAGTTTTGAAAGAAATTTTTGGGAAATAATCCAATATCGCTTATTTCGCCCAGTTTAAAAAAATCTATGTAATTTCCGATTTGAGCCAACGTATCATTCAGATGCTTTACAATACACACCTGCCAAAATTGTGGAATAGTTTGATCGCTTGTAAAGAGATCCTGATCGTTTTGAACGATTTCAAATTGATTTTTTACGATTTTGTAGCGTTTTTTGAGTGATTTAAATGAGAATTTAAAATGAATGAATGGAGCGCTGAGGGAGCGATTGTGATCTCTTTCGGTGAGATGAGAGTCCATTTCACGGTTGAATCATCGGGTCCAAGGTTATAAAACTTTTCCCATTCTCAATTCAAAATTTTCTCAAATTTCAATTTGAGATTTAAGCCGTAATTCTAATTTTAATACTCATTTTTAATGTATTAACATAAAAGATAATATTGCTAAGTTGTTATATATAACAACTTATTAACGTTATCTTTTATTTTCATACATTTATTTAAATTTAAATTTTGAGAAAATTCTCAGTTGAGCCTGAGAAACCTTTCATTACCTCGGGCACTGAACGATTATCAAACGATTATCATTAGAGACAAATGTCGGATTTGTTTGTTCGTTTTTTTGGTTTGTTTGTTAAACTTGGCTTTATGCCACTTTCAACAATATTTCAGTTATACCGCGGCAGCTGGAGAAGCTGGCAATAGATTCCTGGTATTTTTGTCATACTCAAAGTTTAGCGTATTTCCATCACATCCTTTCCTAGCTTCCAGCTGCTTTCACACATAGGCCTATGATTATCAACCAATGGTGGTCAAATAGTCGAAAAGTATGAGTCGGAGATCGAACCCAGGACCTCTGGTTTGACTGTCCGACGCGCTACCAACTTTGCTATAACGACGGCTTGGACAAGTGTCAGAAATGGTATCATAGCGTGCGGTCGCAAGGGATTGAACTAATGGCACTAGAGTTGGGACCGTGAAGCCACTGCAAAGCCATCTTCGTTTCCTCATTAAGGTATCTTTAGATTCTTATTAAGCAGCTTAAAAGTTTTAATATATATATAAAAAAAACGCTTCATTTAAAAATCCTAATGAGATTCTTAAGAATCTTAAGTGTCAGAAACGCACCTAAGGTCACACGCATTCGGAACATCGCTCGAGCTTTTCCGTAAACTCGAAAGTACCTCGGGCGTTAGTGTAGTAATTTTGGATCATTTGATCGGTAATTCGGCTTCTTGTGGTAGCCTACGTCGGCCAATACTCTTGAAGTAAAAACACATTTCTTTTATGCTAAATATGCATAACGTTAAATACGCATATGCGTAAAAGTTACTTTTTATGTTGCCGCATCGAAAGATTGTAGCATATTATTTTGCCAACATCTGTCTGTCTGTTTGTCTTCAAAACCCTTACTTCTTTAACATGAAACAATAAGGAAAGGTAGTTAACAAAGTTCAATGTCAAAATTTTGAACCCTTTTCCCAAAACCTGCGAAGTAAATAATTTCTTACAACTTCTATCCTTTTAAAGCTAGAGTTCTTATACTTGGTATGTTGCTAACTAAAAGCAACAAACAACCTGGAATGGACATTTCACTAGGTTCGTGGTAAAAACTCTAACCCAAAACTTAACAAAAAGGTTACAGTTTAAGTTAAATCCTATCCGCCTGCGTGTAATAGACGCCATGATAGAAGTGTAATCGTTATCCCCGAAACTTAACCTGTCAAATTAATTTTCCAAGTTACAGTCATGTTCGATATAAATAATTTTTTATCAAGGTCTATCTCAGTTATAATCACAGTTTCATATCTTGTAATAGCTAAATAAAGCAGTTATTCATTTTACCCCACGTTTTTTCTTACAATTTCGCTGTGAAAAAAGAAAATCAAACAAGTAAATATGAAATAAGAATGAATATATATAAACAAACAGCTATATAACTGAAAAAGAAAGGGGAGAAAAATATGGGCGATATAATCGCTATAACAGAAGACAGAGCATGTCTCATTTACAGCAATTACGGCACCCAACAATCCGAAAAATATATTGAGAAACCTTGGTTAGCACTGTTGGGGTTCGTTTCCTTGGAGACGTTGGGAGACTATTACTACTTAAATAGGCACGATAGGCGATCCATCAGTTGCTCGGTGTGCCCCCCTCCACAAGGACTTTATGCATGTGTATCCGTTTGTTCATACTAATAACGATAGGAGTTTTGTTTGACCCATTTTCTCGCATTGGAGTTTCACTACTATTTTCTTATCACCATTTTTGTTCTATTTTGGTATTTAAAAAAGCTTTTAAAGAAATTTTGTAGTTCCCGCATGCATTGGAAAAACTATGACATAGAGAGTAAGAACTTCCGGTCATATTACTTTACAATGCTGTTTCCTCATCGTAACAGCATCCAAAGCATAGCACCTAGAGCTTTTAAAATCGATGTTTTAACCTTACAATAGCACAAGGTATAACGTGCCACGGTGACACCAGAAGGTTCGTGGACACCTGGTCGATTTTTTTCGATACGGAACTAATGGTGGAGTAAGTTTTTTACTGATTTGTAAACCAAAACGATCATTATCATTTCAATTTTTAATACCACTGTCGAGGTAAATGATTCTTCTTTTGGGAAATAAACGTAGAAGGTTACAACTAAGCGAATTGAGCGAGTTTTAGCCGTAGGAGTGAGTTGCTTTGCTTTTTTTAGGTTTGTCACTAACTTTTTGCCAAACAAACAAATTATTCTTCATTTATTGCATTTGTATAAGAGCATTTATGTATCCTCTACACGCATACCAAATTTCTCAGCGAAAGATCCACGTAAAGCGAAGATAATCGTACATTTATAGGCCTGGGTAGAGGAAAGTATTATAACAAGACACCCTGTGAATTTTTAGCGATTGGAAATGGACACCACAGTTAAGAGAAGTTGTGATAGCTGTGACACCTACCTTTAAATCATCCATTTCCCTCCCTAATCGCTCAAGTATTGACAGTTTTTATAGCGAGCACCGCAAGCGCTTTCCAAAAATAACCCGGTTTCTAGGCAACAAAAGCGACCCAAAGCTTAATCCAAGAAAACACATTTAGATTTATAAAATGAAGTAAAAAAAATGTTATTCATCCACCCCGCCCTCCAGATTGTCAAATATCCGAATTAAACGAAAATTACGAGATTTTCGAAAAAGAACGATAATGGGCAAGCTATGCGTTTGCTAGTCACATTGTGACGCTGCTGGCAAATTATTTCAAGCGCCCCAAGCAAGCATACCGTTCAGGATAGGAAAGCAAGAAGGTAACGTTCGCTAGCGCTTTGCTTTCCTAAACGCAGGGCTTATTTAAGCTGAAGTTTCGGAGTTTAATCGTCTTAGGTTGATTTGTTAACAATCAGATGACATTTTCAGTATATAAAAAAGGTATTTTAGGAATCTGTCAGACCTATAAAAATGACGCGAATTATTTTCCCATTTCTTATATCATTGATTTATTTATTTTTTTTATTTATTTATTTTTTTATTTTATTTTTTTACATTCTGTACATCAAACATAAAGCAATGTGACAAAATTTAAGTACTTTTAATACTGTCTTTATTTTTCTGCTTTTGTTTCAAGTGGCGTTTCAATAGCTTTTCGATTATTGTCGTTCATTTATTGGTGGGAAACAAATGATGCATGTCAGATGGCAATGGTCATTTGAAAGTTGAGCACGCTAGTGTTGCACGTTACCAACTGAGCTAGAAAATATGGACGGACACTTATACAATTTTTGCCAGGTTGTTTTGGTTGATTGCAGACCGGTATTTTTCTCATCAATGGCCCCACTTAGGTTATAGCAATTATACCTCGACCGACTTCTTTCGGTTGATACTGATGGCGCGACCAAGGACGGTTGTGCTACATTTGATCTGTTTACATTAATGATACGGAACAACAAGGATAAAAACCTAAATGATTCCATACACTAATCGTTATTAACAATCATTTGAAATTTCCAGCCAACTTTCCAAAATTAATATTAGATGTGGAAAGTCGATACCAATGAATATCAAATTGACGAATACATTATTTCGTTAATGATATATTTGTGTTCCGACTCCCTAATATGAACCATCTGGGAATCCAAATTAAGATCATTAGAAAACGAGGTAGTTAGCAGCACAGGGTCACCAGGATCACATTTAAAATATTCTTTAGTTAAAAGGGAAAATGATCATTCTAGTTGCAGAAAATCAACCAAGTGCGAAAAGGTTTGACCCTTGTAAGTCTGCGCATTCTGCGCTGACTAGGGTTATCAATCTACGCAATTCCAATATGGTTCCTTTTCGCATGACGGGTCACATTTCATTACACCCCCTACGAAGTAATAGACTATGGGCTACTGGGACCCCTGTTCCCCCCAGGGGGAATTTTGTACACTATGGTTTCTGAAAGGTACATGTATAAGCAACATTTTAAGACATGTTAGCACTTTGGCAAGTGGGGCTTTTGTAAGATACGTTACTTTGAAATCACCCACCCTAGATCCTTATTTAATGCTACATTTTGCTCCCTTTTTGTGAAATTCTTTGGCAGATTGCAATGTTTAGTACTATCTCATGCATGATTCTTGAGTATGAGTGATAAAACATCCACAGAATCCTGCATGATTCAAGAAAATACATGAAATATACGTTACAATAACAAAATTGTTTCTCAATATTTGCTTATATATAGATATTGGCATTTGGGCGCCAAAATATCCAAAGTCATCACTTGTTGGCAAAATTCACAAGATACTATGATAAATTCTTATTTACATAGTTTATTTTGGCTTGCATTTTACTTGTTTTATACGTAAAAAATGAAAAAAAAAATGAGCACATGTCCTTTTAAACTCTTATACAATGTAATTTCATATGTTGTTCATAAACAGAAAAGAGAATGGCATCTGCAATTTACTACTCTGATCTTGCATAATAACCCAAGACTATCTTTATAACTGATATCCTTATAACAACAAAATGCTTTATGTCTTTATGTGATTAGCTTGAAATCACCCACCCTAGATCCTTATTAAATGCTACATTTTGCTCCCTTTTTGTGAAATTCTTTGAGCAGATTGCAATGTTTCGTACTATCTCATGCTTGATTCTTGAGTATTAGTGATAAAACATCTACAAAATCCTGTATGATTCAAGAAAATACATGAAATATACGTTACAATTACAAAATTGTTTCTCAATATTTGCCTACATAAAGATATTGGCGTTTGAGCGCCAAAATATTCAAAATGATCACTTGTTGGCAAAATTTACAAGATACTATGATAAATTCTTATTTACAAGGCTTATTTTGGCTTGCATATTACTTGTTTTATACGTAGAAATGAAAAATTTGAGCACATGTCCTTTCAAACTCTTTATACAATGTAATTTCATATGTTGTTGATAAACAGAAAAGAGAATGGCATCTGCAATTTACTACTATGATCATGCATAATAAAACAAGAATATCATTTATAACTGATATCCTTATAACAACAAATGCTTTATGTCTCTGAGGGAATGTTGAAACAAACGTTACCTCAAAATATTATACAATAACCCGTTTAAACTGTTTTATTTTTTATCAATTGGGGTTAAAATTCTTTGAATTTATAGCTCTCGGTTCTGTTTCTTAGAAAATGCATCGGTACTGAAGACAAATGCGTGACCAACAAAAGATTTAAGATCCCCTAGCACTAATGGTATTAAAATTTAGACCTAAATTGAGAAGTCAATTTTATATCTTTGAACAGCAAAGAAGGAATTCTTATTAAATGCTAGTTTTTACATATTGCTTTTTAGTGTAAAGTGATAAATGACACAATTTGATTAAGTATTATTTGTAGTATCCCATCTCACAAAGTTAAAAATTTGATAAGCTTTAATATCATGATTTTGAAAAAGCCAAATCATTAATACATGTATATCCAATTGCTGTAATCGAAATACATACACCCTTCTAAACCAGCACAGATCTTGATAATCATTTTAAACTAGAAATTACAAATATCTCAAAATATTCAATAAAAATACTGGCTTTTTGATAGATATGGATATGTATTTTGCATTGTACTATACCTATTGTTTAATTTCATCATAGGGAAATATATGTTCAGTGCAATTATATATCTATCAATCACACAATGCAGCATGACAGCTAAGATAATTTAATTAATTGAAACTTTTTTTTCAAAATTACTTAGCAACTTAAGCATGTATATCATTTTTCTCTAATTTCGTGCATTGGTTTATTCGTTGCCTATAAATGTTTTGAAACAGAATACCGATGGTCATGATCTAGTAACGTATGTTACCATTTGTATGAAACAAGTAGCAATTATCTTAAATGCAATTCAGTATCAATACTGTAGCGATTTAAATCAAAATCATTGTTTTTCTTTGATTAATATGTTGGGGTTTTTTACTGAATGTTTTTCCAATTGGTTGTCTGGAATGCTGGCCAAGTGGTTAGAATAAAACTTAAATGGTTAGTAGAAGAGTCTTGTACTTGTGCACATGAGAAAAATATGAGAGTTATGTCCAAGAACCATGAGTATATTAATTAGAATGGGCATTCTTCAATTCTTTTCTCTACTTTAACACAAATTGCATATTGAAAGTCAGCCGACAATGTCACAGGCCATTTACACATAAACACTCATAAAGCCCTTACAAGCATGTAACTTATAGACCCATCATGCAATTTCCTTATTTTTATGAATCAAGTCTTGGGTTGTATTTGAATGAGGGATTGATATTGCTGAAACCCTATTGCTTAAGCAATTTATCACAATTCTTGTATTGTTTCAGAATGTAAGATATAAAAGGAGCGCTAATTTTATCTAAGATATGTCTCTTTCTGCATAAAAGTACTTGTAGTTTGTATCTAGTTCAAAGTTAAAGCATTTTAAGCATCTTTGTTTTACTAAAATCTTTACTTTTGTAAGAAATAATCATATTCAAGAGAATTACAATTGGTGTGCATCTAATTGTCCTTTGGAAGCAGCAATGATGTTTGGTTTTCTAAACAAAGGTCTTCTAAATGTAACATACATTACGCTCTTTGATAGCTAAACCAAAATGTATATGACAATGTTCTATTTATTTGAATATAAAATGGTCATACTCATTTAAATTTTCAGTAATGAACTGAGGTGCGCAGTTTTTTGGCAAAACTAGGGTTGCATGCATTGTACTTTTCATTCAATTGGAAACAATAGAGAGCTAAAATGCTTCAATGAATTTTCATGCCATTTTAAAAATATAACATCCTTATCAAGGTGGTTTATCCACCGAACCATGATTTCCTTGTACTTATCATACACGTCATTCCATTCATCACATCATCCTTTTAAAGCCTCTAGCTGCTTATACAACAAAATTGAATGATAATTAAATCGTTTGTACAGGCTGATGAAACCTAGCACCTTTGATATGGAGTCAAATGCGCTACCAAATCCAATGTGCTACCAACTGGGCTACGATCATGATCAACTCTAAGAAATATTTTTAACTTTTCTGTACTAAATGGATAGAAATATTGCTTAAAAATATTGTAGGAACATCTTTTTTCATCTATTTTTACAATTAAAACTGTCTCTTATCATCAAAAGTAACGTATATAACATTTTTTATTCTAGTAATGTGAAAAAGACTCTAACATAGAAGAAACCATAAGCTGCCTCAACATTGTGTCTGGAAGCTGCCCCAACATAGTGTTTGGTGCATTTCCTTCAACTATGATAGCGGCTCATAAATAATTATACCTATAAATAAGTGGTAACGAATTTTGCACACTTTTAAAACCACTATGAGTCTTGAAATGATTAAGATTTATATTGATACCTTAAAAATACTTTAAACAGTTATGGTTTATAGTTATTTTAGACAATGAGGGATTTAACAATAATATCAATCAGATGAGCCTATGGTAATTGATGGGTTAATTGGTTACTTTAGAGTAACGTATTTTGCAAATAGCTTGATGGCCAGATGCATAAACAACAATATCTGCTGTCTCACGTAAAAGTTTTGGGTGACAACCGTCAGGTCCCATACTTTTGCTAACGTTTAAATTTTCCAACTGCTTTTTCAATAATCCTGTGTTTGTGTCTAATGTAGTAATTGGAGTTCCTTGGTATCTAATGTCAAAAACTGGTAATTGACGTGGAGGTTCATTTACAAATACTGACGCAAAGAATTCATTTAAAAGATCGGCTTTTTGTTTATCCTCCAAAGAACAGAAGTTTATATAAAAACACAGTACACAAACATTCAGTAGAGCATTGATGACTATAACATTTCTTTTGAATACATTAAATTAAAATGTAAATGTAACGTATTTTACTCCCATGCATTGCTTGTAAGGGCTATATTTTTCAAGTCATAATATAAATGGGCTTCAAATACCTTTAGAATCACAAATATCATTAACAAAACACAATATCATTTAATTATTAACTAAATTACAGGTAATTTCCATAACAAGACATACAACTAAAATTGTTATTTGAAAATGTTATGGGTTGGTTTCTTTTTAGTAACGTATCTCGCATTTGCCCCAGTGGCCAAACTGCTAACAAGTTTCAAATTGTTCAATATTGCATATACTTTTAGGAAAGCATTGTTAACAATCTTCCCAATGGGCAGCTATGGAAAACTCATTTCTATATATGTGTCTTTCTTTTAAATTTAAAAGTAACGTATTTTACTTTCATATCATGCCTTTAAGGGGGTTTTATTACAAAGTATTACTATGAATTTGCTCTACATACATTCAGCAACATAAATTTTGGAATTAAAGATCACTTCTGGTCATTTCAACTCATCTTTTCGCTGTACAAACCTAAAATCTTGTCTTGAAAATTTGATGAGTAATTAACTTTGAGGTAACGTATCTCACTAACGCCCCATTTGTCAGAGTGCTTACAAGTCTCAAAATGTTCTTTTTACCATGGGCTATCAAACAGGCAATGCTAACGAAATTCCCAGTAAGGCAGGGATAGACATTTTATTACTATATTCATAGTTTTCTATAAAATTTAATGGTCGTATTTTACTGCAATATCACGACTATTAAGATGACCAGATTTTTTTTTAAAAAAAATCCATAAATAGACCCTACAAATAATCTGCAACACAAATATATGTATAAGAAATCAACTATTTGTCATTTTGACTTCATTTATTCATTTTTTTATTTATTTATTTTTTTTTTGTATTCTTTTAAAATTCATTTTCAAAATTTTGTGGGGTGTGATACTTTAAAGTAACGTATCTTACAAAAGCCCCTCTCGCCAGAGTGCTAACATGTCTCAAAATGTTCTACATTCCATGGACTTTCAGAAAATATTGTCTACAAAATTCCTCCTAGGGGGGACAAAACCCATTCTGGCTCATGGACTTATAGGGCTAACATGTCTTAAAATACTCGCAAGACAAAGGGCAATATTAAAAATATGGTCTGCAAAACTCCCTCTGGGGGTGAAACCCTTCTCAGCCCATGGCCTCATATTTTTGTTGTGAAAATGTCGTCCTAATGAATTCGATGGCTTCAATTACAAACGGCGTTATATGCTTCGCGGAATAAGTTGAATCCACAAATCATACATTCCTCGATTTGTTGCAAAATTTCAAGTTGCTTAATAAGTTTAATGTGAAATCTGTGATTTTAAAATGCCGATTTATTAAACTCGTCATTTAAATAGATAAAAACTAGACAAAGTCTCGTTTATATCTGTTTCTAGATGACTCGTTTGATAAAATCGGTATTCAATGACCACTAATTAAATATCCTATAGTAGAGGTTGTTCAGAAAGAACGTTACGTTATCGTAAGCCCGATTAGCTCAGTTGGTAGAGCACCGGACTTCAAAATCATTGAGTTCGTCCGCGTGGGTTCGATTCCCGGGCTGGCACACTAACAAACTTATTGTCTTTTCGGATGAGACGTTAAACCGAGGCCCCCGAGACGGTGCTTTACACAGAGCACGTTAAAGAACAATAGTGGATCTCAGCAGTAGTTTCGTCATGTATCCTTGCATTATCCCCCGGGCCGTAACAACTTACCGTCTTCTGTGGGCGTAGCTCATATGGACATATGCTACGGTAGCGACGTTAAGTAAACGGAAATACATACGCAATGTTATCGGTTTACTCAACGATTTCAATGGCTACACACTCATTCTTTTTTTGTCTTGCACTATCATCACTAGGACTGGCGATGAGCAGGGAAGGAAGAAAACACTTGTCTGATCGATAGTGCTAAGTTCTACCATTACGCAAATTACGAAAGTGCGTAATACAAATTAATCCCTTTTCGCATCTTATTCAAAACGTAGTTACTTGGCGGATTTGATTAGATGATTCACCAACCCTGAAATCATAAGAAAGGGGCGTATGGAGGGCATTTATCTTTTGTCCCAGTCCAATTGGATATCACCTTGTCTCATTTTTAAATCGGGCTGCGAAGCAGTCGATTTATAGATACCGTTTTCCAGAAATCCAGTCTGTTTGACCCACTACATTTTTACCATTATCTTCTGAGAAATGTGTTCAAACCAAATTATGTGTTTTCAAACACCGAAGAAACGGCCTTTTCAGTCACAATCTACAAACTTTGTTTTTATCTTATTTACTTTTCGACAAATAGAGAAGAGGCTAATACAAAATTCGATGTAATTTTCGCTTTTAGTAATTACCAGTTAGTACTTTCAGTGTTTATAACAAGATTTTCGGTTGAGTAAAGGAGTTAAAACGTACAATAGGTTAACTGTATAATAAATTTGTAGCACTTACAATATTACTGCTCTGATGTTTTTCTCGAACGGTCATTTACCAGTTGTAGGGCTGACAACCAATCAAATTCTGTTATGATTATCACTCGGTCAAAACCCATGCGTAAATACAGACCACGTGGTAGATGCAAATGGACATCGTCTGCTCGAAATGTGTCAATTAAGTTGTTTGTCATTGGTCAATAGTCGTCTGCACTCAAACAGAGAGCGTGGGAAGTTTACTTTTTGTTCGCGTGGTGGAATGAGTACTGTTGACTATCTTTTAACAAATAGAAATAATTTTGTAATTTTGAAATATTTGATTTCAATGAGCACTCTGATCACGCTCCAATCCTATTTTCAATAAATTCAAATTTGAGTATAAAGAAAAATTATTCATCAACAAATAAACCGACAAAAACATACGATAAACTGATATAGGATAGCAGTAAGAGCGATCTATTTTCAGAACAACTCATGAATAATCATAGAGTGCTGCTAGATTTAATCGATTGGTCAGAAACCAAAGATATAAATAGCATAGTTGGTGATTTCACGTGTTTCTTGATGGAAAAATGCATTTACAGTATTTGGGTAAACCCAATGCTTGAAATACAAACATGTTGGTCATCAAAATTGTAAATAGTTTAATGAAAAATGTTTGTTGCTAAACAGGCTTTTAAACTCTATAGAGAAAGGAATAATATTAACAGACAAGCTTTTAGCTTGGCGCATGCTCATTATAACAACGTAAAAAATCTGCTAAGAAATAATTTAGACTAGCAGAGAGCTATCGAATCAGCAAACTTTCAAAATCGGACCCACGAGGTTGATTGAGCTGGCGATGTCCTCGAAAAGATGGAGTGTTAAGACAAAAAACTCACAAATTGGACAAAGATTTTACCAACTTTTATTGTCCAAATTTGAGCCCTTTTGATTGGTGAACTATTGCACTATCCCAGCCTCTCAATGATGTCCGATTTACAGTGCTGACAGCACTTTGATTTTTGTTGTTGTTGTTGTTCGCCTTTTGACTGCATATTATTAATTCAACGGTCGAATTCCGTGTAACGCGGCCTATAGATGTTGATAAGCCCAAGAGTAACTTGGCCGTTGAATGTGAGACCTTATAACATGTTTAGGCCCTATGGCGGCATAGGAGGGAGATTTGGATAGGGTCTAGATACGATAACGTATCCCTCCTTTGATAATCTGATGAGAAAGTTGAAAGCTGCAACAAATAGGCCTAACAAATAGTAAATTGTAGCCCTCGACTGGCAGCTTATCAGAGAGAGTGGTGCATTATTGCAGCTATATAGGGTCTAGTCCCAAAACTGTATTACCACACTATCACGTACACTGCATTTTGCACCTGTAAAATGTACAAAAAAACACAAAACTTAACATATTTCATAATCATATGCCAAAGTTATTCGATTGAGTCTACCGCCATGCAAATTAAAGTTGTAGGTACGATGTTTTCATACGCTAAAAAATTACCACAGCACGTGCATACCCGCGATGCCATAAACTCCTAATATAGATCTAGGAGTCTACTTATTATATTATTCAATAAGCAACTGTATAGATCTAGTTGAAAATCACGAGGGTGTATGTTAGTAGTAAAGGGTTTTCATGAACATTCGGCATCGTGCCGTAATTTTACCAGGTAAAATTTTGAATTCAACTCATTCATAAAATATTTCGTAGTCTGAGAAATCTTGGGGTCAAAGGGTAGGGCTGTCAAACTATAACGGATGTGACGTCACACACCCATTTATGGAGTCGAGTTCCTGCTTTGGCAATCTTGTGAAGTTGTGTTCGATATTTATCGACTATTCTATTGATCAATGGTGTATTAAATGAAAAGTGAATGTCAACAAAGGTGCAGGGTAATATTCTGGTAATAGATGGATTGCTGTTTTATTTTTTCTTTCGTCCAGAAATGTCTTTCTGTAATGTACAGTACAGTTGTCAAAATTTGTGAATGCACATACAAGATCGGAGCGATCAGGTTCTATTTTTTAAGAATTCGAAGAAATGCGAGACCTTTATTTGGGTAACGAGTTTATTTGTATTTGTTAGTGGTCTAAGAAAGGAGAGCAAGGTATTTGTAAAGAGACGTTTCGTACCATAATTTTTTCGAACCTAAGGTTTGCCTCTTTGGCATTTTCGTCGACGCAGAAATTTTAATTGTCTGTTACTAAAGCTCTAGTCAGACCAGATATAAACAGAATTTCTTACACATTGATCTTTGTTAAAATATTAAGAAAAATTCAGCTAAAACAATTGGTTAAATATTAGATTGCCTATATAGCGCAGTTGTTAGAGCGCCGGTCTCCTTATCCAAAAGTCATTGTTTTGAGTTGTGATGAAAGAAGGTGTTTCCTTGGACATGAATCTTAATTGTCACTGCCTCTATCTACCAACTGTAAATGGTTAGCAGTGGATCAAAACCCTTACAAAAAGGACCCCACTGCCTCTCAAATTCTCACGCAAAAATAGGTAACACCCTTATGTGTTATCAGATAGTAAAATGTGTACATTTGAATAGGGAAATAAGACCAAAAGTTTATTCTAAGATAAATATTTCAGTTAAATAATAATAATTATCAAATAGTTTTTAATCAAAACATGTTTAAACCTTTTAATAATCAAGATTATAAAGTTAATTTGGTAATAGTTTGGTTTAATTTGGTAATCATTGAATAATTTGGTAATTCCATGCACCCCAGAATAAGTATGTGCACCTGCCAAAAGAGGAGTTAGGTAGTATGCAGGGCTCGTGTTTGACCCTTAAACCAGGGTTTTGACCCTCAAAAATATCAATTTATCTTATTTGACCCTTAGAAATTTCCTCCAAGGGGGTCATTATGACCCCCTTGAGAGAAAATTCTAAGGGTTAAAACAGGTTTATCACTCACATTTTCAATGATGTATCTTGTATACTATTTTAAGAAATCTACATGCTAATTCTTCCCCTTTATTATTATAAGAAAAGGAGAATTCACACTAATTTTACTCACAATTTGCCTTTTCTGTTGTTCTGACCCCTTAAGGATGAGTTTTGACCTCCAGAATTTGATGGTTTAAGAGTCAATGACTCCTCAATTTCAAACACTAGCATGAGCCCTGAGTATGTATAGATAGAATGAAGTTATTGGATAATATAACTGGTTGGAATCCAATTCTCAAGCATGCCAGTTCTCGCCAACTAACCCTTTTCACAGTAATGATACAATATTCATGTACAAAAAAAAAAATCTGAATAAAAAAAGTTGTTGTTAACATAATTTGTAATTAAGAAAGGTTTCCTTTCTGTTTTTACTTTGAACTGGATTAGTTGATGAGAACTGGTACCCAGCAAGAATTGGTCTCTAACCAGTCATTCTTTTATTATGTCTCTTTCAGAAGATATATATCTTTCAAGTGTACATACTTAGCTCACAGCCTTTAAAATATCCGCCAGAAGAGATCTCAAAAGGTCAAGACTCAGCCGTATGCTGAAGGAATGATGGCACAGTATGGAATGGATCAAGATTTCCAGCGCATGACAATCCATGATTCTAGGAAACAACTGTCGCCAACTATTGCCAGAAAACCACAAGTAACTGGATCTGTATACAGAGCTGGTAATTATCAGGATTTGTGTTTTAACCCTTTCCTCCTGTTTTACAAAATTTTGGACCTGTCCGAATTCAAAGGTTTTGCAGACAAAAATTTAAAGTTGATTAAAGTTGAAAAATAACCATTCAGTAGGGTATGAAAATACTCAAAATAGTGTGGAAAAAGAAGAAATTGCTTGTCAGAAGCAAATTCTTCTTTTTTCACAATGTTTTCTCAATCATAAAATCGCAGGCACGTAAAAAGCAGGGATTAAACAGCAAAGGGTTAATCTCATTATTCATCCGAGTACTATCCTTAGGGGGCTCCTGGATGGGGAATAATTGCGTTTCTGTTCAAAAAGATAAAACAAAATGCAAGGCACTAAGTTAAATCATATATACAGCAAATTAAAAGTTAGTAAAAATTTGTAAAAGTTATAAAAAACAAAATTGTAAAATAACCATCAGATTTTCTTCCATGGACAACTTCAGATAGTTAGATTAATATCTAAGTGAATATATAAATAAGCTTTCTAGCTCATCTGAGCAAAACATACTCAAGGCTAGCTATTGTGATCACATTTTGTCTGTAATGCGTCAGAAGTCTTCAACAATTCTTCAAATACCTTCTCCTCAGTAACCTATGAGGCGTATTTCAACCAAACTTGGCAGAAATGTTTCTAAGGTGACCCTCCTCAAAAATTGTTTGTGAAGTTTTGATTGACTCCCAAATATGGGCGTAGCAGGGGGGCATTTTTTTACCCTTAAATCTTGAAACATCAGATCTCCTCAGTAAGCAATTGGCAGATTTCAACCAAGCATAGCAGAAATGTTCCTTGAGTGACCCTTCTCAAAAATTGTTCGTGAAATTTTGATTGACCTTCAATATGGGCATGTCAAGGCAGGGCAGATTTGACCCTTAAATCATTGAACAACATCTTCTCCTCAGTAACCAACGGGTGGATTTTAACAAAACTTGGCAGAATTGTTCATTGGGTGACCCTTCTAAAAGTGTTTGAGAAATTTTGATTGACTTCCAAATATGGACATGGTAGGGTGGAGTTTTTTCTCACTTCAAAATCTTTTAACAACACCATCTCCTAATTCTAAAGACTATTCTAAATGAAACTTTGCCAGAATGTGTCTTTGGTGACCCTTTTCATGAAATGTTTGTGACATTCTAATAGGACCATTAATATGGACAGGACAGGATGGGGCCTATCTTTGATTTGAATTCTTTGAATAATATGTCCTCTGCAAAAAGGCAAGTTTCAAAGAATATTACTAGAATGTTACTTTGTTGAGATCCACTGGATCAATGAAATTCAGGTGAAGGGTTTAGGGCCATTCTGGCCCTCTTGTTAAAGGGATCTCATCTGACAGTAACTACTGTAGACAGGGTAATTTTGGTGGTTGTTTGATTTTGCCTATATAAGCGGACAAGCTAAGATGTTCCAAAATCAATCAACCGCTAATATATGTACTGATTAGATTAAAAAAGTTGTTCTTTTTGAGGACAATGTAGATTCAGGTGATATATTAGTCAATGTTAACCCTTTGCTGTTTAATCCCTGCTTTTTACGTGCCTGTGATTTTATGATTGAGAAAACATTGTGAAAAAAGAAGAAATTGCTTCTGACAAGCAATTTCTTCTTTTTCCACACTATTTTCTACCCTACTGAATATTTTTTTTTTTCAAATTAAATCTGCTTTAAATTTTCGTCTGCAAAACCTTTGAATTTGGACAGGTCTAAAATTTTGTGAAACAGGAAAGGGTTAAGGATGTTTGTATAGTAATAAAAACCTGGCAAAACCTTGTGAAATACTGACAGGCGGAATATATCTCAAATGACAGGTGTGAAAATAATCTATTTTTATGCCCCCGTATCGAGAGATCGGGGGCATATTGTTTTACTCATGTCCGTCTGTCCGTCCGTCTGTCTGTCCGTCTGTCTGTCCGTCCGTCCGTCTGTCCGAAAACTTAACCTGAAAACTTAACCTTGCCAATATCTTCAAGCCTATTCAAGATACTAAGCTAATATTTGGCATGATGATAGATCTCAATGATCCGCATCCGCTGGTACCAAAGTCAAGGTCATGTGACAAGGTCAAGGTCATCTGTCAAGGTCAAACTTTGAAAAAACTTAACCCGAAAACTTAACCTTGCCAATATCTTCAAGCCTATTCAAGATACAAAGCTAATATTTGGCATGATGATAGATCTCAATGATCCGCATCCGCTGGTACCAAAGTCAAGGTCATGTGACAAGGTCAAGGTCATCTGTCAAGGTCAAACTTTGAAAAAAAATGCCGTTACGGGGGCATTCGTGTTTCACAAACACATCTTGTTCTAGGTTGCAGAAAGCCAAATTTACCCTTACAAATTGCATTTCTTGTACTTTCTTCGATTATGAAATAACATATAGCATTTAATTTTGGCTGTACTGTTTCATTTTGGATGCACAAAAATAAATCTCTGCAAATAAGTCGAACCACAAAAATCGCCAAATGTGGTCACCGCCTAAATAAAGCCGTTTTCAGTAGATACCATTTACAACTATTTCAATATGAGCCATTGAAAATCAACCCTGTATTGAGAATTAAAATGTTTGCCAAATCTTTTTGATCCCTGTTGAAGATAGCACCTTTTTTAAGCATTTTTTTTTTAATGAATTTACAGCTATTCCCTGGTTAAAGGATAAAGAAAGTATTGGGTGTATATTGAATAAGTCGGCTCGCCTTCAGGAAAGAATTGAAGACTGTTAAATGAACAGTCTTCAATTTTTACTGAGGTTGATCTGGCTGCAGACAATCTTTGGGATTCACATCAGGCCCCGAGGTTATAAAAGTTTTCTCAGGCTCAGGCTCAATTTTCACAAAATTTTGAATTAAAATAAATATATGAAAATAAAAGATAATATTAATAAATCAATATCTTCTTTTATGTTAATACATTAAAATGAGTAATAAAACAGAATTACGGCTTTATTCTCAAATTGAAATTTGAGAAAAATTTTAATTGAGCCTGAGAAAAGTTTTATAACCTCGGGCCCTGATATTTTTGAGTGTCCTAGCTACTCATTTGAGAGACTCAGACTTGCAAAACAAGCATCCTTTAAAACCCTGCTGAAAGATAACCAAGAAATTTTCTGTTTACACTTAATCTTTCTAATTCCTACTTGTGACTAGCTCTTTTATTTTTGTTTTCCTATTTATAACAGCTCTACCGTTTTATTATTGTTTAATGCACATGTATTTGCTTTGCTTGAATATTTAATAAGCAAGTGCTGAGCTCATATATTTTCCTGTCTGTTTAATAACTATTTACTTAAGTTTAATTTGGTTATGAGTAAAGGGTATTTTATATTAAATAAACATTGTGCTGTAATGTACCAACTGCCTTGTGTGCATGTTGCTTGTAAAAAAAAATGCTCTTTTAATCTTTTTTATACCCCCACATACAAAGTAGAGGGGGGTATGTTTGTTTCTTAACTTTCACCCCGTCGGTCTGTCAGTCTGCCTGTCTGTAGATCTCTTTCGTTTCCAGACTCTTACTTAAGAATAAAAGTATCCAATTATCATTAAACTTTGCACAATTGTTGCCTGTGACTCAAGGAGGTTCTCTATGGTTTGGGATCATGAAGGTCAAAAACTCAAAGGTTTAGGTCTCAATTGATCTCAGTCCATA
Source organism: Fragum whitleyi (assembly GCA_948146395.1). Classification (NCBI taxonomy): domain Eukaryota; kingdom Metazoa; phylum Mollusca; class Bivalvia; order Cardiida; family Cardiidae; genus Fragum; species Fragum whitleyi. The sequence continues at coordinate 43,368,681 of OX411554.1, forward strand.
AATGGCTGTAATACATAATTTGGACAAAGCGCTGATGAAGGTATTAGTCTGCTTTGCCACAGATCCAGTTACTTCTAAGAATTTCATCCCACAAGTATTCAGGGAGTATATTGTATTATTATATTATCGGAGCTACATATAGTGAGGGTATTTTGGAATTCAAGTTAGATTATTTTATTTATACTTGCACAAATTCTATCTTGTGGCTACTGATTGGAATCGTCTTGACAAGACGGTTCCAATGAGTTCCCACAAGATAGGGTTTCAATCAGAAATAAAGATTTTGGACTGGCTTTACCCCCTCTTATCTATACCTCTAATATAATCTTACATTTGCTTAGCTGTCTCTTTTCAAGGTGAAGCTGATTAGTCCTCTTCGGACCCCAATTTTTACATCACTTTAATTTCGTAAAGAGAAAACTAAGTATAAACAATGGATATTGCTTATCACATGCAATTTCCAAAATATGTTTTTCATTGCTATTTTGTCTGCATTTCTTGTAAATATTTGTACAGGTCTGAAATGTGCAAAATAGGAAATAGCAAAATATTTTCTGTTATTCATTGTTGCACCAAAACTATATAAGGTAAATACTCATATTTGGCATGAGTTTGCAAAGAGTCTAATTCCATTTTGAAATGCAGAAGTAGTTTAATACAAGAATGGTGTCTATTTCATATTATAAGTTCACTAGTTGGACAAGGGCTTAAGTATTGGATAGGGTAATGTTCCTAACTGGGTCTTGAACCATTGCCCAGTGTCAGACTAATGTATGAGTACTATATACCTTTTGGGATCAAATTCAGAAAATAATTGAAGATGAAAACAGTCTTCAATTATTTTCTGAAAATGATCTGGACTTACATCTGATAGTTTTGAGAGTCCTTGCTATTTACTCCTAGACTCGCAATACCTTCGTCCCTTAAAACCACAGAATTTGTATGTTTTAACCCCCATCACGGAAATTCTTGATCCACCTTTCTACCTAGAAAAAAATATATAGACAGTAATCATCGGGTACTCATATACCTGCGGGTAATGAGATCTCAGGTATCCAGGTGCAAAAATTCTACTCGTCCCAGCTCTAAAGGTCAAATTGTTTGTAAAAAGTCCTGGTGGATGAGCATGATAGGATGATGTGTCTATGTTCAAGAGGTATAGCATTGGCCACTTGATCTAGAGGTCAGAGTGTGATCCTCAGAGCAGCTAATAATCTCTTTTATTAGCCCAAACTATTTGCCCGAGTACTGGTGAATTTTTCAGGAAGCAGAATCAAGAGGGATAAACTTATATCTAAATTGATGTAATAGACATTTGAATTGAGGGATATAATCGTTTCACAAGCTCACCCTGTTAGACAGGTTCTTGTTTTTGTCGGTGAATTTTAATAACAGTTTGCTTATTGCCACAAGGATTTTTATAATTTTTCTTGTCCCACCAGGTCCCACCCCCTACAGAGGATATCAGGAGAATCAGGATGACCTCCCACCCCCTCCCCCACCCAGCCAGTCCTACCTAGACAACTACCCCGTGCCTCCCCCACCCCCTGACCCCAAGGAGAATATCTACCATGAGATTACGGATGATTTCCCTCCCCCACCACCAACTGAAGCCCCACCTGCTGAAAGTTACCGCTCACCTGATCCCGTGCACGTGAGAACCTCATCAGGTAATGCTTCTACTTTGAATGTATTTTCTGGGTTAAGGTTTATCATTTTCATGCTAAATGTATGCAAAATTGCACTTAAATGAAAGTACCAAAAGTACTGGGTGCACTATTTAGTTCACTCTATCTTGCCTTAGGGACCACATCTAGTAAGGGACCATTTATATCTAGAGATCATTCAAAAACCCTTCTTTAAATCAAAGTATCTTTAAAAGTACTGGTAGAATTTATTGGTCTATAAATTATTGTATGAATCCCATACTAAGCAAAAAATGAAACTTTACATACTTTTTGGTCAGTTTTGAATGACTTAGAGTAATTATATGCCCACTTTATTAACATGAGCTAGTCAAGCTAACTGCAGATTACACAGACGCAGGATTTTGTGCGATTGAAGCGAGCCCAGGCTGCTGCGTCTGTCACTTCCTGAAAATTGAGCCTGTGTGACATAAATTCCAACACTTAAATTCCTCATATGCACCAAACAAAGACTATGGCAAATCTGTGCATCTGCACATATGACCAGGGTTTTCATTTGCACTTTTCAGAAATATAAGTTCCAATAGTGTCTAGAAAATCAGGCAAACATCTAGTTATACTACAAGGCAGTAATGGTTAATGTTGGCTCTTCATGCACATGTCAAATTGTTGGAAATGTTACACACAGGCACAAATTACGTTTTATTCTTTATTGGTTAGAATAAAAACAATCTGACTAGAGTTCTTGATGGAATCCCACTGAATAAAGTACTACCTATCATGATTTTTAGCTTGCCCGGGACGAAAGTCTCGGAAGAGCTATTGTCATACCCTCGGATGTCAGCGTCGGTGTCGGCGTCCGCATTAGGTTAAAGTTTTTTATTTCTATCAATATTTATCCTAGAGGCTTTATTTTTTTACAGAAACACTCATTTGGGCATAGGCTTTCATATGAGACCAACATCCATGTCGAAATTACCTTTAGACTGTGACCTTGACCCTTTCAAAAAAACTTTAACCAAAAACTTTAAGCAAAAAAACTTTAACCTTGCTTATATTTTCTGTAAGCTTTAACCTAGAGACATCATCATTACTTCATATGCACACTTATTAGGTGATAGGCTTTCACCATAGACAAAGGTCCTTGACAATTTGACCTTGACCTTGACCCTTTGTGGACTTAGAAAATCTTTAACCAAAAACTTTAACCAAAAGCTTTAACTTGCATATATTTTTTTAATGCTCTAACCTAGGGACATCATAGCTTCATATATATATACTCACCAGGTGATAGGCTTTCACCAGAGACCAAGGTCCTTCACAATTTGACCTTGACCTTTACCATTTGTGGACTTAAAAAACTTTAACTGAAAACTTTAACAAAAAACTTTAACCTTGCTTATTTTTTCTGAATGCTTTAACCTAGGGACATCATTACTTCATATACATACTTATTAGGTGATAGGCTTTTGTGAGAGATCAAGGTCCTTGATAATTTGACCTTGACCTTTTATGAACTTAGAAATACTTTAACCGAAATTCTTTTACCAAAAACTTAAACCTATCTTATATTTTCTGAATGCTTTAATCTAGGGACATCATTACTTCATATACATAGTCACCAGATGAAAGGCTTTCACCAGAAACCAAGGGCCTTGACAATTTGACCTTGACCTTAACTTTTTATGGACTTGGAAAAACTTAAACTGAAAAACTTTAACCAAAAATTTAACCTTGCTTATATTTTCTAAATGCTTTACTCAGGGACATTATTACTTCATACACATACTCACAAAGGGATAGGCTTCTACAGAGACCAAGGTCCTTCACAGTTTGACCTTGATCTTGACCTTTTGTGGACTTAGAAAAATTTTAAAGAAAAACTTCATGTTTGATACAAAGAAAATCTATTTGTAACCTCATCTGCTTGTAGGCTTTCACTTTACCCTAAACTTATACATGCCATTAAAACAAAAAAGTTTCTATTTCTTAATTACTACCCAAACAGATATATATTAGATCATGGACTTTAACATTGAAAGAAAACACTTTGAACTTCGGTCTTCGGTCAAGCGCTGTTTGTGACAAGCAGCTGTTTGGGCGAGCTACGTTGTCCGCGGACAACTCTTGTTTATATCTTCAGTATTCCTATATTCCTATTTTGTTTTATTGTTCATGTGATTAGATTTATCCTTAAATATAATGCATGATGAAGTTAATATCTGTGGTTGCATGAATGAAAAGAAAGAGCTTAGCTTTTGCAAAGTGTTTACAGCTGGAAGAAAATTTGTCTGCAATCTAACTACATGTATCAGGTTTTTTCAGCTTAAAGACTGTTAACAGGCAAGAAGGACTTGCTTCGTAGAATGAATGCCAATCTAAAATGACAGGACTTGTGCCTGCGGACTGTTGTTGGTGGCAATTTTCGCTTTTGGTAGAATTTAAGCTTGACCATCATAAGACTATTTCTAGAAGATTTTACTTTTATATTCAGGTTATAACCAGACAACCTATGGAGGCCCCGGAGGGAAATCTTATGAAACAAGACATGAGAGTCACACACTGGTTCAGCCTTCTGGTAGATATGAACGAGAAGTGAAACAGGCCACATATAGTATTCAGAGCTCTGACAGTTTGTATCCTATTGACCCTCAAACCTTGTTATGCTGAATAAAAACCTCTGAAAAATTGTATTAAAATCAAAGTGCCAATAGTACTGGATGCACTAAGTATCAGTCATATCTTATTTTGAAAATATTCTATTTCAGACTCTTCTGCTTAACCCTTTCCTGTTTTACAAAATTTTGGACCTGTCCAAATTCAAAGGTTTTGCAGACGAAAATTTAAAGTGGGTTTAATTTGAAAAATAACCATCATTAGGGTAGAAAATAGTGTGGAAAAATAAGAAATTGCTTGTCAGAAGCAATTTCTTCATTTTTCACAATGTTTTCTCAATCATAATATCACAGGCACGTAAAAAGCAGGGATTAAACAGCAAAGGTTTAAATAAGGAAAATCAGGTGGATGAAAATATAGGCACTTACAATAGTGTTGCGCTAATCCCTCGATGTAGGTGCAGGCTGATCTTTGACTATACCACATGCCAAAGTAGGAATATTCCAGATTCAGCATGATAGGGTTAATAGTATTTGGACAGAAGGGTCCAAACAAACTTTGAATACCCAGATTAAACTGCCCCTCAAGTAATGAATTTGTCTGGAACATAACCCATTTTAAGATAGATTTCAAAATGCCACAGCATAACTGTTTTCAGTATAAATAGATGTGATATTTGGAATGAAAATAAAGTCAACACAACATGTCAAAAAGAGGATCAATTTTATAAGTAGGAATATAAAAAACAAGCAAAGATTATTTAAGGAAGAAAGAAATGTCAAACATCAAAGTCTTGCTCTAAATGTTTGTTTATAATTGGGATAAACTTGTTTTTCAGGCAGTGGAAGGTCATCACCATATGGCAGTCACTATGGTAACCTGAACACATACAGCACAAGTAATCTGATAAATAACCCTCCACCCCCACCCACACAGCCTTACCTGTCATCTTCAGAGGCCCAGCCCTACAGTACCACAAGTCTCTATGATACATCTTGTTATGGCTCGTCAAACGCTGCAAGGCAGTACCAAGATTCTCGTGTCACATATTCACAGATACAGTCAAAATCGGAACCTTCTGGAGGTGTCACTTATGCCCAAATTGCCCCAAAATCTGATAGACCCGTTCCTGGACCTCAAGTCCCTATCCAGATCAAGGTGTCAGATGCGAGAAGAGGGGAACAAGATCACATGACCAGTGGACAAGTGCAATACCAGCCTTCTAGTCTATCAAATGCTGGGCAACAGTATTCTAAATATTCTCCTGGACAGCAGTATTCATCCACATCATCTGGGAGGCAATATTCTGGATCCCCCACAGGCCAACAATACTCGTCTTCAAGTCAGGGGCCACAGTATTCATCTGTGCCAGGGCCACAATATTCATCTGTGCCAGGGCCACAATATTCATCTGGGCCAGGGCCACAATATTCATCTGGGCCAGGGCCACAATATTCATCTGGGCCAGGGCCACAATATTCATCTGGGCCAGGGCCACAATATTCATCTGGGCCAGGGCCACAATATTCATCTGGGCCACTGTATTCTGGATCTAGCATGGGGCCTCAATATTCTAGTTCAAGTCCAGGGCCTCAGTATTCATCAGGCCAACAGTATTCTAGTTCAAGTCCAGGGCCTCAGAATGCCGCGTCTTCACCAGGGCCACAATATGCTGCCTCTGCTCCAGGGCCACAATACTCGTCTTCCTCTTCCCCCATGTACTCCCAGTCCAAACCATACTCAGCTGGTGACAGTAAACCTGCCAGCTCTAAAGAGGAAGAAGTTGATGCTTTAACACAGATGTTGATGCAAGGACTAGAAGGAACTAAAGAACCAGATTTTTATGGTAAGGTTATTACTGTTTGGAATTTATCGTTCATTTTTGCCTTATGAAGATTCAATCAATTACTCATACAGTGTATGCTTTATTCCCTCTCAGCTCACCTGAGCACAATTGCATTTGTGATAATCTTGTTATGTTATCAAAAAATCAAATATGAATTTTTCCTGACATTTTCCTAAAAAACAAAGACATAAGAAAAAACAAAAGCAACACAACAGATATGGTGTAATAAGTAAATTCCAAAAAAAGTGATATCCACCATAAGATTGTAATCACGAATTACCTTGTAGCTGAAGAAAGTCAACTCTGTTCTGAATTTCTTACATTACTTATGGATCTTATTCTCCCTTTAGGTATTTGTGCTAAATGTGGAAAAAAAGTAGTTGGAGATACTAATGGATGTACAGCTATGGACCAAGTCTATCATATTGCCTGTTTTATATGTATTGGTTGTGGTAAGTTGTCTCAATTCAGGGCCTTCTCTAGACTGAAATTTCTTTTTGCCAACACTTTTGCCAAATGGAAATAAATGGAGCCAAATTTAGTTTTTTGGGGTCATTTTCCTTTTAAGTAGCTCATCGTCAAGGGGGATCATATTTAAATGCCAATTAACATTTAATTGACAGTAAATTTTTGTAAACAATCACAGAAGTGTTATGGGTAGCCAAGAGATTACCAGTTGACACACAAGCCTTTTGCCTAAATTAATTTCCAGTAGTGTCTACACAATATCCTCTCAGCCCATGTCAAAATCAATCATAGCTGATGGGTTAAAGTTCAGATTTTTTGTCGCTACTCATTTCGCCAATTTCATTTTTTTATTGCCAAATTCATTTCATTTTCGCATTTGGCGACCATGGAGACCCCAAAGAAGGCCCAGCAACTAAATACAACAAGACTTTCCTGTTTGTTGAACATATAAATTGATTACATTGTTCTCCCAAGGCCCTTATGGCGTATCGGCCCCGATACACCTTCAAGAAATTTAACAGGTTGCCGATACACCTTAGGAATGCCGATACGCTTTAATTTGATCACCGATACAGCTGAATTTCTTTCTGAACAAAGGGTCAAAACGAGCAGTAAAACTGATTACCGACGTGCTGTCATAACGTTAGCGCATTCTGGGAAGTTGTATACTGTTGAAGAATTGAATTGAATTGAATTGTTAATTAAACAGTGTCCCTAATTGTTAAGACCCTTACTAATTAGTGATTATTGATTTTTCCTTCACACATGGTTGATTTTCACTGGTTCCGCACTTCAAGTAACAGAGATTAATGGATCGGTACCAATAGAAAAATTGTCAATTGATTGGCCGACTCATTTACCGAAAATTGCCGATTTTTACCATAATCCAACGGAAAAAATGGAAAAAGAAATTCAATTTAACAACTATCTGCTCAAGTCAAACTAGAGTTATTTTTATCTTCCAATCGCAATTTTGATTATATCTATTAATCAAAAGATTGGCAAGAATGTTCAGTTTTCGCAATCTTTCTACTGCCCAGAATAAGACACATCGCAGGCAGTCTGCCTGTTCTAGTAACACTTACTATCCAATTCATATGGACATTACAACTTCTTTTAGTTAGAAAAAATAATGAAAAAAAAAAACTGTTTATGATTCTCCACAGGAACGCCATTTCTTAATCAGATTGGTACCCTGATATGTTCAACCTGAAACATTTTTTATGCCCCCGTATCGAGAGATCGGGGGCATATTGTTTTACTCATGTCCATCTGTCTATCTGTCTGTCCGTCTGTCTGTCCGTCCGTCTGTCCGAAAACTTAACCTTTGCCTTTTCTCCAAAAGTATTTGACATACAAAGCTCAAATTTGGCATGATGATAGATCTCAATGATCTGCATCCGCTGGTACCAAAGTCAAGGTCATGTGACAAGGTCAAGGTCATCTGTCAAGGTCAAACTTTAAAAAAAAATGCCGTTCCGGGGGCATTCGTGTTTCACAAACACATCTTGTTTCATTTTCCTCCTTTTTTTTTTTTTTTTTTTTTATCCAAAATGGAAATTAAGATAAAATACTGAATAAGGTCATAGAAAATAATATGGGGAATAAATATTAAACAAAAAAAATAAATGTATAAAAAAAAAACCATGTTAAATCAAAGTACTGAAAGTCCTGTCACTGGCTATTCTAAACAAACTAGTTATCAATTTGTAAATTTGTTAAATTGGTAATTGTAGAATTAAATAATAATCTTGGAGATAATTTTTTTGGAAATAAGATTTGGCAAAGGCTTTGTGAACATGTAAGAAAGTAATTGTAATAGAATTTAGTTTTACTGATTTCAGAAAAAGGGCCTTTCCTCAATCATACAAGCACTTCTCAAGGATTTTAGAAAGTCCTTATATATACATAAACAGAGACCTATAAAAGTTGACAATACATGCAATGCTGTCCATAGACCTCTCAAATATATGAGCATAACACAGCCTAAGTACAGTTGATTTACTGTTCCATGACTTTTTAACTTAACTTTCTTAATATTCCAATTTTTTTTTATATCTTTTGAAATAGTTTTAAGTCCACAATATATTCTATTAAAGGGGAGGGATACATGGAAGGAGGGAAGGGGGGGAGATTTCTAGCCATCAAGCAACATTTTATTGATGATGTGGGGTTTAGGTATTCAGGTAGAGAAGCTGAATAGGTGTCAAAGAACAAAAAATAAGTTCAAATTAAATTATATATTCAACAAAAAAAAGTTCTGATTCACAAAGATAAATAGCCTTATCCACAGTAAAACCACTGTAATATTCCTTTATCATTAACAGAAATACAAAATTATTAGGCCATATAGCCACGCGCATATGCCACTACGCCTTCAAAATTTTCTGGGGAGAACCCTGGATTATAATTAATTTTCAGTTGTTTTGGCCTCGGCTTGCAATAATCAAGTGAGAAACTTCTTAATCCATTAATTATTTCTAAAAAATGAGTAAAAGCCTTGATATTTTCATATTCCATTCTAATTTGTAGGAATCTTAATTGTTAAGCTAAATTCTTAAGTAGACATTTATTGATATATAATTGATAATTATTTAATGAACTGGACTAACGAAAAACAATTATGCTTTGAAACTGAGAGTAAATTACAAATTACTTTTGAAAATAAATTTTTGGATGTCCACTCAATGAAAGATTGCATAAACTTGTATATCTGAATCGAACGGTCATCTTATATTTTCATGAAGGAATTTCATTTATTTGTATTAATTGCACTTGTTTATTACAGGTAAATTGTTAAGAGGAGAATCATTTTATGCCATGGAAAGAAAGCCATTTTGTGAACCTTGTTATGTGGTAAGTTCTTTAAAGCATGTTTATGTCATGTCAGGCAAAAAGGTGCCATCTAGAAAGTGAAAAAAGAATAGACACTAGTCAGACTACATGGACAGTACAAACTGACTTTTGATACAACTTTTTACACTTAATGGTTGCTCATTTTTTGGTCCACTAAGTTTTTAGAAAACCCAAAGTATTGCTATAGTCATCTTCAAAGTCATGGTCATGTGAAAAGTTTGAAATTTTGTGATATCCCTGATTCTACTGAAGGTTTTTAAACATAGCACAAACATTCACCTTTAAAAGAGCAACCTATACTATCAAGAAGGATAACTTTAGATGCATGTTGTGCAAATTATGCCCCTTTTTCAACTTAGATTTTTTTTCCACAATCCAGCACTCAAGAGCCAAGCGTAGGCACCCATAGGTGGTACTTTTGTTTTTATCTAGAACCTTCTTTCTTCTTTCCTGTACAAGAATTCTTGAAATATTACCTCCAGTTTACTCACTCTGGATTCAATTCTTACTGATATTTTAATTAAAATAAGTGTCTAGAAAGCCCTTTTTTGCATGATAGGTCAGATTTATCTGTCCAACTTCATTAGAAAACCTTGTTAACATTGTGAAAGATAATGAGTTCTGAAATGTTGTGAGACTATTACTGTTCCACTACTTTAAACCTTGATCATTAAATTCTGTACTTAGATGGTCTCTAGAAATTTAAATTTTCTGAAGAAATCACCATATGTAGGATAACACTTTTGACCAACTATCCATCGGTATGTCAGGGCTCACTTATACAACAAGGCTAATTTCACTGTGCAGTATGTGTCCATTAGTGATGATAGTCACTATTATAGTGATAATTGGATAGGATATGTTTTCTTAGTTCCTTGTTAGCTCCACTGTATTTGAACACCAAAAAATACTTTGTTTTTGTAAGTGTTGGGGTTGGTATTGTTGTGACAGTCTTTAACCTTGTTTATATCTCTGTTGTAATTCAAGATATCTTTTGTTCATCATCACAAGAGCTATCCAGACTATCAAGGGGATAACTCTGGAAGCTTTTTGATAAGATTTGGAGCAATTCACTTTTGCCACTGTCCACCAGTCTGTTCATCTTCTGTCTGTTTGTGTCTGTCTATTCGAGATACATTGCTCTTATTTCGATGATAGATTTCATCAGAAGGTATTTGTAGATACCAAGATCAAGGTCATTTATTTTCCTTGTTAAACATTATTTTGGGATTTTATATTTAGACTAAATTATTTTTTCAAGATTATATATGAGCCTGTGTGTGACATTTCCATTCATATGATATGTGCATGAAGGGCCAACATCTGGCAAGCTAAAAAAACACTAAGAGTAGATAGAAGATTGCCTGACTTTCTAACGACACTATGAGACCTCATCTATCTTCAGAGCACAGAGTGAAGACTGGCCAGACTATACAGCTGCACAGGCTGGCTAGAGTCTTTGCTTGGTGCTAACATGAAATTGTCGGAAATGTCATGCACAGGCTCATATTTGGCTTGTTTATTTCAGAATTCCTTAGAGAAATGTTCCGTGTGCTCCAAGCCAATCACAGATAGGGTAAGTGTTATCAAATGGATTCAGTAGTTCTGAAATAAGCTGCCCGAGTTGCCTGAGTAGTCCATTAAGCTGCACTGACAAGCAGATTTTCTTTGCTTAGTTTTTCGTGGATGAGTGAAAAATCTCAAGAAAAAAATTGTAATTTTTTCTAATAGTAAAAGCTGTTGTCTTAAAATGAGACTTACATAAATACCATAATTTTTCAGTCAACAGTAAATGAGACTATCAGATGCTTTTTACAGCAATACCAATGGAACTTCAATGTCAGAGAAATTATGATAATTTATTTGGAAAAAAAAATCCTTTTGACAAATAGGACAATTAGGTTTTTAATATGGACAAGCCAGTTTGTGATTGTCACTTGTCCTTGGACAAGTTGACTTTCAAAATATTTCAGAACCCGTGGGATTGCATTACTATAGCCATTAGCTCATTAGCATAGTAGTCACTCTGGTCTAATGACAACTCTGTAATGAAAAAAAAAAGACTTTCTTATGCTATTCACAACATATATCTTTTGTAGACAGAGCTCAGGCAGGCAGTAAAGAATTAGATCAGATTGCAAAGACTTTCAGTCTGATCTTAGCTTACACTGCCTGCTTTCTTCTTGTAATTTTGACATAGAAATAATCAAAACTTGAGTCAAACTGATTGGAATACCTTGAAAATTGTCAATTTGTTGGAAACAAAATTTGATCTTGTGCCTGACATTTCCAACAAATTGAAATTTTTGAAAAGGAAAAACATCGAGTAGGGTAGAAAGCCACATACTGTAATAATAAAGTTACCTGATGGTCTACAGATACTAAGAGACCTTATATATCAACTGAAGGCATATTGAAGACTTTTGGCAGACTGTGTGAACGCACAGACTCATAAGAGTCTTTGCTTAGTGCATATTTGAAATAGTTGGAAATCTCACGCACAGGCTTATTTAAATTCAGCAGGAAAAGGGTTAGGTTGGCTTATTTCACTCTAGAGCTTTAGTTTATATTATGATAGCAATACAGTATTTTACTTTAATCTCTTTGAGAAAATCTGATCTGATCTGAAAAGTTGTGAAGCTCGCTAAGGCTCTCTTCTATACTTGGTTAAGAGCAGTTTATCTTATAGATTGTCCTATGGCAGATCCTACATGTATATAATTTCTATATGTCAATCCAGTATTCCCCTAGGAAATTGATGTTATTTGTTAATGGTATAATCATGACTTTGTTACAGTTATTAAGAGCTACAGGAAAGCCGTACCACCCTGCATGTTTTACCTGTGTAGTTTGTGGGAAATCCCTGGATGGAATTCCCTTTACAGTGGATGCAACCAATCAAATACATTGTATTGAAGACTTTCATAAGTAAGTGTTCACTCACTGTTTATATATTACCTGTGTAATTTGTGGGAAATCCCTGGGTGGAATTCCCTTTACAGTGGATGCAACCAATCAAATTTATTGTGTTGTAGACTTTCACAAGTAAGTGTACATTTATCTTGTTTGCCTATGGAGTTTTATGGAAACCCTAGATGGAATTCTGGTTTTATGGAAACCCTAGATGGAATTCTGGTTACAGTGGATAAGTGTACAGTTACCTTGTATGTTCTACCTAGGTAGTTTTGGGGAAATCCCTAAATGAATTTTCCTTTAAAATGAATGCAAACAATCAGATACATTATATGGAAGTCATTTTGTATTGAGTGTGCAGTCAGAAAATTTGTGTGAAATCCACTAAGCAATTATATCCCCTTGAATGTGATTGCAACTAATCATAATACAAATGTACATTTTATTGACTTTACATATAACTGTGAAGTCATCTTGCTTTTGCCAGTTGTGTAGTTTGTGCAGGGCTCTCTAGAGTTTTTGACATGTGAACATAATTAAACTTGATTTTGTTATCATTTGATTTACAGTTTATTAGCACCAATTTGGTACCAAAATGAGGATTGTGATAGATATGGGTAACATTAATTATGATGCAAGCTTTACAATTCTGGTGTTATTGACCCATTGAGTGTGAATTTTTAGGGGTCAAAATGATTGTCAAAGGAGTTAAAAAAAATAAATTGAGTGGGTAGTTGGTATTTTATGTGTTTTGTTTTTATTGCTGATTGATTTTTAGCTCCACTGGCTGAAAGCCACTGGGGCTATTGTCATGGCGTTGTGTCCGTCGTGCGTCCGTCCGTCCGTGCGTGCGGTCGTAAACTTTTTCTTTAAAAATCTTCTTCTCAGAAACTACTGGATGGATTTCAACCAAACTTCACAGGAATGATCCTTGGGTGACCCTCTTTCAAAGTTGTTCAAGAAATTTTGATCCAATGAAAAACATGGATTTAATGGGCGTGGCTAATTTCCAAATATGGTAAAAAGTGACTTTTCTCAGGTTCTAATTGATGGATAGCAATTAAATTTTACATGAATGATTCTTGGGTGACCCTTTATCAGTCTACAAAAAATTCTTAAAATCGGATGAAAAATATGTATTTTATGGGTGGAGGTCATTTCTCTATATGTTATATAGTAGAAACTTTGAAAATCATTTTCTCAGAATCTAATTGATAGATATCAACCAAATTTTAAATGAATTATCCTAGGGTGACCCTTTATTAGTCTACAAAAAATTATTGAAATCGGATGAAAAATATGTATTTTATGGGCGGAGGTCATTTCTCTATATGTTATATAGTGGAAACTGTGAAAATAATTTTCTCAGAATCTAACTGATAGATATCAACCAAATTTAATATGAATGATCCTTGGGTGACCCTTTATTAGTCTACAAAAAATTATTGAAATCGGATGAAAAATATGTATTTTATGGGCGGAGGTCATTTCTCTATATGTTATATAGTGGAAACTTTGAAAATCATTTTCTCAAAATGAAACTGATGGATATCAATCAAACTTCATTAGTATGATCCTTGGGTGATCCATTATCATGCAGCCAAAAGTTATTGTCATTTTAAATTGTCATATCATGCAGCTGTCAAATTATTGTCTTTTATGGGCTGAAGTCATTTCACTATATTTTATAATGTTGGAGACTTTGAAAATCATTTTAAGATCAGTAAAACCCAAAATATCTAAAAATCTAGTCAAAACTTAGATTTGCTATTACAAGAAATTCAAGCCTGTGGAGCGACACAAGCCATTCATGGCTTTCTAGTTCATGTCTTTATATGAGATTCATATTAATCCTTTAAAAAAATGTTAATTTTCAGCAGACAATTAATTCTAATAAAATCATTAGTTTAAAGTAGTTGCAAGATGCACCATTAGAATATTTTCAGGTGTAAATTTTTTCTCAAGACAGCAAATCTTAGTTGTCAAAATATTTTACAAATTTTGAGGATAAAAGCCTTGGTTTGAGGGTCAAACACAAGCCTTGTATTTACTTTTTAGCTCACCTGAGCACGAAGTGCTCAACGTGAGCTATTGAGATCGTAGAATGTCCGTCGTCAGTCGTCCGTCTTGCGTCATCCACAATTTCTTTAAACATCTTCTCCTCCTAAACCAGTGGGCCAATCTTGATGAAACTTGGCAGGGATGTTCCTTGGGTCAAGCTCTACCAAAGTTGTTCAAATAAATGAAATCCACCCTTAACTTTCCCTTTACCCTTACCAAAAAGGGTGAAAATATGAAAATCTTTAAAAATCTTCTTCTCTGAAACCAGAAGGCAGACAGCTTTCATATTTGGTATGTAGCATCATCTAGTGGACCTCTACTAAGTTTGTTCATATCAAGACCCTGGGGTCATATTTGGGCTTTGCCACGGCCCAACCCTTTTTACATAGAATCAAAGAGCGAAAATCTTTAAAAATCTTCTTCTCTGTAACCAGATGGCAGACAGCTTAAATATTTGGTGTGTAGCATCACATAGTGGGCCTCTACCAAGTTTGTTCATATCAAGACCCTTGGGTCATATTTGGGCTTTGCACGGGTGCATCCCTTTATCTCTTATGAGCAGAAAGGGTAAAAAAACAAAAATCTTCAAAAATCTTCTTTTATGAAACCAGAAGGCAGACAGCTTTCATATTTGGTATGTAGCATCATCTAGTGGACCTCTACCAAGTTTGTTCATATCAAGACCCTTGGGTCATATTTGGGCTTTGCCCGGGCCCAACCCTTTTTACATAGAATCAGAGAGCGAAAATCTTAAAAAATCTTCTTCTCTGTAACCAGATGGCAGACAGCTTAAATATTTGGTGTGTAGCATCACCTAGTGAGCCCTTACCAAGTTTGTTTATAATAAGACCCTTGGGTCATATTTGGGGTTTGCATGGGTGCATCCCTTTATCTCAATGAGCAAAAAGGGTAAAAAAATGAAAATCTTCAAAAATCTTCTTTTATGAAACCAGAAGGCAGACAGCTTTCATATTTGGTATGTAGCATCATCTAGTGGACCTCTACCAAGTTTGTTCATATCAAGACCCTAGGATCATATTTGGGCTCCACCCGGGCGCAACCCTTTTTACATAGAATCAAAGAGCTAAAATCTTTTAAAATCTTCTTTAATCTAAACCAGAGGGCACACTGCTTTCATTTTTGGTATGTAGCATCATCTTGTGGGCCCCTACCAAGTTTGTTCATTTCAAGACCCTTGGGTCATATTTGGGCTCCACCCGGGCGCATCCCTTTCAGCTCATCTGAGCACGATGGGTGATAATGGGAAAACCGTCAAAAATCTTCTTCTCTGAAACCAGAAGGCAGACAGCTTTCATATTTAGAATGTAGCATCATCTTATGGACCTTATATCAAGACCCTGGGGTCCTTTTTGGGGTCCACCTGGGTGCATCCCTTTTTACATAGAATCAAAGAGCAAAAAAGGCATATCTGTCTTGCTCTTCGCTGAAAACTTTCCATGGTATTGATCTTAGGCAATTATCTTCTTTTTGACATCTGCCTATCTAATTAATGTGATGTCCCAGGGATCATAGAGACTCAGGTGAGCGATCTAGGACCATCTTGGTCCTCTTGTTTTAAATTATAAACCTCTGCCCATATGGAAATTCACAGAAATGATTATTTCCACTTCATTCCTTTGAAAAACAAAAAATCATAAAAAAAACAATCAAGCTCACTCTTTCAAAAAGAGTCAATTTATACCTCTCTTTTCCATTTTGAAAACATCTTTCAGTTTAGGGAGAATATCGCTTAATTTCAGATTATTTGCCCGACAATGGTGGTTATGCCATAATGAAAATCCTATCATGCCATAGACATGTCAAAAGGGAAAAAGTGGTAGCCATGGACTATTAAGTCTGTTCTATTTGATATTTATGCTTTAATTAGCAGGAAATTTACCCTACATGTATTTTCTTTGATAATTTTTGGTGAGTTATCAAGAAATAATGGTAGATATTCATTTGATACTTTTCTACTTGTCAAAATATAGCTTTTGTTGTACATGCAAAGAAATTTAAATCAATCTTTCACCGATACCAAGGATTATCCACTACATGTTATGTTTGTCACAATAACATCATGCAAGAAGAAAGTCATGAGCAGAGGGTAAGAGTGGTAGCCATGGACTTTCAAGTCTAAAAACATATAGAGGATAATCGTTTGTTTAAGTGTAAGATCGATTTATATTTCATTGAGTGAATGACAAAAGCTATATTTTCACGAGTGGCAGAGCCACAAGTGAAAATATAGCATTTGTTGTTCACTCAATGAAATATTAATCGATCTTACAAGAAAAACAAACGATTATTCTATTTCTTTCATGCAAAAATGAGACAAACTTTGACATTTCTAATACATATTTTTGTAAAGCGCGTCTTTTTGCGCGTGATTGCTATGCAACGTTCATTGTGACCTCACTTATTTCGCCTTCATTGATGACGTCAGATAGGATGAAATGCATAAAAGCAGGGTATAAGTTTTTGATAATTTCACTGCTTTTGCGGTGAGATTATCAAATGATAATCTACCGTTATTTCTCGAGAAACCACTTAAAAGCATTAAAGAAAATTATTTAATCTTATTTCAATTTCCAGGAAATTTGCCCCTCGCTGTTGTGTATGCCATAATCCCATCATGCCAGAGAAAGGTCAAGAGGAAACAGTTAGGGTGGTAGCCATGGATAGAAGTTTTCATGTGGGCTGTTATAGATGTGAAGTAAGATTTAATTTGTAACTTTATTATGCCCCCTTTGAAGAAGAAGGGGTGTGTTGCTTTCTCTTGTTTAACAATTGGTTGGTCTGTCTGTCTGTCCATGACTTTTTTGTCTGGAGCATATCTAAAAGAGTATGTTAGTATGCTAGAATTATGAAACTTCACAATTTGATAGATGTCATTGAGGAGAACCATTACTCTACTTGTCAGATTTATGAGTTATTGCCCTTTGTTAATTTATAAAGAATATGCCATTGACCTGTTCTATTGGGGGGTGTAAATGTTAAACAAACCTCTCTTGTTTGAATAAAAACTACATTTTCTGCTATTTGAAATACTAAACGACCTTCATTGTTGGCTTGTTCAATGGTATATTGATTGAAACTGCCACATGTTCCTCACTGAGCCATCTTGTTGACATGCCATTGTGACATGTATTATGTGTCTCCCACTGATGGGCAAATGATGAGTTGTATTTAGTTTGCCTAAGTTGGATGAGCATCTGCTGGCGACATAGCTAATATATTGTTGTTATTCTGGTAGGAGAAATGACATGAAAAAATGGGTAGGTGTACCAGCTGCTACAAAAAACAGTTGAAAGTACTGTGAAAGTGAAAGAAATAAACAACCAAAATTGTTTTCTCAGCTGGGTTTGACACTAAAAGTGTTCTAGGATCCTAAAATGTTGGACAGAGTCCCTTCATTTCAAAGTTTTGGGTACTGTCATAAAAAATCTAGAAATTCTTTCAGTCAGAATGCACATTTTTCCTAGACAATGTTCAAACGCTATCTTTGTTCCTAATGTTTATAATTAAGGAAATGAAGTTCGAACTTTTTGTCTAGGAAAGAACCTAGAATTTACATGTGTCACCAACCTGTGCTTTTCCTTTTTTTTTTTGACGAATTTATTTTATTTTGATTGGGATATAAGTTCTAACAAATAAGATTCATCCGGCTCAATTCTGCTCCCCAGAGAATGAATCAGAATTCACGCCGAGTGTGTTTGCCAAAGAAAGTATCAAGATAGATCTGATGGCTGCCCCAGGGAATCTAACTAGGGACCTCTTGATCTGCTCTACTGCTTGACCATGAAGACAAGCATCCCTGATTACCTTGAGTGATCCTCAAAGCAACAAGTAGGGATTCTTAGAGGGTCCCATTGAAATATAGAATAACATGTTAGTCTCTAAAAATAACAATTTTATCTGGTTGAGGTTGGAAGAATTAATCATGACGAGGCTTTCCCAAGTCATGATAATTTCTCACAGCCAAGACCTGATCAAATTGAAATTTTAAGATACTATCATGTTATTCTATTTATCATGCAATCAATTCTTCAGTGTTTGAGCATGATTAACCCTTAAAAATCAAAGAAATTCAGGTTAATGTGTATGCAAATTGTTTCTTAAAATAGACTGCCTGATATCATGTTATGTTATCAGAAAGGCAATAGCAGGTCAAGACAGGTTTCATTGCATGATAAAAAACATTACTGGCAATCTCTCAGTTTAAATTCTGTGATATTTTTCAGGATTGTCACATGCAGCTGTCTTCAGAGGCGGAGGGGCGGGGTTGTTATCCATTGGACGATCATATTTTGTGTAAAAACTGCAATGCAAAGAGAATCAACGCACTGACAACGAAACTCTCTACAGAACTTTAGAGGGTGGAGGGGTGGGGACGTTATCTATTGTACAATTATATAGTATGCTTATTCTATAATGCAAAGAGACTCATTATAGTACTGTGATGCTCTTTTTAATCGCCGCCAAAGGTGGGCATATAATGGTATTATCTCCCCTGTCTGTTTGTCTGTCTTACCATCTGTATGTACATTTATTGTTAACATAACACATCTCCTTCTTGTATGCAAGGATTGGAGCTTAATTTTCCGGATTTTAGAGTCAAAGAACCAAGATACAGGATAAAGTATGGTTTAAGTCTGACTTCAACAAAATAGGGTCTAAAGGACTTAATTATTGGGATCTTAAGGGTCCTTTCTTTAAGTCCGGGAGTTCCTGCTTTAAATAAAGACTATCTCTTTTAAGCACCAAAATTATTTTCATACGAAATTAGAGCTATTCCCTGATCAAAGTTAAAGCAAGTTTTGGATATTTATTGAATATTGTGGGCTCAACTTCAGGAAAGGATTGTCTCAGACTGGCAAAACCTGCATCCCTTTAAACCCTGATGAAAAATTCTAAAAATTTACAAACTCTCAACATTTTGGTTCTCTTACTACAATAAAAACTTTAGAAACATTGTTGGGAAAGAAAAAAATGAATATAAGAAGGAATTTCATCGTTTACTTGGCAAGTTAGATGTGTGTTAAGTTGCTGTGTATTGTGTCTTCAATTTAGATCTGTCCTTTATTTTGAAACAAGTTGACGTGTTGATATTTTCTTAAGAAATCTATAGGCATAGATGTGATATTCTTTTGTTGATCAAATGTGTTCATTTAGTGCAAAATTTGTGTAGATTTGGTTTATGTGATTGTTTTGTTTTGTTGTTTTTAATATGTTTTGTTAGGTTTTAAAATTTATTTGCTATATTTCATAGCAGCATAAAATCCTTGATTTGTCCATCACTTGGAGCAATTTGGAAGTTTAAAGCAAAACTATTGTCAAAACTATTGAAAGATCCTGTTATAATTCAGGTACTAACAATGGTTTGGCATGAACCCATTGAATTTCTAATTTAGTAATATAAGGGATACATTGCAAGGAAAACATTGTTGGAAAAGAAGAAATTGCTTTTGACAAGCAATTTCTTCTTTTTCTACAATGTTTTCCATTTGGTAATGCAAATTTTAGTATTGGAAAGGCAATAATTTTTCAAACGATGACAGATTTGAGATACTAAGCACTGTGATTAACTACAGACCTGAAGGACCTGCATTACAGTTATATCTACCAGTCCTTCGTAAAATCCACAGGTCTTTGGCTTGAGGACGGGTGGTAGTGTCGATCCCTGATTGACTTCCTTGACCATTCCTTTTTCAAGCTAAGCATTTTCTTGATTTTAGGCAAGGTTTATCTTCTTGAGTGCTGTGCCTAATGATAGCCATTAATCTAGCTTCATTACATGTTTACTTACTTCCCTTTTACATTCTTTATCATAGCTACAGATAAATGGGGGTATTCTGAATAGTGGAAAGTATTCATAGATTCATAACACAAACCCTATGTTGTTGGTACCCATTGGAATAGTCTCATCAAGACGATTCCAAGGAGTACCCCCAACACAGGGATTCATTGAGAACAAAGATTTGAGACAGACTTTACCTCCTCTCAGCTGGCTGTCTGTTCTTAATTGAGCCTGTGCGTGACATTTCCAACAATTTGAAATGTTTGGGGGATAACCATGAACTTTGCTGACAGGAAATCAAGAATGGAAATATTTTGTTTTTAGCAAGAAAGTTTCAAAAAGTACACAGAAAAGTAAAAAAAAAAAAAAAAATCCCTTGTTTAAAGTGAGGGATGCTGTTAAATATGCTTCCAGTTGTATAATTTCTTCAGGCACAAATTTCGTTTATTTCATTAATTTATCATTTAAAAATATGTCTCTTGTTTTTTGTGCTCATCAAACTTTGTTTTAGTCTCTTTATATTAATATTGGTGATAAAAAGTTTTACAGTTTTCATCTGTCTGTCAAAAACATAAGATGTAAACATGACATTTTCCTTTTTCTTCAAAACTATTAAAATTGCAAGACTTGTTTCAGGTAAACTAGTTATGCAATGGTGCCCTTGTTATCTTAACACAGAGTAGCTTCAGCATTAAGCCTTAATAAGGTACCTCTCATGTATCAAAAAGCATTTTTTATGACAGGGTCAAGGTCACTAAGTCAGGTCAAGATAGCTGTTTGTTTCAAGAGAATGAAATTTTCTATACAGTTAGACTTGTATTGAGCAAGTAGTGATCAAGGGACCACATGAAGGGGTAACATGACTTTTTATCATTATTCACAAAGCTAGACCGGTCCAAATAGAAAGAGGTTACAGAGGGGAGTGAAAAATGTGTGTATTTTGAAACAACTATCCTATGTGGTAGAAAATGTTGTGGTAAAAGGAGAATTGCTTGTTAAAAGCAATTCTCCTTTTGCCACATTATTTTATCAAGTATAAGATAACAGGGACATATTGTTGAGAAAAATGTTAAGAGAATATACTGTTAAGAGGTTTCTTGCTAAAGATACTTGATTATGGGAAATTACTTTTCTTTGCAGATGTGAATTCATTGATTTCACATAATTTTTAGTTGTTTATAATTGCTGTAAACAGGGTAATTTTGGCTAAATTGGAGGTGAAGCTTAAATGGGCAAAAATTAATCCACCACCAATATTTGTAATTATTAAACAAACAATTTCTTTATTATGAGGTAAATGTAATCTCACATGATGGACATTTTAGTCAATCTTAATTTACTTTGATTCATTTATATGCAGAACTTTCTTCAAATTGGCATAAGAAAATCTGTTGACTACGTTTACATTTCAAAATATCTGAAAATCCATTTCAAGAGTCCAGATTCAAGTTGATTGGTAAATTGTAACGTAAATATGTCGTAAATGTGTGAAAATCAGGCATGCAAAATATAACTCTAATGAAAGGCTTAAAAACAATCTATTGTTCAGTTTGTTAAAAGCTGACATTACTCTAGAAAATTGACTATCATATACTTTCGTTGTTTTGAAGTACAAAACATGAAAATTAGAATAAGCATTTTAATTTTAGTGGTACATGTTAGATGCGCTATAATAAATCACTGCAATAATTCAAAACTGAAAAATCATCAAATGTAGACATCGCAAATATAAAACTGTTAACAGTATAAGAATTACCTCTCTGAATCATTCGAATGATCACTTCGAGATATATTTAACAATTTCCAACAACAGCAGGTTGTTGCTAAATACAAGTAGCCATTTCAACAAGATTCAATGAACCAGGGGCATTACTGTTTCACAAATACATGCAATTTTTTTTCCATTGACAAATGTTATATGATATTCTCACACATTTTTGTTTTCATTTTGATAGAGTACTTTTTATAGTCGCACATTCTGTAATATATTGCCTTTGATATATTTATTATTCCTTTATTACGACTTTACTTTGTATGGAAAATGCCGCCATTATAAATAATAAAAACACATAGATTGTATAAATATTGTTTATTATTCAAAGTACATTTTCAACAAAGGTATTCATAGAAGGGGGCTTATTTTGATTTTTTAATAAAAATTTTATGCCATGGATAATTCTTAATTTAAACCTATTTATTTCACATTAATTGAGAAACAAGATCCTAAAACTTAGATTAATCAACCTAAATTCTACTTTCTGGAAAATTCACCTGTTTTTGGGCCAATAAAAGAACCATGATTGATAGCCGCTCCTGGGAATCGAGCTCAGGACCTTTGGGTCAAGAGGCTGATGTTTACCTCTAGAAAAGGACACCACGCCCTGTTGATGTAACTGATCTAAATTGTGTCATTCAGATATTCAAACTGACAATTTAGAATATAGGATTAAACCCTTGTCATACTAAACCTGCACTGCCCTCAGGATGACAAAACAGTGCAGACAGTTTGCCAATTATACCCTGCTTTGCATGCAAGTGCACATTCAAAGCGGGGAGTAATTGGAAAACTGATTGCACCGTTTTGTCATCCTGAACACAGGGTAGGTTTATTCCTGCTTTTGCAGCTGGTAGTTACAAAGATCACCCTGCACATATGTGTGGTCTGAGCTATGTTTATACCTCCTTTTTTTCCTTTTAAACCAGAGTTTTAGGTATCATATTTTCAAACTAAATACTTTTTCACAATAAGTGCACCTTGTGCTTTTAGCACTTTGATTTCAATACATTTGTTTGCCTAGGATTTTACTCAGTTACCTAAATTTCGCATTATTTCCACCCCTTCCCAACCAGACCTCCGCTAGAGTTAGTAATTTCTACAAAATAAAATGGAAATGAACATATTGCAGGTTAATATTTTAATTGACAATGTTCACATGCAGAAGGGCGGACAAGCCATCTTTGTGCACACAGCCAAACAATGTTATGAACTGTATAAAAATTACATAAACATGGAGTACGGGTAACCTCTTTTATAAACAATCTAACAACAAGCTAAAGATTGTTGCAACTGCAAAGCTGGTCTGTCATTACATTTTAGTGTTTTAAAAAAATAATCAGATCTTCAATTAATTCCATTAAATATTTCCTCTTGCTACATTGTAAGCCCTAAATATGTGTTCTGCTATTTCTGGTATCCCAATATTGTGTTTGGCCTGTGTAAATATTGTTGGCCCATCTTGTCTCATTAGCTTGGCATCTCTGTCCATAACCTGAAGATAATGTAAATTGTTGTAAATTGAAATTGTCAATGATTATACCAGATATTTCCCTTTGCTATAATTTTAAGGCTTGAATATGTGCAAACCAAAAAAGCATTTTTAAAATAATCCCCCTTGTAAATAGAGTTTGTTCATTTAAAATAAAAAATATCCCAAGCTTCAGGCAAATACCTTTATTGATACCAGATTTTGTAAATTTGTAAAACGGACAGTGGCATGAAAGCCATAGCAATACAACCCGTTTTCTCCTAAAAACTGCCAATATAAAAAGAAATATTGTATTGTTAATAAGACCAGCCTCTGCCAAATCAGTTTTATTGATGACTTAAAGATTATTTTGGGCAGGGGTGTGGAAATATGGATTTTCTCCACTTGTCCCAGGACAAGTAAAAGATAACTTTTTACTTGTCCAGGATCAAAATTAACTAGTTCGCAAAAAAGATAAATGAAATGATTAATTTTGAGAAAGCATTTTTTCAATAAAGAAAATGCTGGATTCCAGCATTTCCTTCTTAAAACAATCTTTACTGCCCTTTGATACACACAATAGGCTTATTTATCTCTTGGACCTTTTTAGTACCATTCCAAGTATTGACCTGCCATTTATTTGTCAAAGGACAAGTTGCCTCAAAATATGTATTCATCCACAGGCAGAAAAGCCCATATCAGACAAATTTAGGATGAGGAATCTCCAACCCTTTCTTGGGTTATACCTGGGCCCTCTTATACAGGAATGTTACCATCTGTTAGACTGATTATGTATATTGATATCAAAAAGAAATGCTGTATGTTACCTTGAGATCAGCTCCAACAGTCTTAGCAAGATCTGTTTTATTGATGACTAAACAATAATATTGAGTTAAAGCACCTTTTCTAGGAATACTATCACCTATTTATACCTGTCTATAGCACTGATTATGTATACTGACGCCAAAAAGAACTAATATTTACCTTAAGATCAGCTCCTACAGCCTCTGCCAGATCTGTTTTATTGATGACTAAAAGATCACTCTGTGTTATACCTGGACCACCTTTTCTAGGAATTTTATCACCACCTATGTTTAAGAGAGAAATTATGTGATCTATGTTTAAGAGAGAAATGATGTGATAAAATGATGTTTTACTCATGACATTGAAAAAGATAGTGCTGAAAGAAAGTCTATGAAGAATACATTTAAAAACATCCTGATATTGACACTCATTCCAATCAAAATCGTTCTGAATCCTTTATTCGGCGCTCAATTCTTTCATTCCAAACACTTACTCAAACCATTCACAATTGCTACAAAAGGTTTAAAAACGTTTGCAAAACCTTTAAGTCCTTTAAAAGGGTGTATTTTTTAGCTCACCTGAGCACATAGTGCTCAAGGTGAGCTTTTGTGATCGCATAATGTCCGTCGTGTGTCGTCAACATCTACCTTGCAGACACTCAAGAGGCCATATGTTTTGCACATACAACCTGAATTTTGGTCAAAATGATAATTTTGATAAAATCTTGGTCATGTCAAAAATTGGCTCAAATGGGGTCAAAAATGAGGTCATGGGGTCATATCTTAAAAAAATCTTGTAGACCCTCTAGAGGCCAAGTTTTTTGTCTAATCAACCCAAAAATCAATCAGAAGAATTATCTTAATAAAATCTTGGTCAAGATCGAAATTGGGTCAACTGGGGTCAAAAAAGAGGTCAAGGGGTCAAATCTTACAAAAAACCTTGTAGACACTCTAGAGGCCACAATTTTTGCTCAATCAACCTGAATTTTGGTCAAAATGATTATATTGATAAAATCTTGGTCAAGTCCAAAATTGGGCCAACTGGGGTCAAAAATATTGTCAAGGGGTCAAATCTAAGAAAAGCCTTGTAGACCCTCTAGAGGCCATGTTTTTATGCCCCCGTATTGAGAGATCGGGGGCATATTGTTTTACTCGTGTCCGTCTGTCTGTCTAACCTTGCCAATATCTTCAAGCCTATTCAAGATACAAAGCTAATATTTGGCATGATGATAGATCTCAATGATCCGCATCCGCTGGTACCAAAGTCAAGGTCATGTGACAAGGTCAAGGTCATCTGTCAAGGTCATCTGTCAAGGTCAAACTTTGAAAAAAAAATGCCGTACCGGGGGCATTCATGTTTCACAAACACATCTTGTTTTGTCCAATCAACCTGAAAATTGGTCAGAATGATTATCTTGATTAAATCTCGGTCAAGTGCGAAATTAAGTCAATTGGGGTCAAAAATGAGGTCAAGGGGTCAAATCTAAGAAAAAACTTACAGACCCTGTAAAGGCCATATTTTTTGCCCAATCAACTTGAAAATTGGATAGAATGATTATCTTGATGAAATGTATGTCAAGTTCGAAATTGGGTCGATTTGGGTCAAGGGGTCAAATCTTAGTAAAACCTCGTAGGCACTCTAGAGGCCATATTTTTTCCCAATAAACTGGAAATTTGGTCAGAATGATTATCTTGATGAAATCTAGGTCAATTTTGAATTTGGATCAAGTGTGGTGAAAACAAGGCTAAGAGGGGAGGTCTTACGACAGTGAACTCAGGTGAGCAATTTAGAGCCACTATGTGCCTCTTAATTCTGAAACGCTTCCAGAGTTACAACCCTTGATATAATAGATACATGTTGTAATGGCCAAAAAAACGTGCCAAGTTTCAAGCGAATACCTAATGTGAAAATTAGATAAAGGTTAAGGTTTGTCATGACAATGCGTACACCAATGTCACTGACGCCAAGGTGAAGAATCGAAGATACTACTACATTTTGTTCCAAAACAGCAGAGCTGCATAGAAGCCATTCAACCAACCTGCTACATCTATGACGTAAATGATATAATCGGCGAGTTCCCGGCTGAAGTTGGCTGCCAGATTATCTCCCCCTGATTCTATAATCACTACCTCAGTGTTGAATTTACTTGTGAGTTCTTTGACTTCTTCCATGTTGAGAGAGAAATCCTGAAACCAAGAGAAATATAGACGATTTCTCCATTATATATCTATAATGCTAAAATTTGACGACAGACTCCATTATATATCTTTTATTGTCACATAGAATCGAAATGATTGTGCTTTAATTTGACGACAGACTGATGCCCCTCGAGGGAAAAACGGTTCAAGTTTTAGAAAGCATAATGACAACACACATTCCCCCTTTCCCCAACAATTTTACAAAGTTGTAAACTTGTCCGACTCCTGACCATCAAATGTCACGTGACCTTTCGGCTGTAGAGACACAGTTTCATTTACATCCAAATCCAATTTGGTATATTAATTTCACGTATGCTGATTTTTAGCTCCACTGGCTGAAAGCCACTGGGGCTATTGTCGTGGCGTTGTGTACGTCGTGCATCCGTCCGTACGTGCGTCCAGTCGTAAACTTTTTCTTTAAAAATCTTCTCCTCAGAAACTACTGGATGGATTTCAACCAAACTTCACAGGAATGATCCTTGGGTGACCCTCTTTCAAAGTTGTTCAAGAAATTTTGATTAAATGAAAAACACGGATTTAACGGGCGTGGCTTATTTCCAAATATGGTAAAAAAGGACTTTTCTCAGGTTCTAATAGATGGATACCAATGAAATTTTACATGAATGATCCTTGGGTGGCCCTTTATCAGTCTACAAAAAATTATTGCGATCAGATGAAAAATATGTATTTTATAGGCGGAGGTCATTTCTCAGTATGTTATATTCGAATTCTGCGTCCTAGACAACATACTTCACAAGCTGTGGGCTAGATTGAATTAAGTTATTTTATGTATCTGTTAATGACATATTGCTATCGTGCACAAAGCTTTGGTCGACAGAGTAGACAAAGATCAGCCTGCACCTAAATTGTCTGCCTTCTACTGAATCATTGATGGGGAAACTTGGATCGGCCTGGTGAATAATTCCCCTAAAACTTCGCAAACTATTTGAAACAAACATTAAAGTCTGTAGGATAATACTTAAGTTCATAATACTTTTTATCTTATAACTATACAAATATCCGTGTGATAACATCCCGTGTGATATTCTTTTATGATATCACATAGTTATTTTTAGAACAATGATATAATACAGTTAATGTTATAAACTTGCATTTCAGTTAGAAACATCGACAAAAACAAGACAAAAGAGGTTATAAGATAAATATAATACGTACTAAGTATATTGTATGAAAAAATATCTCACTCGGCTGTGAGAATTGATAATTGTCTCGGCAGAGCCTCGACAATGATCAATTCTCCCAAACCGTTAGATATTTTTTTCCATACAAAACACTAAGTACGTATTATATATATAACTATACAAATATCCGTGTGATAACATCCCGTGTGATATTCTTTTATGATATCACATAGTTATTTTTAGAACAATGTTATAAAGCGGTTATTTTTAGGAACTTGCATTTCAGTTAAAACATCGACGAAAATAAGACAAAAAGAGGTTATCAGATAAATATAATACAACCTTAATGTATTGTATGAAAAAAATATCTAACTCGGCTGTGAGAATTGAAAATTGTCTCGGCAGAGCCTCGACAATGATCAGTTCTCCCAATCTCGTTTGATACCTTTTCTCATACAAAACACTTAGTATGTATTATATATATATAAAGCGAACTCCCACCTCTCTGATGGCTGCATGAGGACATCCTCCAGTTTCAACAGCTCTCATTCTCTCTTCAGGCAAAGCTTTATTACGTACTAAAAACTCCCAGTCTTCTCTGAAACAAATAGGTTAGAAATGTGAAATAAGAACGTATAATAACAGAAATAACCACACGTTGAGGATGAAAACATTTATAAAAGGTAATGCTCTAGTCTTTCAATTCCTTTTGACATTATATTGATGGAATGTTTTCTGTAGTAATAGTTCATGACTGTAACTAGGATTTTAGAATTTAAAAATTGGCGACCACCCGACAATATTTATGCGCTAGAGAAAAACTTATAAAAATAACGCCAATCCGCTTCTTTTGGTGAGAAATGGATGACAGAGCAATGGGTGTTCAGGAGTATTTTTAATAATTTCAACATGGTCAATTTATCGTATCCGGGGCTTGAAAAAAGTTGTAGTTACGATGTTATGATCATTTATCAACAGTTTTTTTCGACAGATTTTTAGCTCACCTGAACACAGAGCGCTCAATGGGAGCTATTAGGATCATACTGGGTCCGTCGTGCGACGTGCGACTTACAAACTTCTCCCGAATCACTGGGCCGATTTCGATGAAACTTTGACAAAATGTTCCTTGGGTGGCCCTCTTCAAATATTGTTCGCAAAATTTTGAATGGCCCATTTATATGAGCATGGCAGGGCGGGGCTTATTTCGAGCCCGAAAACTTTAAGCATCTTCTCAATAAAGAATGGGTGGGTAGGGTCTATTTTCCCTTCGAATTCCCTGAACAACATCTCCTCTTCAACAACTAGGCAAATGTGAATGAAACTTTGCTAGAAAGTTAATTGGGTGAGATCCACTGGACCAATAAAATTCAGCGGAGCGGTTTATGGCCGTTCTGTCTCATTTGTTTATTTTTTATTATGCACTAATGTAATGCCCGCAATAGTAGTTAGGCCCTTGTTATTCAACCAACACATGTACAATAAAAATCGTTTGTTGTAGTACATTTCAACATTTTGGTTGCCAATTTACAACTGTCACTTACCTCGTAAAAATGTCATTGGTCACCACACATATATTATGAGTATCCCGTAAGTGTTTACACAACGCAAGAACTGTGGCGGTCTTACCCGAGCCGACTGGTCCGCCTATACCGACTGTAAATGCTCTCTGTAATAAAAAGTATAAAAAGCCCTATCCGATATTCAAAGAGCAGAAATAATTGCGAATGTTAAACAAGAGGACCGCAAACGTATTCCTACGCTCGGCTTTGGAACTGGATAGTGCAAAAAAAATCGAATTCGAAAAGGGGGTGCATAATGTACAAAATGCATGAATAGTCCCCCCCCCTCCTTGATAGTATAGATTGCTCTTTCGATACTGAACATGCGTGCAAAGTTTCAATTTAAGCCTTTAGTGAAACCAGAGATTTCACGAGTTTTAGCATGAAGACGATCTCCACGACGCCACGTAGGCTACATCAAAACAAAAAAGTAGCCGAGCTAAAGATTGCACCCTGCTTTGCACGTAAGATCACGTGCACAGTGGGGTGTTATTTCTTGTAATTTTCGCGTTTATTTTATTTTTAATTCAAGGTTGTTGAAACTTCATAGCGTAATCTCTATAACTTTATTGTTTGTTAAGGATACTTTTTTTCTATATGCGCTAGATTATGTTTTATTCAAAATTCGATAAAGGTTTATTTGAGTGATCGACTTTGAAAAGCTATATATTTTAAGATTGGCGGAGCCACTAGTGAAAATATAGTTGTTGTTCTTTGTGAAAGGAACTATTTCGAGCCCAAAATCAATACGGCAGGAACATGCACTTTTGTAAATGGGTCAAGGATACATAGAGAATACCATGTCAGTGTGTAAAAATAATAATGTTATCTGGTCGAGGTTAGGAGAATTTATCAGGACGAGGCTTTGCCGAGTCATGATAATTTCTCTCAGCCGAGACCTGATAACATTGATGTTTTAAGACACTTACATGTTATTCTATTTATCAGGCAACCTTTTTTCACGCTTATTCATCGTCCCCCCGCTCCAGTGGCCATTTTTCAGCTGACATTAGACAAAATCCATTGTCATGCAGACCATTCCAGTATATTTGTCTCTAACCATTTGACGAGTGTTAATCTGTACGCCTAAGTTGGACGTTCAGCTGGTGCCTCGGAAGAAATGCTGTGGTTCTACTGGTGTGAGAATCGACAGGAAGCATTGCTATGTGCATTGGCCGCAACGATGTAAATGTGATCCGTCACACAAAAAGGGACCATGTGGGAACTCCGTAAAATAATTATGTGATAAAGAGATTTGTTCTAGTACAGGTCAACCAGGGGGCGCATTTCTATTATTCTTTAACAGTAAGGTAGATGAATCATTCTACATTAAAAAATGAGCGAAAAGTTTCGACCCTAATCAGTCTGTGCAATCCGCTACCTAGAGGGTCCTTTTTCGCGTGACGGGTCACAAATATAAAATTGTTTGTGGCGTTTAAGAAATGCAAAAAAAAAAATCCAAATATGAAATGATCGACTAAAATTTCGGGCGTCATATGTTAACTATAAAACCTCGTAACTACAGCTTTTGAGAAGCTGCAGTTACGAGTTTTTTAAGTTAACTGACGGTATGGCAAAAGGCAGACCAACCTGTTTCCAATCTTGTCTGTATACGGGTTTATCCCTGTCCGTGAAAGTACCAGGATTATCCATGATCTCGTGCGTGTGACCGTGTTCTAACCCTGGTCCGTGGTCATGACCGTGACTGTGACCGTTTTCTGTCCCATTTGGGTGAATGTGACCAGCTGGAAATATGGTGCGTATTTTTATGAACAATTTCTGTTATTAGATTAGACAAAATTGTTGGCAACAACAGTAACAACAACAGCAACGACAAAACCAGCCCTGTGTTCGATGTAAAAAGGTTTCGCGAGCGCTTTGAGATGATACCCTGCTTTGCACGTGCACAAACGTGCAAAGCGAGGTAGCATGTCGAAAACGCTTCGCTAACGCTTACATCCTTAACGCAGGGCTGTTTTAAAACTGTTTTAAGATTCAACTCCTTTGAGGTTCTAGCTTAACTATTTTTTTTGTCGCTAAATATACTGAAACTATTAAAAATGAATTGAGCCTGCGCGTGACATTTCCAACAATTTGAAACGTGCATGAGGTGCAAACATTGAGCAACTTTGACAGCCACATGCTGTGAATATAAAGTTGCCTGATGGTTTTCAAATACTTTGAGATCTAAGCTGTCTACCGAACGCATAGTAGACACTCTGGTCAGACTGTGTAGATGCACAGGCTGGTCAGAGTCTTTGCTTTGCGCATATTTGAAATTGTTGGAAATCCCACGCACATGCTCAATTAGTTATTGAATTTTATAGTTTAGTTTATTTGACAATTTATTTATCATTTATGGAGAAGTTGTTTACACATATCCTGCTTTATTTAGAACTTACTTAGAATTTTTGCTGCATCCCAACCAGACTGGCTGACTCTAATTTTTCAATAATTCAGAAGTAAATGGGACAGTGTAGGCTCAGATCAGTTGAAATCACGAAGTAATAAATTGCCGAAAAATAGAGAACAGGAGCACCGCATACGAGTGTTACGCTCGGCTGCAGGTGTTGGATAGAGTAAAAGAGGGGAACAACTCTTACAAAATGCTTCTAGAATTATCCCCCTTGATTGTCTGGATAGCCCTTATGATGGTGAACACACATGCAAAGTTTCATGAAGATATCTTAAATGGCAGCAGAGATATTACTAATGGTAAGGTTTGTAACGCCAATATCAATACAAACACAAACGACGCCAATGTGATCACAATACACCGGATTTTTACCGACAACAGTCGAGCTAATAATACATTAGTGTGCTAAAATATCAATGTTATCTGGTCGAGTCTTGGAAAACTCATCATGAGGAGGCTTTACCTTTTTATCTGACAGATAAGACCAGAAACATCGATATTTTGATAAATTATCACACCATTCTATGTTTTATTCAACCATTTTCCAATGCATAAAGTGTATGAAACCTTTATTACCAAAGAAACTCATGTAAATTAGGTTCTGGTAAAAACTTTGAATAAGCCCTATGCAAGATGTTTCTAAAATTAAACTGTTATGTTATCTGACAGGTGATATCAGGTCAATACAGGCTTCCTTGAGAATCCATCGAAGAGTACCAAAGAAATCATTCACACACACTCACACACACACACACACACACATATATATATATATATATATATATATATATATATATATATATATATATATATATATATATATATATATATATATATATATATATATATATATATATATATATATATATATATATATATATATATATATATATATATATATATATATATATATATATATATATATATATATATATATATATATATATATATATATATATATATATATATATATATATAGTGAGAGAGAGAGAGAGAGAGAGAGAGAGAGAGAGAGAGATGTTGGATGAGTGGTCATTGAATACCGAATTTGTTAAACGAGTCATCTATAAACAGATAAAAACGAGGCTATGCCGAGTTTTTATCTGTTTTATGTGACGAGTTTAATAAATTCGTTGTTTTATGAGCACAAATTTTATACTCTCTTTATAATATGACCCGAATTTTTGCGGAAAAAATCGTTAAAATTCTTGAAAATCAACATTTCAATTTTCCACGAAACTTGTAACGCCGTTTAAAACTGACGTCACTATTTGTACATTATGACGTCATTTTCACGGTTACAAAATAGCGTTGCTATTCGCTATGGGCTCATCTGCATAGTTATTCCACTAGTGTTATGACATACGTGTAACATCAAAAACATTCAACGGGGTTATTTCACTCCCGCGAAGTAGGTCGTATTATAAATATATATACATTACCTTTGATAAAATTGACGTTATCTTGTTCCATCATTGTAAGATATGCAAACGGAAATTGAACGAGAGGCTTCAACTGAAATAAACACACAATTGACAAAACATTTGAATTTAGCGGAAGAGAGTTTAAAGTAGACAATTTATTACGACAAACATGTATATGTTAAGTGAGAAACATCGTGCAATTGACAATGTGAGTGGTTTTTAAATGATTTCTGAATGAAATTGAATGAAAGCGTTAAGCGAGTTTTGAGTGAATTTAAAGGGGGGGGGGGGTATACAGCATCGCTAATTTTGTTCAGTATGATATTTTGCGATATTTATTACCTCCCTTTAATAAAATTTGCACATAAGTTCTATAAATAGCTTCTGATCTCTTAAAGAACCTAACTGACGATTACCATTTCAATTATTTCAGTGAAAATTCGATTTTTTCTAGCTTTATTTATTTTGATTTGTGTTGTTGATTCTTTATTTTCAGTGAATTTGGAACCTTTTTTGAATAGTCTTAGTGAGTTGTTTTGGATTGAATGAATAGAGCGCTGAGTGAGCGATTTAGAATGATTGAGGTTCAAGTAATTTCAATTTCACGATGTAACGAACTGTACATATTTTACCACAATGTTCCTATTTTGTCATAATAAATTCACCCCGAGTTTCAATGTCAAAATATATGTATTTGATCGGTATAGGCGACCTGTGTTTGGTTTCATTTTACACGTGCAATACTTAAAAAAACAAATTGAATGTTTCAATTAGTTATAGGAAAAGGTAAAAGCAACCGTTAAAGTTATCCGCCCTTAAGTTAGCGATGATCTTAAAGAAACGGTCATTTGAATGAATGGCGTAGTTGCGCTTGAAGGCCTTACAAGACAAACGAAGTTAGTTAAAATTGTGAGTCCTTACAGTAAAACATCGGAGTATCTCTGGAAACAATCAAGATAATGTTTTAATTCTTCCACCGATAATTTTAAGTAAGTTTGTTCATAAAGTGTAGATTAAGTCCGAATGCATAATCATCATCTTATACCGAATTTCATAGTTTCACATATGTTTTGATGACCATAACATCGTATCTTCAGCTTTTACAAGCTGTAGTTTCGATGTACTGATCATGTATTGAATGCGCGTCAAAAATAATTAAAACTAAATAATAAGATTAATGCATGACTTGAAGAAAATATATTAAATTGAGATCTTACCTTTAAAATTGTTAACGCGTCGTCTTATCACACAAATAACCACGTTTCGTGTCAAGGATGTAGATTTTGTTTGTGTATTTCTAGATTGACGTGATGTTTCGGTAAATGAAATCCTATATCCCCGTGCAAGGTCAGCTTTCGGTTTGTCACCAAAAATACGACACCTCAGGCGGCTAGTTTAAAGTATATTTTAATTGTTATCAGATGCGGCCAATTTGAATAAATGTGGGACAATATGTACTTGCTGAAGAGGCTACCCGGGGATCTTAGTTAGGCCAAGAGATTTGTATTATTCGGTTCCAACTCACTTTGATTTGCCGCAAGTTATAACAAAAAAATGATAATTAATTCAATTGCTCAAAAAAAGAAACTATTCACAATCCATGTAAAAGCCGGAGAATGGTGTTTATTTATTCGGTAATTATCAGTGACATCGTAAATATAGCTCGATGGTTTAGGCTCGTCTTTCACTTAACACTTTCCTGTTTTACAAAATTTTGGACCTGTCCAAATTCAAAGGTTTTGCAGACGAGAATAAAAAGTGGATTTAATTTGAAAAATAACCGTTCAGTAGGGTAGAAAATAGTGTGCAAAAAGAAGAAATTGCTTGTCAGAAACAATTTCTTCTTTTTTCACAATGTTTTCTCAATCATAAAATCACAGGCACGTAAAAAGCAGGGTTTAAACAGCAAAGGGTTAATGCGATGCAGTGCAGTTGACGAAGCACCAGACTCTCGGTCAGATGGTCAGAGGATCGATTCCTGTTCGTGGAAAATATTCTTTCGGATACGTTCATCTATAACGGGATGAAACCATGCTTACAAGGGCTTATAGGGTGGCAAATTTAAAGTAAAGGAAGAAATCCACCAAATACATTTCAGTCAAAATTCTATGTCTATAAGAAATGGAACTTGGTCAATGCAAATGATGTAAATTGGTCACATACATTTATAAGACAGGTGTAATTTCTGTTGGTACCAGAACTATGTTCTTAAACGTTTCATGAAATATTATGGAGCTTCAGGAAATTTAAGTCGGATGGCGGGTGTATTAAATTCTCAAAATTGAAGTCTCGTTTATTTTTCAATTGATTGATTAATTGAATGGAGTTTTACGCCGCTTTCAACATTTTTTCAGTAATATCGCGGCGCCTAACAATGGTTTCCTGGTATTTTTCTCACCAGTACAACCACCACATCCCTCCCTAGCCTCCAGCTGCTATCTCACATAGGTCTACGATTATCAACCCATTGGTGAGAGACAAATAGTCGGAAAGAATGAGTGCCGCCGTCGGGGTTATTTTGCCAGATGAAAATATTTCTAAATATTTTCATTTTCCTAAAAAGAATTAGTAAAACTGTTTTGTAATCAAAGTGCTGAGATTCCTGAATGCATTAATTTTAAGTCTTCTAGTTCGAAAATGAAAATCAGGTCGTATAGACTAAGATCAGACTGTACGTAATGTGCAGGCTGGTCCCTTTTCTCATACTTCATGCGAGAGAAGTAATATTCCGAGTTCAGCATTACAAGAGATAAAAGGTAATCAACGAAGCGAGTTTAAAGTTCGACCTTTCTGTCCCAATTTTGGTCGAATGGTTAAAGAGGTCATGGACGCTTGATATAAGTAGCTGAAATAGTATCGTCTCATGTATTTCAATAATCAGGAACGAGTAACAAGAATGTCGTGACTACAGCTTGAATAAAGCTCTATTTAAGACATTTTGGCCGCATATCCTCGACATGATTCAAATCTTTCATAATGTCTCATTTTTTAAAAGACGAAGTAAAATTATATACGAAATATTGTTACGCGAAATTACGCCATAAAGATGCAATAATTTGCCAAGCTTAAGTGAATCCAAACCCCAGTTTCCGTTTTATTCACGTATGACCCGTTTCGCGAAAAGGGGCACTCTTTGAACTCCGTGAAATAACTATTTGATAACGAAACTAATTGCAGTACAGGTAAACAAGTGGTCGCTTTTCAAATATTTCTTATACGGGAAGGTAGTTTATATATTGTAGATTCGGAAAATCAGAAAAATGCAGAAAGTGTTGGCCCTAGTCAGGCTGCGCAATACGCGCAGTCGGACTAGGTCGACACTTCACGCACTTCCCTTTTTGCGTAAAGGGGACTAATAATAATCCGGATATGTTAAATTCATAAAATGAAGACATTGAAATAGGCTGTCGCAAAATAAGGATTTTGGGTGATTACCGATCTAAATATTCAAATTATGAATATTCCAACTACATGTATAAATATTGCAACTATTTACAAGGTTTGTAGTAATTCTTGAATTCTTTCTCAAAACCCACGTAAAAAAACCCATGATCGGGCATATATAGACCATTGGGATATGAAAACGTATCTTGTCACCCTCATCAGCTGAATTGGTAGAGCCCCTGACTTCAAAACAATTGAAGGTCGGTCTTATGAGTTCGATTCCCGGACCGGTACACCAGCAAACTTATTTGAGCCTGTGCGTGACATTTCCAACAATTTCATGTGTGCATGATGGAAAGACGTTGAGTAGCCTGGCCACTCACGCAGTGCATCAGAGTTAATTTTGGGTTATGAATAGCAATTTTAGGTCCGAAGCCATCTATTAAGCGCATAGTTAAGACTCTAATCAGACTGCTCGGCAGCACAGACTGGTCTGAGTCTCAACGTTGCGCACATGTGAAATTGTTGGAAATGTCACGCACCGGCTCATTTGTCTTTCGGATGAGACTTTACACCATCAAGATGGATAACTCCATTTTTGATAGAATTATTTCCCTTTTTGGATCGATGCGCGTTTGGTTATTTTTCTATTTCTTTTTCTCTTTTTTCCCTTTTTTTGTTTGTTTTCTTTTCAGTATTCAGCACCTACAGCCGAGCATGGATATCGTTATGCCTTGTTCCGTTTTAAGACTATGGATAATATCTAAAAAAAAATAACACAAAATCCTTCACCCTACCTAAACTGGAGCAAATCTTTTATTACCAGTTTTGAAGATTTGTGTGTAAAATTATACTGCTTTATGTGAAATTAAATACCCACATGAGATGGGGCATGTGATAGCATAAGTCAGCATTTTTCTGAAGTTCATTTGGGTTAAAAGTAGACGATTCACTGATTAATATCGTATTACGCTCCCAGTTCCTTCATTTGAGTAAATATTTGTATTTGTAGACAAAAAAGAAACTCTAATTTGATAGATATACGTGAATAGAGGATATGTCATTATTTCCATATCTTATCAATACATCTTCCATTGAGTGAACAACTTAAGCTATATTTTCACGAGTGGCTCCGCAACTTTGTGAAATTATAGCTTGGTTGTTCCCAAAATGAAAGTAACATATATTCACGCACAAAAGTTATTCAAATTCTTTATTACAGAAAATGGGATGTCATCCGCGCATGGAAATATTTTGGTATGATTTGAACGTGAATGACAATGTGTTGAAACCATCGATAATATAGGTTACAATTAGAACACCCAATAAAATAAAATGAACGAAATGCGAGTTTTTTTCTTTATCAGACAGTGGCATTACTTTGATAATTTCACTGGTTTAGCGATGGATGAATAATCGGTTGGAAAGTATTAACGATAACCACGTTATAGCCTTGACGTAATACATTTTCAATTCCTGTTTATATTTTTCTTATTTAGTGCTGATTTTTTTTGTCGTTGTTATTTTTGATGATGATGGCATTTCACAGCTATTCAAATTCATTTGGTTCCCAGTTTACAATATTTCACGCTGTCATTCACAATTCTCTATGCGAGGATCAAATTTCCATACATAGTCTACAATTTTTGCATTTTTTTTTCTTTTCATTTTATTTTTTCTCATTCTGTCACCTTAGCAACGACCTTGGATATG
This sequence comes from Fragum whitleyi, assembly GCA_948146395.1. Classification (NCBI taxonomy): domain Eukaryota; kingdom Metazoa; phylum Mollusca; class Bivalvia; order Cardiida; family Cardiidae; genus Fragum; species Fragum whitleyi. The sequence continues at coordinate 43,406,772 of OX411554.1, forward strand.
TCTGGGTATATCATGTTAATCATCTTACCCATACGTGATCCCCATTTTCTTGCAAGTCTTACCCGAGCTACAGATAGAGGGGGTAGTTTGAGGTTTAGATCAAATAATTTCACCTGTCGTAAAACAAATCCGATGTTGTTGGTAATTGTTGGAATCGTCTCATCGAGACGATTCAAATGAGTACCCACAACATTGGGTTTCGTTGAGAAATAAAGATTTTAGACTGGCTTCTGTAACTACGTCTTACCCGGGGTATATGGAGTACATGTAACTATCATGATGTGCCCGAATGTAATGGCATGTATACGTAGGTATTACATAACATCGGTGAGGCGACCGTAATATCGTAACTACACCTAAAGTAAGGCAAAGCTACGTTATTTTGTCACCCAATGACGATAATGTATAATTATAAAAAGAATGTAGGCCTTAGTTGAAGTACGCGAGCATTGACTTTGTCGAAATGCACTATTCTTGCCTCCTGACCAGGGTATAAACGTTCATGTCAGCGGAGTGTGAATGAGCGATTTTGCCTTCTATGCTATTGTATTCATATTTCAACAATTATGCATTTTTGGTAGATTTTAACCAGCTTGATTCAAGTTTGTCGTGAAATGATTAAAAACTTAAAAAACCAACGTCATAGCGCAGTCGGTAGCTTGTCGGCCTCTTAATCAAGAGGTCACGGGTTCGATCACCGACGGCGGCACTGATCCTTTCTGACTTTTTGTATCCAACCAATGGGTCGATAGCCGTAGACCTATGTAGGATAGCAGCTGGAGGCTAGCAAAGGGTGTAATGGTAGTACTGGTGTAGGAAATAACAGGAACCCATTGTTAGGTGCTCTTGCCGCCGAGTGATAACTAAAAGATTGTTGAGAGCGGCGTTAAATCCCATTGAAACAAACAAACAAAAATTAAAAAGAAAGATGAGTAGAATAAAATCATATTGCGGGTGAATGCATGCTGATATTAGTCTATACTGTCTACAAAAGCTGTACGTATAGCAGAAACATGCCCCAAAAAGCGCGAGATGAATGAAACCCTTGTATGATATGATTGAAAAGTTCCCAAAAGGTTGCTTCACTCAGTGGCGACTAACAAAGGCAACGTCTTTCTCTTTAACTTAACATTACTGCAGAAAACACCCTCGTTAAAATGACAAGTTGAATGATTTTGGATTGATCTTGGAATGATATTGAATGAGTGTATGGAGCGAGTTTTGAATCATTCAACTTGTCAATTTCACGATGTTGCTAACTGTAGCGCATCATAGTCCTTGGTTAGATCGAGACCGTAGTACGCATTCTTTCTGACATTTTCCTTTCGTCCATAGGTAGCCGATCGTGAACCTATGTTGGATGAGCAGCTGGACGGGATATCGGGTAGTTTTGTAGCGAGAAATATCAGGAATCCATGGTTTGCTTTGCAAACCGCCGGGATATGATTGAAAAACTACAGTGACTTTCATATATATTTTTTTCACTCGAGGATAACACGATAAAGGGTCGAATGACTCTTATTATCATCGTGGTCCTAACCCATTCCAGTTCTTATCCTGCACATAGAGAGAGGCAATGGGTTCTTACCACTGCTTCCCATTTTTACAACTGGGTGGACTGGGGCGCTGTAAAGTGTCCTACCCAAATACACTACCCGCCTTCGGTCAGTCTCGAAACGGCAACCACCAGGTTACAAACCGAGCGTACTGACCACTCGACAAACGAGCCAGACAATGTAATGTTTCAATAATGCTGCGAAAAAGACCCTATATTGAGATTATCCGTTCCGTCTAGAAAGAAACCGAGGTTTATGGGATCAGGCACGGCCGTACCGCACCGCTGGTCAGGTCAATTTTTCCCTTTGATAAAACAGAGTCCAATTATTGTCCCGATGATACCATTGCAAGAAAGAACACGAAAAAGCGACCTTAGGCGTGATGCGGTTAATAACATCGTGAAATTGACTGTGTGAACGATTTTGGAATGATTTCGGAATGACGTTGAATGATTGAAGGAAGCGAGTTTTGGGTGAGATTTAAGGGAGTTGAATGATTGAAAGGAGCGAGTTTTGATTGAAATCTAAGGAAGGTAGTCCAATACTTTATATGTATTACCTCCCTTTAATAATATATGCATAAAAGTTCTATAAATAGTTCCCTATTTCTCCAAGAACCAATCAGACGCTTAAAACTTCAATTATGTCAGTGAAATCTTGCTTTATTCATTTTGAAGGCAGCTGTTGATCCTATATTTTTAGTTATTTTCAGCGTCTTTGAATGGTATGAGTGAGTGTTTGGAATGAATGAATGAATGAATGAATGAAATGAATGAATGAATGAATGAATGAATGAATGAATGAATCGCTGATTGATCGATTTAGAATGGTTTTGATTGCGATAAATTAAAATTCCACGATGTAACTAACTGTATCATAGATACAAGTAATTTCAAATTTAAAACACAATAGAAGAGATTTGTTGATTTACTTACTTTTTACTAACACTACTTATTGTAAAGGTTTGAAAGCAAAGGAAAGCAAAATCAATGAATATCTAATAATATTAAAATTGATAATAATTAATTTGGAAAAATATGGAAATACAGTGAGGTTTTTAAAAGATCGCTTCAGCAGATTAAAGATTTTTAAATGTTGATAAAATCTTATTCAAATAGTCACACATGTTAGATCCTACTTTAAAGGTTGTTCACATTTTAAATAAAAGGGTCACATTTAGGATGTGTGCCCTGAATAGGGGTCGGATAGGGTTCCGTAAACAGCTAAAAGGCGAATGAACTTTTTGTTTGTACTTTGACTTTAAAGTAGAACATGTATAATTCATCGAATTACGCTGAGCACCATGTTACGACAACATATAATGATTTAAAAAATGTGCGTTGTTGCTGTTGTTGTTTAATCACATTGATAATTAGCCTATTATACATGACTTTCCCCTGGCAGGGAGGAGCCTAAGTAGCGGGTCGTTGCACTTAAGGTTACGGCAAATCAGCTTTTAAGTATAATGACTTACTTTGACATAAATAACTTGTAGGTTGATAATCAAACCCCCGTAACTTCAGATTGTTCAAGCTGAAGTTACGTGGCTTTTGTTACCAAACGATGGAATATGTTCAGTTTCTCTAAGCTCGTGAATCCTCTTGGTTAAAATTGGGTAATGCTATTTGCATGCGTTAGCGATAATAGTCGATTTACCTTTGAAAGAAAGGATGTGTTGGTTGTATTGGTTAGCGAAATACCAGGAAACCATTGTTAGGTGCTCATAACTGAAATAATGTTGAAAGCGGCGTTAAATTCCATTCAATCAATCAATTACCTTTGAAAGAACCCAAAATATCGATAATTAAACTCGCCAAATTACATCACGGCTAACCAACGCCCTGACAGTTTTAAAATAGTAGCGCAGGATACCAGTAAGTAATAGATTAGAAGTACATGTATGTATTAAGGTATATATATATATATATATATATATATATATATATATATATATATATATATATATATATATATATATATATATATATATTTTGCCTTTAAATGTAACATTTTGCATTAAATATTCTCAAAATATTTAAATCAAATCCTCTAGATACTCTTTTGGTAAAAATAATAATAAAAAAAAAAAAAAAAAAAAAAAAAAAAAAACATTTTTAAACAAAATCTTAGGGTCGCGTGTTCAAATCATGAGCTGTTACAAATAACATACTACTCGAATTAGACACTCAATTGAAGCGCTGTCTTTCAAAGTTTTTTTGCAGAGAACGTTAAATGTTGTGAGTATAGTTTTTTTTTTTTATTTTTGGCGCTTGCACTATCCTTCGCAACGAATGACCATCATTTGGGGTATCGCTCAATTGCTTCAATAACACGACAAATGAGAATCAATCAGAGAGACAATATGGTATCTCAAGATCACTCAACGGATGTTCTAAAATTATAGAAAGAAAGTCAAACTAACTTATGGACTAAGACCCCCCCCCCCCCCCCCCCCACACACACACAAAAAAGAAAACAAAAAAACAACAACAACAACAACAACAACAAAAAACGAATAAAAAAATGATAATCCTTACGCACAACGTTTTGGTCAAAATTATAACTTACGTTAATTGCGTTTAATTAAAACTGATTTACTAACAAATGCTTCACGGATAAATTTTGTATGAACCCAATTATAACAATTTCTTTGGCCTTAAACGGGGATCATCTCATTTAACACTATATTTTCGGATGTCTACCTTTATTGGATGACATAACTCTTCATCTAATACATTGGGAAACAGGTAACATTTTACTTTACCCTTCATGTAATTCAAATTGTATTTAATTCTTTTGCATATTTAGTACATGTATTTCCTTTTGTTGTTTTCATGCACACGTAAGCTCCATAATATCTCAACTTGCCACATGCAGGTATAACCGTAAAGCATTCACGACTTCGGCTTTTCTGATTTGCGAGGCGCCGTCATCGCGCAGTTGGTAGCGCACCGGAAGCGCAGTTGGTAGCGCACCGGAATCTCGATCATGGCGAACCGGGTTCGTGCACCGAAGGTGATACAGTTTCTCTCAGACGTTTGTATCCCGCCTATCGGTGAATAAATTGTAAAATTATACGGGATGGGCAGCTGGGACCCGTTTTACTTAACATCTTAACATCTTACGACAAAATTAATTGTAAGTCAAAACTACAAATCGCAACTAGTGTTTTCAATTATTGCTAGATTCTGCCTTGCGATATTTCATAGGAATCGTCTTTGGAAAAGATACCATAGTAGTATTTGCGAGATAAATACCACGAATCCATAATTAGGCGCTCCAGCCGCTTAGATATGACTGTAAGGCCTTATGATAATCGACTTTAGGATAGTGGAACGGTAATAGTCCCGCAACATTTCCGAAACGTTGCGGAACTATTAAGGGGCCACTACCTTAATCACCATTCTTACAAATCGTTTGTGGTCTACCAATTTTTTTTAAACTACGACTGTAGTTACTAGAACTTTTGTAGCACACTGACGTTATAATTATTTTCAGTAAGCCTATAGATGAAATTGACCTTTTGGCCCTGTGGTGTCTACTTTTATAGGACCAATACAGATGTTGTAAATGTATATTTAAAGCTCCACTGGCCAAAAGTAGGCGAGCTAATGCCGTGGCGTTATAATTGGGAATTTGTACCCACATGACTTTTGATTCAGTAGATCTTTTCTCACATAGCTATATGCCCTCGATGCTTAGAGCAAACAGTCGTAAGATTGCTCCTATCCTTTTGTACCCATATGTAATAAGAATTATTAAAATATGACCTAGGTCGCGGGAGTAAAATAAAGCCATAGAATATTTTTGATATTACAAGGGTGTTATTTCACAAATGAAATAACTGTGCAAATAAGCCAAGAACGTATATAGCAGCGTTATATTTTGGACGTGTAAATGACCGCATTACGCTTTTACTGACGTCATTTCGCAAACGCCGATATGTATTTCGCTGAATTGCTTGAATCGATAAATATGTGGGATTTCCCCGTTTGATCACAAAAAATCAGGTCAAATTATAAATAGAATATCAAATTTGTGCACATTAAATACCGAATTCATTTATCGAAAAAAGGACCAATCTAATTTTTATTTGAATTTTAGTATTTATGTCACTAAACGTCATATCCGAAATGACGTATTTATCCTGTCACTAGCTATAAATATTGCCTGATAAAAGGGGGTATGATAAACTTGTTGATATCAGGTCACTTGATCACGTGACAGCTTTATCATGTCACTTGGTCACGTGACCTGCCGGATCTTCTTTTTGCGGCTATCAGGTCTGAAAACAGTCCTCTCTAACATTTTTTTCTTTTGAATTTGAGTGTCTAGTTCTGAAAAAAAATTCATTCGATTCTCATATATTTTTAAAATCAAGTCGCGACCATATCGATGACGTAGTACATGACTGATGACGTAATCTATAAAATTGTGATGAAGCTTATCTCGGTGTTTACATTCGACCTCGAAAACTGTCAGGATTTTAAAACATTTATCTGAATGGATTCAACGCAGATATTATTCGCATGAGGAGGATTTCGGAGATAGTAGCTTTGCATCTGATCTCAATCTATGTCCATCCTCTGATTTAGAGCAAGGAAGGCATTGAATTGAGATTTGGTTTTAGCTGCATGACAACAAAACTTCGGAGAAAAAAGGACGTTTGAGATTGCGAAAATCTTCTTAATCATTAAAGTATTACAGTTTTCTTTTGTTAAATATTTTCTTGCTACAGCATCAGAAATCCTTTCAATTATCGAGCTCTTAAGCCGTTAGCGATCGCCCAAACTCCTCCACCCATTCACCCTTATGACGAGGACTCGCCGACATCGAAGTTGTAAATCGGGATCGGATTAAATTTTCGTAAATAAATAACGATTAGACTTTAGAAAAAGATTGTAACAGGATAAATAGAATAGATGATAGGTGACTTGAGATGAAAAAGTTTATCGGGCTCGGCTACGGAATTTATCCGGTTCGCCACCGGCTCACCAGATAAATTCCTACGCCTTGCCCGATAAACTTTTCCATATCAAGTCACCAACCATCTATTCTCTATATCTACGTTCAGCCGCCATATATAAACCCCTAAACGTTAACGCAAAGCAACGTCTACTTCCGTTTGACGTTATATCCAAGAAACGTCAACTTCCGTTCGACGCGACATAACGACGTAGATGATAGCGATAACATTTATTGAATTAAACGAAAAATATGGGAAGATCTTTTAAATCGAGATTTAGAGATTTTTTCTGCTGCTTTAATAACGACATTGACGACGTGATTTCGCCGTCACCAATAGTAAGCAGCAGTACATCTAGTGGAGATATAGAATCACACGCCATTGAAGTCGAAGATGAAGTAGATGTAAAGGTCAGAGTGGCCTATAATATTGTTGAAACACCGCATGGTAAAGTCATTGAGGTTTTCGGAGCCGATGATAAAGAAGCCAACGTTATTGAGGTTGTAAATGATGGAGCAACCAAGGTCAAATGCACTGCAGCCGGTATTGGGCGACAGATTCTGGAGTCTTATCTGAGCAACGACGCTAAAGATATCGGACAACAAAATTGTGGCGTCCCAAAGAAGAAAGAGGATAAAAGATTCTGTCAGGCGGCTACATACCAAGGTCGGATACCAAACTGGAAAGCCGTAAATCTATGGAGCAGGCATTTGAGCGAGTCCCTATCAACAGCCGACGTCTCAATTTCTAATACACCAGAAGTGCTGCTCTTCTCCAACGTAAACCTCGACAAAGTTGAAATCCCAATGATGAAGGCTTCACTTCCTAGAGAAGCCAACAAACGACATGTTCCTTTGAGCAAATCAGAATATAGAGTTGTATCAATTATTGAGCAGAGAGTGGTATCTACCATCGATACACGAGACAGGAGGGTGAGACCGAAAGCTGCACGAGGCGCACGAACAGCACACAGTCAATCATTTGGTAAGTCATTTATTATGTTATTTCCTTTAGCAGTATCGTCGGTACGAATGTAAACGTGTTAATGTAACTCTTATAACCATTTTTATCCCTTGCCGTTCGGCGAAGGGGATATAGTAATGGTTTCCGTCCGTCATTCCGTCACTAAACCTATCCGGAGCATATCTCCTAAAGAATGATAGATATCGACTTGAACCTTTATCGGTGGATAGATCTCATGGAGAAGAAGTGTGTTGCACAAGAACTACAACTCTTGCTTGCATAATTTTGGAGTTATTGTCCTTTGATTAGGCTTCAGTTTACTATCAAGCTTTGATGGCGGGGGATGGCTATGTCTAACATGGCTCTTGTTATGATTATTTTACTCTTTGATACATATATTATCACCATCACCATCACCATCATCATCCAAATCATCATCACTATCAAGCTAAAGTGTCTTGCCTCAGGTGCTGGTTCCTTCCTGTGTCTGTGTGTGGTCTTGTGAGACCGTCAGGATATATGTGTTGTTCTCTTACTATCTGTTTGTCAGTCTGCACCATAAGAGAGCACATGTAAGACTGCCTTACCACATGCTAAGGAGTGACGGGTTAACTCCCCTTGATCAGTGACCCATGACCGTGACCTAGACTGGACACAGTGATAACCCTTAACCACAACAAAGCTTTGATGGCGGGGGATGGCTATGTCTAACATGGCTCTTGTTATGATTATTTTTACTCTTTGATACATATATCATCATCATCACCATCATCATCTACAACTTTAATGTTATCTTTATTGCTATGATTATGATTACTTTCATCATTACCATCATCCACAGGATCGTGAAACTGACAAGATGAATGATTTTGGAATGAAATTGAATGAGTGTGTGGTGTGAGTTTTTAGTGAAATTCAATGAAGGTAATCCAATATCGCTAATTTTATTAAAATTGAACATAATTAGCTAATTTCATTGTCTGTCTTTAACAAGATGTACATACTTTTCTGTTTTATTTATTTTATTTTATTTGTTTGTTTGGTTTTTTTTTTTTTGTCTCTATTTACCAATCAGTCAGTTTAAAACCCACACCAGCCAGTGAAATCGAAGAATAAATTTGACTAAATTTGAACGATTTGAATCAAATGTTGATTGTGTTGGTCGATTTCGAAATGTTTTTTTCTAAGATTTCGGAGCGATTTTTGGTTGATTTGAGTTAGTGTTTGGAATGAATGGGGCGCTGAGTGAGCGATTTAGAATGGTTTGATCGGAATGGGAGTCAATTTTAATAAGAGGATCTGTAATTGTGGTAGTATTACAGAAAAATTGATAGACTAATGCAAATTTTTATTAAGTGACTGTAGGCGATTGCTTCATGATCCCATTTTTGTCTACTATGAAATAACAAATCTTTGGTTGACGAAAATATCGTATCTATAGCTTTATTTAACCCTTTGCTGTTTAATCCCTGCTTTTTACGTGCCTGTGATTTTATGATTGAGAAAACATTGTGAAAACAAGCAATTTCTTCTTTTTCCACACTATTTTCTACCCTACTGAATGGTTATTTTTCAAATTAAAACCACTTTTAATTTTCGTCTGCAAAACCTT